>JASDDO010000016.1:175232814-175744574 GCA_030015575.1 Agapanthus africanus | reverse complement strand
AACGTACACTTATGCCATCCGCATTCGCCACAGTGTTCCGTTATGCACCTTTAGGTTACTTAACTAACGGCATAGCGGGGTGGGACTAGCGCGGATATAAAACATAAGCAACGTTTATTACATATCATATATATAATAATAATCCATTCGTCTCAGATATTTAGTAATCACATCACAGAATAATTAGCCACAGAAATATATATATATATATATGAAAATATAGGATATTCTAGGAGGTCCGTATTTTGTATTTAGCCAACAATAGAAAATACGGATTCCACGATCGCGATGAATAGCCAAGCCCACAACCGTAGACCCCTACAAGAGCGGCAAGTGACCCTACCAATTCTAGAACTTAGGAGACCCGGTCTCGACTCCTCGAGATGGCCTCCCACTGAACACTAGAACCCGATCACTTGTGCTCCCCTCCTTGGGTCTATCCTAATGCGGAAAAGTAAATAATATACAATAATGGTGACATCATCCTCAACCCGGAAGTGCCCCAAATAAAAGAATATTATATACAATTAATTTTACATGAATGAAAATAAAAACTCTCATCTCACATAAAACCCCCGGCCATTCATTCACGACGATCATGTACATCATATCTCAGCAACACATAACATCACATGTCATCAACGTAAGTAAGTATGCGTACCACGATTGTGGTTGATGTATAGCAACGAAACCGGCGATACACCACATACTACACTTACGGTCGCAGAAAAGAAAGTGAAAAACAACAACAATTGCAATCATCACATATATCTAGATGATGTTAAACGTTTCGATCGAATCAACAAACGTCCACAAATTACCCCGAGAGCTCAACACTTGAGCAAAGTTAAGATACCCAAAAACGAGCCACGGTGTCTATGGACCAGTCGTAGAAGGGTCAACCCTTGCCTCACCTATGGCGCCACAGGACTACGGCAAACCCTATGGTTTGGCCGTGGTTCCATGGTCAATGGATCGAGTTAGGGTTACGTTCTTCTTGAGGGTCCATAGGGATACTTGCACGATCTTCCGAATATGTTCAACTTGGGAAATTCCAACACTTGAAAATTTCCAGCGAGGGTAATGAGGTGGTGTGTGATATCGTTCGAACTATTAAACGTCGTCCAAGTTACCAAAATAATGTTAAAATTACAACTACGAAATACTATGAATTAACCCCTTATTAGAATTAACATCACATGAAATTTTGGGCTAAACAAACAATACCTGAAACCCCAAAATCTACAGACTAGAGCACCAGAGGAAAACGAAACAATTCAGAGGGAGGGGGGCCGGCCAGGCCGGAATTTTGAGGGATGTGGCCGGTTTTTTAATGGTGGATTTGCCTCGTTTTTCTCCAGTGTTCTCGGTACATCACATGTAAGCTTCTGCAGTTGCTAAAAAATTTTTTCGAGCCCGTTTAAAAATCAACAGAGAGCATTATTCAGGGTTCCAGAAAATCGTTATTTCGGAGTTTTTTCGGTTTCGTAATTAATCTAACATCATCTAAGTTTCTATCTTGGCTCTGATACCACTGTAGGGATTCCTTAGCACCATGCCTAGGGTTTGCAAGCATCACACATGCCACAATAAAAAATTTAGGGGGTGTTAAGCAATCTAACCTAGAAATCGAACTAGAAATCTAGAGTAACAAACAACATGTATCACATACAAGAAGTAACTATCACTAAGTGGGGAGAAATACAACCTTTGTAGACCTCCTCTTCTTGGCTCCTTGGATCTCCTAGAGTTTGAACCGGCTTGCTAGAGTCCTTCCATGTCCACGATGATCCACCCGGAGTCCCTTTCCTCAAGCGCCTAGCTTCACTTTATCTTTGAAGAAGTGGAGGAAACAACCTACACTAATGGGCTAGAGTAGTGTAGAATGGTGATGTGGTTTGTATTCTTACTTCAAAACCCTTTCCTTTTGTGTATCTCACTCACTAGCATACTCAAGAGAGCATGAGAGAGGAAGAAGAAGATGATGGCAAAGCTTGAGCTCAATATTGTGATAATCTCTAAAAAATAAAAAGAGAACAGAAAATAATATATATGAGAGTCACACTCTCATCAAACCATAGTCAATAAATATCTAGATATTTTTATCATTGAGTTTAAAGCAACTAAGGAAATTAAACTCATGATTAAAGTCATGGTCAAGTGAGAAGAGTTTAGAAACAATTAACCATGAATCAATTTCCTTTTTCTTTTCTCAATAATAAATATATATGTATATTTATTCCATGTGAGTATTGCATTGCCACCTTCATTGTATCAACAACCATAACACTCATATATGCATGTATGTGTGCATGCACATCAACATGTACATACATCCATGCATACATAAAAAAGAAAAGGTTTTATGTAAATGAGCTAAAAGTCAATATTAAATCAACACTTGATTTAATAAACCGGTCATATCACATACGACTCGACCAATAGAAAACGCCTGATTAAAATATGGTATCATATACACGCATTTAATCGAGCTCCCGCGCATATCTCATATGCACACCACATCGTTTCGCCTGAGCTAGGAAACTCCTATGTGGGACTCTATGACTCGTCAATACGCCGGCAGTAGGCGATGATCATATCAATCACCGACAAGCCGCAAGAGATCAGCTAAACGTAACGGCCACCCGGGTATTGAGCGATCAGAAGAAGAACAAGCGAACCTGTCAAAACTCCTGTCGAGCCAACTGGCAACATTTACCGTACAATACGGTCTCTTCGTCAGATATGTTGCATATCGAGTCTAGGGATGGTATCGTCGACCCCAATAACTTAATAAGTCATGCCGGTGTATGGCTCAAAACAGATCGAGAAACTACTGATAACACTTATCAGTAAATCTTAGCAGCCCTGGCCAGGGACTTCCTGTTATAGCCAATCGAGCATAGCGCAACATCAACCCCCAATACCGGGAGAGACGAAATCCCTCCTATCGCTCATTGCCTCCATGTGCCTCGGGACTATACCCAAAATTCACCTGTTTGCACGACTCAGTAAAGCCGTGGTAGGGTGGAGATCAAAGTACAGTGGGAGGACACACAAGGCTCTATGACGATCTCGGGTCTACAGACTAACCTGTACCAGTGTCGCCTGAGAACTGCTATCCAACGATAGATATAATACCACATAGGAGTTCTCGGCGAGTCCGTTCAGTGTACCCAGTCTCCACTGAGCACCCGTATACAATCTTTGGTGTCACCACACCAGATGGATATGGGATCATCCATCGCCCATCATATAGGACAAGAATGGTATACGCTAGTCTACTCTGGAATATCGATGCCCCGTCTCGATATACCTACGACTTGGAACGTTTTAAGGATATGCTTATAAACTATACGTGTCCCACTAGTATGATCTGCATCATAGTCCCATTAGTCAAGCAAATATCCTAAGGGCTTTATCAACATTTATAAAATGAACAGTATAATACAATCAAGTAAACATGTTAAGATAAAGTACAACCAGATAGCATACTATTATGTCGAGCAAGAAAGTCATCTGTATATATATACATGTCAAGCATCCACTATACATATAATGGCCTCTACGGCATACATATATCCAACAATCTCCCACTTGCACTAAGGCCAATTATTGGCGTATCTCATACCCAACATCTCAAAAAATCGCTCATGCTGCGGCTGTAGAAGGGCTTTGGTGAGTGGATCCACGGTGTTATTCTTTGTATCTACTCTCCGAATCTCGATCTCGTGGCGATCTATTATCTCCCGGATCAAATGATATCGCTTCAGGATGTGTCTGGACTTCTGATGGGACCTGGGTTCTTTGGCCAACGCCATAGCCACATTATTATCACAATATAATGGTATTGGATCTGAAGAGTTACCTACGACGGCAGCAAGGTTTCGGGAGGCATCGTCCATGCCAAATTTAAATTTTGCCGATTTAGATAACCCTAACATAGATCGTCTACTAGAAATATACGGAAAGATATATGCAAACACTTTGCAATATGAAAAGAGAGCAGGGAATACAACCTTTGTAGACCGGTCCTTCACTTCAAATAGCTCCGTGTAGTAGTCCCCTCCACTGCGATCTCAAGCTCCGGACTTTAGAGAGGTTCCGTTGAAGAAACGAATGTGCTTGCTTCGAAGACTTTGAGGCTGAAAATGATCTACGTCGGGGAGACACTAACTCAAGCTATTCCTTCACTAGGTCATGAACTTTGTGAAGAGAACACCCTATACTACATGGAAAGTAGTAGAGGATGATGAAGTAGGAAGTGGGCTCACTTTAGAATTGATTTTCTCACACTTTTTCTCAAACCACCATTGAAGCTAGCAAGCCTTTTTAGGAGGAGGAAGAAGAAGAAACTAGAACTCATCATAATAAATCATGTGAGAATGAATTATCCATAAAGAATAATGTAACCATGGGTGAGTTAAGCTATCATGCTTAACTCATGTAGAGAATTAACCAAGGTGCAAGGTTAAAGGGTTGAGTTAAGTAATATCTAAGTAAATGACAAAAGAGTGGACTTTGTCAAAGTTTCTCCAAGCTTCTTCCAAGCTTGAGAACTTTGACTAAGTCTTCCTCATTTGTTAAATCTTAAGATATAAACAAAACCCTAATCTTAACCCTAATCATGGTATAAGTCTCTTACACCCATCTTGTATGTATTATCAAGCATGATACAAACATGTACACTTGCATATATCACATATAAACAATGTGCACAGTCTAGTGAGAAAATAAATCTTAAGTGAGCTAATACTAGTTAATGTAATGTAATATATCAAATATATAATTATAAATTAAATTATTAAATCAACTCTTGATTTAATAATCCGGCTATAACCGACTAATATCATGTGTAACAACTTATCGTATCAACACTTCATCCGATAACCCGGCTATATCGCATAGAACCGATCAATGTCACGTATCGCGAGAATAGAATACGGTATCACATATCGTATTAATCTCGGTCTCGCACATATCACATATGTGCTCCTACTTCGTTTCGCTTGAGCCAGGAAACCCCTGTGTAGGACTCTAAAGATTCATCAATACGCCGGCAGTAGGTGATGATCATATCAAACACCCACAAGCCGCAAGCGGTCTGCTAAACGTAACGGCCACCCGGGTATTGAGCGATCAGAAGATCAACAAGAAAGCCTGCTCACACTCCTGCGAATCCAATCAGTAACACTACCGTACAGTCTGGTCTCTTCGTCTGATATGTCGCATATCTCGTCTAGGGGTGGTAAACGTCAGACCCCAGTAACTCGATAAATCGTGTCGATATGAGGCTCATAACGGGTCGAAAAACTACTAATAACACTTACCAGTATATCTCTGAAGCTGCCTTGGCCAAAGACTTCCAGTTATAGCCAATCGTACACAGCGCAACATCAACTCACTATACCAGGAGAGACGAAACCCCTCATTGCCTCCATGTGATTCGGGACTGTACCCAAAAGCCACCGTTTTGCACGCCCTCTTGGACGTGGTATGATGGAAATCAAAGCAAAGTAGGAAACACAAGACTCTATGACGATCTCGGGTCTACAGACTAACCTGTACCAGTGTCACCAGAGAACTACCATCTGACGTGAGGTATAATACCATCTGGGAGTTCTCGGCGAGTCCGTCCAGTGTGCCCAGTCTCCACGGAGCACCCGTATACTGTCTCTGATGTCAAACACCAATGGATATAGGATCATCCATTGCCCATCTGTATGGGTCGAGAAGCTATACGCTAGTCTACTCTGGTATATCGATGCCCTGTCTCGATACACCTACGACTAGGAACATTTGAAGGATGTACTTAGCGACTACACTGTCCCCAAGAGTATGATCTGCATCATAGTCCTGGTAGTCAAGTACTCATCCTAAGGGCTTTATCAACATGTAACATAAGGACAATCAGTGTACACGTTAAGATAAAAGCAACCAGATAGCATACTATCATGTCGAGCAAGAAAGTCCGCTCTATATATGTCCAAGCATCCACTACAATATACATCGTATGTACAGTAATGGCCTCTAGGGCATACATATCACTAACAATCTCCCACTTACACTAGGGGCATCTGTTGTAGTATCTCATACCCAATAATCAGCAGTGGTTGAAGTATCTCATACTCAACCATCCTATAAAAGTCACTACTGGGAAATAGGCTTTTGTGAGTGGATCCGCGCTGTTGTCCTCTGTTTCTACTCTCCTATCCTCGATCTCCCTGGAGATCAACTATCTCCAGGATTAGGTGATACTGCCTAAGAATATGTCTGGATCTTTGATGGGATGGGGGTTCCTAGGCAAAAGCCACAACTCCATTGTCACACAATGGTAGGAACGAAGTTCATCTCATGAACTAATATACATCCATACTACCTCTTTGGTAGCAACGTATCCATCCTTTATCGTCTAGTATGTCTCGGTATCTAGCTTGGAACTCTTCCAACATACCGTCCCTCTACTGAGGGTAAAGACAATGCCTGTGACTGACATTCAGTCGTCCTTACCACCCTGAATCCTATCCAGTGATTCTCCCCAGGATCGATTGATACCATCTCAAAACATCTAGTGAGAATCCTAACATCCACTTAGATCTATTTCATAGATCCAAAATCCAGGATTTAGGTGGTATCACCTTGATCCTATATGGAGAATCCTTGTGGTAAGAGGAGATTGACCGAGCGTAGCATAGGAAACTCCTTCCCTATCAAGAGTATGTCATCCACGTACTATACGAGGATCACTACCATGCTCCCTACTACCTTTTTGTATATACAAGGTTCATCTACCATTTTGATGAAGTCAAACTCTTTGACTACCACATCAAAACAGATGTTCCAACTCCGCGATACCTGCTTCAACTCATAAGCAACTTCCTCATGTTTCCGCTGCTCCCACTGTCTACAAAGCCCTCTTGCTGTGTACTTATAGACGCTCTCTTTTAAATCAATATTTAGAAAAGCAGTCATGACACCCAACCGCCAGATATCGTAGTCATGGTATGTAGCAAGGGCAAGTAGGATCTCGATGGACTTAAGCATAGGCACTAGAAAAGGTTTCATCATTGTCCATACCTGGTCGATGACGGGAACCTTTTTTGTAATAATCCTAGCTTTGAAAGTCTCAACTTTTCCATGTACACCGAGTAATCTTCTCAAGATATACTTGCTCCTGATGGAGATTTAACCCTTCAGATAAAGCAACCAAAGTCCATATACTTTGTTGGAGTATATGGATTCCATCTCAGATCGCTTAGCATCCAGCCATTCTCACAGAGTCCCCACTCCTGATGGCCTGCTCGAAACTAGTTGGGTCATCATCTCATGATGCAATCCTCGCTCCCACTGTCATAAATAAACCGAAGTATCTCTCAGGCGGATGAGGAACCCTACCAAATCGGCGGAGAGGCTGAGGTTCATTAGGAACAATTGAATCCTCCGGGTTTACCAAATCATCAGCTGCAGTTTGTATAGCTGGAACTCATTCCAGTTCTACCTCATGACCACTAATTTCTTCACAAGAAATCCTTTTCTCAAAAGGTGGCATGCTGAGAAACAAAACACCTTTTTGCTCCCCAGTGTGGTAGAAGATATTCTCTTGCGAACGCTTGGGATATCCAACAAACTTCCACAGAATTGACCTTGCCTCGAGCTTGTCCAGACTTTGCTTTTAGACATAGGCCGGACAACCCTAAATCTTAATATCCTTAAGAGATGGTCTCTTCCCATACCATATCATATATGGAGTGGTAGGCACCTAATTTGATTGGAATCCTATTCAATAGGTATGCAGCTTCTCAAGTGCATAACCCCCTTAAAAGGAAATAGGCAACTAAGTAGTACTCATCATAGAGCACACCATATCACATAGGGTGCGATTGCTCCGCCCCGATATACCAACGTGTTGTGGTGTATACGGAATAGTAATGCTGAGTGAGAATCTCATTCTCCTTTAGAATAGTCCAGGATCTCCGTGCTCAAGTATTCTCCTCCCTGATCACATCAAAGAACATAATACTTATACCCATTTTTGGTTCTCTACTTCTAACTTATATTCTTTGAATATCTCAAAAGGTTCAGACTTGTGTTTCAACAGGAACACATGCGTGAATCTTGAGAGATCATCAGTGAATGTAATGAAGTACAAAGAAGCGGTCCTGGCATTTGCAGACAGGGGACCTACATACATCATCATGTATCAATCCCAAGAGTTCACTAACTCTTTCTCTGTTTCCAACAAACGGAGCTATGGTCATCTTATCTTTGTGATATGACTGGCAAGTTTCACAAGATGTAAATTCAAACAGATTTAAATATGCATCTAAATGTAACTTAGCTAGTCGGGTCGCATTGATATGACCTAGTCTACAATGCCTCAAGAAGGATTCGTTCATTTCTGAACTCTTCCTCTTGTGTGTGTTATGTACGTTAAAGAACTATAGTTTGATTTAGAATGTATATGCTTTTAGATAACGTGCTTGAACCGATCAACTCTTAATATAGGAAATGTTCAAAATATTATCCAACAATACAAAATTATATCCTTCTTTACTAATAAAGAGACCGATATGATGTTGTATATCAGGTTCGGTATCTAATAACATTCGTTCAGAATCAATGTATTTGGTAATACAGGGTGATAACTGCCAACAGACTTGGCTGCAACACTTGCACCAATTTTTTAACTCTTAAAACATATCACCCTTTCTCAGTTCTCTACCAATCTGTAGCCCATGTAACAGATCACATTTGCGGGATCCTGATCCAGTATCTTATACCCAGGACGTAAAGGATACTGAGAAACAGTTCTCTGTAATGAACACACCCGAAGAAGATATATCATCATATACTTTCTTCGTTTGGGCGGCACGGGAATTCTGGTAATCCCTCATTTCCTGCTCTGTCTTATAACAATTATAAGTTGGAGCGGGACCAATGTTCCTTAGCACAGTATAACAAGCGGGTTCGGTCAATACATCTGTATTATTATCTTGATTAAGGCGTGACATGGTCGCTACCTGGAGAGAGAGAGAAGAAAACACTCAGCGTATGCTCTTGCAAGATTAGATTGGTTATCAATATATCTAATCAGGATGTCTCCCACTGTTTTAGTCAAATCTTCCTTCAAACCCTAAAAGGAAAGACTAGCCGGGATTAATTACACCTTATAAGTTCGCCAATCTTTCAGCCAGGCCAGTGTCGGTACTTTGAGGGAGGTTCCCCGTGCTTTCGCACGGACCTAATTAAAATAAGCCTCGTTTTCCCAGAGGCTTAACCCCGTTGACACCTTTCTAGACACCTACTTGATCGGCTAATTGTAATGTGTAAAACTCTCCCAGGAGTAACTCTTACTCGCAGTGGGTATCGGGATCCAACTATCTCATAGGAGGTATGCAATCTCATTGCAAATTTCAACACTTGAAACTCCCAATAATATTTTGCCCCTAGCAACTTATGACTTTGGCTAAGGTCAACAAATCATAAGTGCTAGCCAAGTTCAACCCGTCATTTCCCGATTGAATTAAACCCACCCGCACGACCCCTGGTGTCACGACCCGAAAGTACGGAACATGACCGGCACTTAGACTACGAACGTCTCGAGGCGTACGTAATCTAAGTAAACCGAAACCCCAGAAATCCAAACCAAGAAAAGTAGTAGAGTGAAGGAAAACCAATTTAAAACAAGAAGTTTTAATAGCATAAGCCGAATTATGCGGTTTTAAAAAAACATCAAATTTTTCCCGAAAATTTCGGCAGAGTCTCCTTTGTAAATACTGGCTCCCAAACGGGATACAACATGAATAGTATACGAAATCAATAAAAAGGCATCCCCAAGCGGGAGCTAGCTCTTCGTCAATCGACGGTCACAACCACACAAGCAATATAATATACAACGCCAAGGGCGAGGATCAAAACTCAAAAGGAACTCAAAACAACAAGAAAACCATAGAAATACAACGCGCGACTCTAAGGTCGAAGAATAACATCACTGGTCTCTATCTCAGAAATAATACATGTTTGGTTGATGGAACTTCTAGATACAACAGAATATTGATATACAAGATATATAATGGGGGTACGATACAAGTAAACCCACCTACTAGAAAATCACCCGAAGGAAACTATGCCCGCAAAGCCGTAAAGAAACCTGTACGGCAAACCTGCAAGAAACTGGGGCACAACGGGGGTGAGTTGCCAACTCGTGAATAGAAAAACATCTACGAAAAGAAATCGCATAAACAACGCAATCCTAGGTCAATGATCATAATATATCCTCAAATATATGTATAACATGCAGCCTATAACAATGGCTAGGGTGATATCTAACCCGAGTGTAATCTCATATGCCCGTGTCAGTGCCTCAGGTAGCAATATATCATATGAATGAGGTATGAATGCATGAAAACATAATACATGTAAATGAAGAACTGTTTTCATAATTTAGTGAGATTTCCTTTGTATTTTTAAAATGAGGTATCATAATGAAATCAGCATAAAACAGTGCCTAGCATCGGCACAAAATGTAATCCCAATATCTCGATATCTCTGTATCACAGTCTCTGTACCTTAATATCTCGAAATCTCAATGTCTCAATCACAATATCTAAGGCGCCGTCAGTCCAGACCGGCCCCTACCATCTATCTCAAGACCACGACGGTATCCTCCGGATATCCGACGCGCCGGGTAAAATCACCGGTAGGTAGTGCTCCCCTGCCAGGCTCACATCGTCATCATCACGCGCTTCTTTGGGGTACCTTACCGGGTCCACCATGTACCCGAAACGGTTCATCCGTCTCCTCGAATCGGGTCTCGAAATCCATCAGCAAACTCATGGTGGACGACTCATACATCATGGGAAAAACCGCACTTTTTATTTAAAAAGAGAGAAATCAGCTTATATAAGTTTTGCGGTTTTCCCCCCAAATCCAGAAAATCTCATGGAAATCCGAGTCCAAATCATCAATAGCATGTAAAACCATGAATATAGGCATAACAATGAATAACAGTATGCATGAAGTGACAAGTAATAACTACAATGTTAAGCTGGCATATAAGGCAGGTATACTAATATCATGTCAAATTACTAACTAACAAGCTAAGTCAAGCAATAATATTTTCTATGGTGTACGTGACATGGCAATTACCGATGAAGATGTGTGTGAGCCGGCAAGTAAGTGTACGTGGTACATACGCATCATCGGTAATGGTGCTGGTGTCCTAACAATATGATATCAACATTGCAATAAGAAATTATAACATAAGTATGCGATGCGAAGCGAACCACAATAATAAGCGGGAGCTGAATACAAGACGCAACTGTAACTAACCTGCATTAATCTAATATAAGTCCTACAAATGGTTCCTTTTGAAATAACACGAATCATGGGGTTTTGAAAATAGGGGCTACGGTGTTTTTATGAAAAGATACGTCTTTTGAAATATCCGTAGGATCCCTTGGGCTGTCTTTTAAAATACCCACGATTCGTTAGTTTTTGAAATAGGTAAGAATCAAACCTAATCTAACAACTAAACTAAACTAAACTAAAGGGCTAAGCTAACAAGCTGGACTACAGGTAAGGAAACCGCCTAACATCTGAGTCGATCCATATACATACCTGTATATATATTAGTCGGTGATCCCGCCTCAATAATATCATATCCGATATCATATCTACAATCAGACATCCCAAGTCAAGAGTGCGGATCAATCATCAAGATATAGCTCGTACGTAAATCCGTCGTACGGCATCCCCATATCTGGGTACGGGTCAATATCACATTCATCACATTGTTCATCTGGTATTCTCTTTATCAAAGATCATAATCCGGGGTACTGATCTACGTCTAGTACAATACTGATACTGCCTGTAAGCATGGACATGTGTGAAACACTACGTCAAGGACCCGCTACAACGTCATGTCGTATCTCAAATACGAACCCTGCTATATCACCGAATTCACAACCTCAATACAAATCTCATCGACTCATCTCAAACCCAAGTATCATCCTCAAATCCGTATGTGAACACATAGTCCCATACCCATATGAACACATAACTATAAAGAATCCCATGTGCACATATAAATAGGAATGTATGCAAGTATGTATGTGTGTATGTGTAGTGCAACACTACCCTAGGGTTCGCAACACTAAAATAATCCAACACATCAATATCCATCCTATCATCGTTATTAATCCCAAATAACATATAATAAATGTTGGTGTGTATACGCATCCGTATACACCACCACGGACTGCGGGGTTGCTATACGCCATCCACCCGACTTCTCCCCGTAGATATAAATCTACTCGCCTGGTCCTCGCTCGCCGGTACCGACGTCACCACGCGCTTGCTTGTCGTCTCAAAGTCCACATGGGGTACCTACATATCATAACGCACCGTATCGCATTAAAATCCGACTCATGACCAAAACGACGCACGAATCCCATATAGGTCAAAACCTATGGTTGCTTTCACAAATCAACCAAAAAACCCTCGACGTCGGCGTACAAACGTCAAACCATCGAGAAAAACCCAAATACACTTATTTGCACATTCACGAACATTAATTTTAATATAAAATAGGTTAAAACTCACAAAAACCCCAATTTCACTTAAAAAGTCATTTTTCCGAAAATCTAGCAAGCACAATTCGCTGTTTTAGTACAAAACTCGATGTAAAAACGAATCTAGCGGCCACAATATTCACTAAATATCTTAATTAAGTCATAAAAACAATTCCCATAATTTAATCTCATAAATTTCCATAAACCTTAAAATTCTAGTTCACAAAATACCTAAATTTTAACAATTTTATAGCAAAAATGCACAAACTACAATCTAGCTTGGATTTTAATGAACTAAAAGCATTAAACCACTCAATATAATCTTTATAATGACATGAAACCTAAATTTGAATTTTATCTCATAAGAATATAATTATTTAAAAAACCTACTTTACTAATTATATAATTATCACTTTTAAATCAACAAATATGCAAACTAGCAACTTAAATTGATTTAGCAAAACATTGATATGTCAAATACATCCCACAACCATACTCTCACAACACAAAACCCTAACTATATTTTTCACAAACCCTAATCTAAAGCTTCTCTTGCAAACCCACAT
Source organism: Agapanthus africanus (assembly GCA_030015575.1). Lineage (NCBI taxonomy): Eukaryota > Viridiplantae > Streptophyta > Magnoliopsida > Asparagales > Amaryllidaceae > Agapanthus > Agapanthus africanus. The sequence goes on along the minus strand of JASDDO010000016.1, from coordinate 175,731,436 downwards.
CTTTCAATTAAACCGCAATTAAGCACCTAACTAGCTTCATTAAGGAATTTAAATCAAAAAAATGAATAATGGGTCAAAAGTTATACCTCACAAATCATGATCAAACTTGAATTCTAGACCTCCAATTTGAAATCCTTGCACCAAGATCCATGCTAAAGGAGATGAGGGAAAATGGGTAGGAGTCGGATTTTGATTTCGGTGAGGTTTTAATTGATTTTTTTGACAATTTTTTTTTGATGGAAAGAGAGGAGAAGAAGGAAGGGGGGGGGCTGCTGTTGGGCCTGCACAATTTCGTCCAGAAATTGTGGGGGGGTGAGGGAGGAGAGAGAGTGAGGTGGAAAAAGTGAGAAGAAAAGTCAAAATCCACCTTTTACTTCTATCATTCTCTTTTCTTTTCTTTTCTTTTCTTTTGCAAAACAAGTGGGGACAAGAGAGTGGGGCTGCTGAATTCAGCCAAGGGGGAGGGAAAATGGGGGTGTGTGAGTGTGGGTATGGGTGTGGGGTGATGGAAAATGATAAATACTATACCCCAAATATCCATTTACACTAAAAAAAAAAGCTTTTTTCTTCGATATTTTCTAAACCGTTTTGGCAAACGATTTCCTTTCAAAAACTACATGATAAAATTTTATTTAATGTTTTATGATGCACAAAATTTGTTTCAACTCATTCCAATTTGTAATTTTCCCTAATTAAATGTATTAGTGACGGCATAAAATAATAATAAAATAATTTTTTTTCAGAAAATTTGAAATTTCACCAGTGGCTCAATAAACACCAAATACTAGCAATTTCATAGCTAGAATATGTATATTTAATTTTTATAATAAGATATTTACATTTTGACTTTTTTTTTCAGAAAACCCCCTTATTTTACTGATTTTCCGAAATTTCACCGAAACGATTTTCAAAACGCTACACCTGGCTAAGGTCAACAAAGTCGCACAATTACCCTAACTCAATCGTATCATATGCTTTGCAGATAAGCACTAATTAGCTACCGCACACTACGCCGTGGCTAAGGTCAACAAACGTAGAACGAATACTTACTAGTACTTATCTGAAAAGATGGAGGGCTACGACAGGTTTTTAAGAAAACCTTTTGCATAATGAACTTGATATCGTTGTAGAATCAAATGATTTAAAATGGAGTGTTTTTGAGGCCTTTGCTAGTTTCGCTAAAGAGGTCACTCCCGGTGAAGGGATCGTCGGCTCTTTCCTTATCGAATAAGGTGCAGGATATTTCACAAATACCACTATGCAAAGCAAGAACTAGAAAAGCAATCAAAAGACAATCCGAGGGTCGTAGCATCTGCCAGTTATTGCTAAAGAGGTCACTCCCGGTGAAGGAATCTCGGCTCTTTCCTTATCGAATAAGGTGCTGGATGTTCTACAAGGAACACCGCTATGCAAAGCAACAACTAGGCTACCTATTTTTGAAAATTCGATTCCACAACATCTTTAGGTTTCTTTTATTTCATTAATCTCATTAATGAAGTCCCATCATATTAAAGTTACCTAAACATCACAGATAAATACAATGTACGCTTATGCCACCCGCATTCGCCTCGATGTCCCCTTGTGCACCGTTAGGTTAGGTAACTAACGGCAGAGTGGGGCAGTGCTAGCGCGGGTGTAAAACATAAGCAACGTCTATATAATATATCACATATACTATATCCTGTATCCATCACAACATATCAAATGATCACATCACAGATATCGCAGCAGAAGAATAACATATGAAATATTGGATATACTAGGATTTCCGTGTTTTATTTTAAGCCTGTATAAAACACGGATTCCACGGTCGTGATGAATAGACAATCTCACACCCCTAGACCCCTACGAGAGCGGCAAGCAACCCTACCAATTCTAGAGTTAGGAGACCCGGTCTCGACTCCTCGAGATGGTCTCCCACTGGACTTCAGAACCCGGTTACTTGTGCTCCCCGCCTTGGGTCTATCCTAATGCAGAAAAGTAAATAATATACAATGGTGACATCATCCTCAACCCGGAAGTGCTCCAATAAAAGAATATTACATACAATGAATTTTACATGAATGAAAATAAAAGCTCTCATCTCACATAAAACCCCCGGCTATTCAATCACGACGATCCAATATAACATCTCACAGCAACACATAACATCAGATGTCATCAACGTAAGTAAATATGTGTATCCCAATTGTCGTTGACATATAGCACCGAAACCAGCGATACACCACATATTACACTTACGGTCGTAGAAAAGAAAGTGAAAAACTACAACAGTTGGAATCCGCAACCTTCTTAGACATCGCATGCCTAACCAAATGAATTCCTTAGACATCGCATGCCTAACAATTATAAACCCTACATTTTAGTCTCAATCTCGAAAACACTTTTCAATATCTAGTCGGAAAATTCAACAAGATTCCCGACATCCTGATCGAGTGCTCGACGGAAACTTTAGTAGACGACCGCACCCCCCTATACCGTCGACGAAGTGCACCAAGGCGGAACACCGCTGCCGCGAGCACCCGAACGGATGCTTTTGGGGACGGGGTTCTCCTACAGTCACTTGGTCAGGGCTATAGGGCATGGCTATCTATTAAGTTTAACCAGAGAGTATCCGCGTACGCTACGTGATTGCGACGGACTTTAGATCACATCAAAATCTCGTGGCAACCGATCAATAAGAGACCAAACTGCTAGATTTATAACATTCAAACTAGTTATCTCATAACTACATGTGGATTCCAAATATTGTATCCCATCACATAATATCCGGACGAAGTTAAACCCTTCGATCGATTCATCAAAGTCCCACAATTTCCCGACAACTCAACACTTGAGCACAGTTTTAGTAATACCCAGAAGATGCCACAGTACCTATGAACCAGCCGTAGAAGGGTCAAACCAACGCCTCACATATGAAACGCTAAACTGTCACAAACCCTAGGGTTCAAGTGATGGTTTTGACGGCCACATAATCGAGTTAAGGTTTCGTTCTTCTAGAGAGTCCAAAGAATCACTTGCATATTTTTCCGAATACGTTAAACTTGGAAAATTGGGTTTTTGACATTCGATCAAACTTTTTAACATTGTCTAGACAATATGTGAAACACCCGAAACAATGTTAAAACTACGAATACGAAACACTCCGACTTGCTTATAGTGTAAGATTACATCACTTGCAAAATTAGCCAAAATAAACAACACCTGAAACACCAAACCCAAGTCACTGGAACACACCACAAAACCCAACCCCATTCCTCATCAAAGATTCGGCGTCGCCGGAATTTCAAGCTTGGTCGGCAGCCATGGGCCAAGCACTGGGTTGGGTTTTCTTATGTGTTCATGTGGTATCTCATACTACATTCTGCAATTGTTTAAATAATTTTTTGAACTCTTTTCAAAATCGACAGAAACTTGGTTTTTGCGTTTCAAGTTTCGGAGTTGTTTTGGTTTCGTGATTCTAACAAAATCCGTATTTATATCTAGCATGTCTCTGATACCACTGAAGGGTTACCTACGACGGCAGCAAGGTTTCGGGAGGCATCGTCCATGCCAAATTTAAATTTTTCCGATTTAGATAACCCTAACATAGATCTTCTACTAGAAATATACGGAAAGATATATGCAAACACTTTGCAATATGAAAAGAGAGAAGGGAATACAACCTTTGTAGACCGGTCGTTCACTTCAAATAGCTCCACGTAGTAGTCCCCTCCGCTGCGATCTCAAGCTCCGGACTCTACAGAGGCTCCGTTGAAGAAACGAACGCGCTTGCTTCAAAGACTTTGAGGCCGAAGATGATCTACGTCGGGGAGACACTAACTCAAGCTATTCCTTCACTAGGTCATGAACTTTGTGAAGAGAACACCCTATACTGTTAGTTGTATGTATGCCCTAGAGGCCAGTATTGTACAGTATATGTATATTATATTGGATGCTTGGACATATATAGAGAGGACTTTCTTGCTCGATATGATAGTATGCTATCTGGTTGCACTTTACTTTAACATGTATACTTGTCTCTTTATACTGTCTTATCGTTGCATGTTGGTAAGGCCCTTAGGATGTGTACTTGACTACCTGGACTATGATGCAGATCATACTAGTGGGGACATGGTAGTCCATAAGTACATCCTTCAAGGTCCCTATTCGTGGGTGTATCGAGATGGGGCATCGATATACCAGTGTAGACTAGTGTATACGCTTCTCGACCCATGAGATGGGCGATGGATGATCCCATATCCATTGGTGTTTGACATCAGAGATGGTATACGGGTGCTCAGTGGAGACTGAGTACACTGGACGGACTCGCCGAGAACTCCCAGATGGTAGTATACCTCACGTCAGATGGCAGTTCTCTGGTGACACTTGTGCAGGTTAGTCTGTAGACCCGAGATCGTCATAAAGTCTTGTGTGATTCCCACTGTGCTTTGATTTCCACCTTACCACGTCCATGAGGGCGTGCAAAACGGTGGTTTTTGGGTACAGTCCTGAGTCACATGGAGGCAATAAGCGATAGGAGGGGTTTCGTCTCTCCCGGTATTGGGGGTTGATGTTGCGCTGTGCTTGATTGGCCGTGACAGGGAAGTCCCTGGCCAGGGCTGATTTAGAGATTTACTGGTAAGTGTTACCAGTAGTTTCTCGACCCGTTATGAGCCTCACATCGAGACGGCTTATCGGTTATTGGGGTCTGACGTTTACCACCCCTATACTTGATATGCGACATATCAGACGAGGAGACCGGACTGTACGGGAAGTGTTACCGGCAGGCTTTTTGTCACGTCCCGAAAGTACGGAACATGACCGGCACTTAAACTACGAAACGTCTCGAGGCGTACGTAATCCAAGTAAGCCGAAAACCCAGAAATACAAACCAAGAAAAGTAGTAGAGTGAAGGAAAACCAATTTAAATAAGTAGTTTTAATAGCATAAGCCGAATTATGCGGGTTTCTAAAAACATCAAAAATTTCCTGAAAATTTCGGCAGAGTCTCCTTTGTAAATACTGGACCCCAAACGGGATACAACATGAATAGTATACGAAATCAATAAAAAGGCATCCCCAAGCGGGAGCTAGCTCTTCGTCAATCGACGGTCACAACCACACAAGCAATATAATATACAACGCCAAGGGCGAGGATCAAAACTCAAAAGGAACTCAAAACAACAAGAAAACCATAGAAATACAACGCGCGACTCTAAGGTCGAAGAATAACATCACTGGTCTCTATCTCAGAAATAATACATGTTTGGTTGATGGAACTTCTAGATACAACAGAATATTGATATACAAGATATATAATGGGGGTACGATACAAGTAAACCCACCTACTAGCAAATCACCCGAAGGAAACTATGCCCGCAAAGCCGTAAAGAAACCTGTACGGCAAACCTGCAAGAAACTGGGGCACAACGGGGGTGAGTTGCCAACTCGTGAATAGAAAAACATCTACGAAAAGAAATCGCATAAACAACGCAACCTAGGTCAATGATCATAATATATCCTCAATTATACGTATAACATGCAGCCTATAACAATGGCTAGGGTAATATCTAACCCGAGTGTAATCTCATGTGCCCGTGTCAGTACCTCAGGTAGCAATATATCATATGAATGAGGTATAAATGCATGGAACAGAATGCATGTACTGACGAAAACTGCTTTCATAAATCAGTGAGATTTCTGTATTTTAAAAGTGAGGTACCATAAATGAAATCAGCATAAAACAGTGCCCAGCATCGACACAAAACAAGTGTCCAAATATCTCGATATCTCTGTATCACAATCTCTGTACCTCAATATCTCAAAATCTCAATATCTCAATCACAATATCTAGGGCGCCGTCAATCCAGACCGGCCCCTACCATCCATCTCAAGACCACGACGGTATCCTCCGGATATCCGACGCGTCGGGTAATATCATCAGTCGGTAGTGCTCCTCTGCCAGGCTCAACGTCAACAACACGATCCTCTTGCCCCAGGGTACCGCACCGGGCCCACCATGTACCCGAAACGGTTCCTCCACTCCTCGAATCGGGTCTCGAAATCCATCAGCAAACTCATGGTGGACGACTCATACATCATGGGAAAACCGCACTTGTTATTTTAAAAGAGAGAAAAGGTTTATTTATGTTTTTGCGGTTTTCCTCCAAATCCAGAAAATCTCATGGAAATCCGAATCCAAAACCTCAATAACACGTAAAATAGTGAATATATGCATGAGAATCCATGAATGCGGCATAACAATGAATAACAGTATGCATGAAGTAGCAGGTAATAACTACAATGTCTAAACTAACATATAAGGCAAGTACACTAATATTATGTCAAACTACTAGCTATCAAGCTAAGTTAAGCAATAATATTTTCTAAGGTGTACGTGACATGGCAATTACCGATGAAGATGTGTGTGAGATGGCAAGTAAGTGTACATGGTACATACGCATCATCGGTAATGGTGCTGGTGTCCTAACAGCATGATATCAATAATGGAGTATGAAACATAATATAAGCATGCGATGCGAAGCGAACCACAATAATGAGCGGGAGCTGAATACTAGACACAACTATAACTAATCTGCATTAATCTAATATAAGTCCTACAATTGGTGCCTTTTGAAATAACACGAATCATGGGGTTTTTGAAAATAGGGGCTACGGTGTTTTTATGAAAAGATACGTCTTTTGAAATATCCGTAGGATCCCTTGACCTGTCTTTTAAAATACCCACGATCCGCTAGTTTTGAAATAGGTATGAGTCTAATCTAATCTAACAACTACACTAAACTATACGGCTGAACTAACAAGCTGAACTACAGGTAAGGAAACCGCCTATCATCTGAGTCGATACATATACATACCTCTATATGTATAGTCGGTGATCCCGCCTCAATAATATCATATCCGATACCATATCTATAATCATACATCCCAAGTCAAGAGTGCGGATCAATCGTCAATATATAGCTCGTACGTAAATCCGTCGTACGGCATTCCCAAATCTGGGTACAGGTCAATATCATATTCATCATACTATTCACCTGGTATCCTCTTTATCAAATATCATGATCGGGGTACTGATCTACGTCTAGTACAATACTGATACCGCCTAAGTATGCATGGACGTGTGTGAAACACTACGTCAAGGGTCCACTACAACGTCATGTCGTATCTCAAATACGAATCCTGCCATATCACCGAATTCACAACCTCAATATAAATCTCATCGACTCATCTCAAACCCAAGTATCATCCTCAAATCCGTATGTGAACACATAGTCCCATACCCATGTGAACACATAACTATATATTCCCGTATAAGTACAAATGAAAGAAGAAAGTATGCAAGTATGGGTTGGTGTGTGCATGTGTGGTGCGACCACTACTCTAGGGTTTCGCGACACTAAATATCCAAGAACACCAAATATCCATATTATCATCAATATACTCAAACAATATATATATGTGTGTATACGTATTCGTATACATCACCACGAACTGCGGGGGTGCTATACGCCATCCACCCGACTTCTCCCCGTAGATATAAATCTACTCACCTGGTCCTCGCTCGCCGGTGCCGACGTCGCCACGCGCTTGCTTGTCGTCTCGAAGTCCACATAGGTACCTACATATCATAACGCACCGTATCGCATTATAATCCGACTCATGACCAAAACGACACACGAAACCCACATAGGTCTAAACCTATGGTTGCTTTCACAAATCAACCCAAAAACCCTCGACGTCGGCGTACAAATGCCAAACCATCGAGAAAAACCCAACCACACTCATTTGTACAATCACGAGCACTAATTATAATATAAAATAGCTTAAAATTCACAAAAACCCCAAATTCACTTTAAAAGCCATTTTTCCGAAAATCTAGCAAGCACAAATTACCCGTTTTAATACAACATCTTGATGTTTAAACAAATCTAATGGCCATAATACTTATTAAACATCTTAAATAAGTCATAAAAACCATTTCCATAATTTAATCTCATAAATTTGCATAAATTCCAAAATTCTAGTTTACAATATACCCAAATTTAACAATTTTATAGCAAAAATGCACAAACAACAATTTAGCTTGGATTTTCATGAACTAAAGTATTAAACCATATTTTATAATGTTAATGAAGTCATGAAAAACCTAATCACATTTTTAAACCTAATATTTAAACAATTTTTTAAAACCTAGTTAGCAATTTAGCAAAATTATCACCATTTTAATTTAACAAATTAGCAAGTAGCAACCAACCTAGATTTTGCATACAATTACATGTTAATCTCCTCATTACAACCATAAAATAATGATAAAACCCCTAATTAAATTCAAACCCTAGTCTTGAATTTCCTAAAGTTGCAATAAAACCCAATTAAACATCAAATTTGTTAACATAGAAGCAATTAAACAACAATATATGAATAAGGTTTAAATTATACCTCATGATCATGGATCAATCATGAAATCTAGCCTCTCAAAATGCTCTCTTATCACCACAATCCATGCTTGTTAGGCTAAGCTAAAATGGGTAAGAGTTGGATTTGGATTTTGGGATTTTTTTGATGGATTTTGAGGCAATTTTGAAGCATTTTTTGAAGAGAAATGAGAGGAGAAAAGGGGGAGGGGGCTGCTGCTGTAAAGGGTTCAGGTTTGGCCAGAAATGGAGGGGGTTTGGGTGAGGGAGGAGAGAGAGTGAGGTGGGGAAAGTCCACCCTAGTCAAAGTCCACTCTAATTCTATCATTTTCTACGCTTTTCTTTTCTTTCCTTTTGACAAAAGAAGTGATTGGAGAGAGGGAGAGAGGGAGGGCTGTCATGGTGGGGCCGTCCATATGGGGAGGGGAAGAGAGGATGAGGTGTGGGTGTGTGGGTTAGGGAAAAAGATAAATGTACTACCCCAATTCCCATTAACACTAATTTCACCGAAAAAAAGCCTTTTTCTTCGATATTTTCTAAACCGTTTTGGCAAACGATTTTATTTCAAAAACCACATGATAAAATTTTGTTTAATCTTTTATGATGCACAAAATTTGTTTCAACTCATTCAAATTTGTAATTTTCCCTAATTAAATGTATTAGTGACGGCTTAAAATAATATTAAAATAATTAATTTCGGAAAAATTTTCAGAAAATTTGAAATTTCACCAGTGGCTCAATAAACACCAAATACTAGCAATTACATAGTTAGAATGTGTATATTTAATTTTATAATAAAGATATTTGCATTTTGACTTTTTACAGAAAAACCCCTTATTTTACCGTTTTTTTCGAAATTTCACCGAAACGATTTTCAAAACGTTACACTTTTACAGGAGTTGGAGCGGGCTTGCTTGCTGATCTTCTGATCGCTCAATACCCGGGTAGCCGTTACGTCCAACTAGTACCGCTGACGTCTTGTGGGTGCGTGATGTGATCATCACCTACTGCCGGCGTATTGACGAGTCTTTAGAGTCCTACATAGAGGTTTTACTGGCTCAGGCAAAACGAAATAGGGGCGCATATGTGATATGTACGGGACCGAGAATAATGCGTGTATGTGATACCGTATTCTATTCTCGCGACTTTTTGTATCGGTCGGTTATATATGATATAGCCGGGTTATCGAATCAAGTGTTGATTCGATAAGTCGATACATTGAATGTTAGTCGGTTATATGTGATATGACCGGATTATTAAGTCAAGTGTTGATTTAATAATTTATTGTATAATTGTATATTTGATATACTAGTTTACATTAACTAACACATGTTCACTTAGGGTTTTTTCTCACATGTACACATCTTTACTATATATATGATATATATTAAAATACGTTATATTATTGTATCATGGTTGATGATGCATCACACTTGGGTGTATGAGACATACACCATGCTATTTGTTATGTTGGGTTTTAACATTTAAAAGTAATTACAAAATTAGTGGTAAATTAGAAAATGCATGAAGCTTGTGGAAGCTTGTGGAAGCTTGTGGATGCATTGACTAAAGTCCACTAAATTTATTTTTACTTTGAGTTTTAACCTAACCTTAACACTTAGCCATGGTAATGTCTCTACAAGAGTTAGTATATGATACTCACTCACCATGGTTAGCCTTCTCACTTGATCATTATCCTCATCTCTTTCTTTTCTTCTTCTTCTTCATTGTTAAGAAAGAAAAAGCTTGCTAGGGTTTGATCCAAAGTGAGAACTAAAGTGAGAAATAAAAATCCAAAGAGAACCCACTTCCTATTTCTCCATCCTCTACTAGACTAGCACTTTAGTATAGGGTGTTTGCTTCACTAATTCTCAAATTAGTGAAATGGTAGCTTGAGTCGGAATTCCCTCGACGTAGATCATCTTCGGCCTCGGAAACTTCAAGCAAGGTCGCATCTTTCGCCTCGTGAAGCCATGCAAGAGCCCGGGAGAACCTTGATCGCAGCGAAGGGACTTCAACAAGGAGCTATAGAAGTGAAGGACCGATCTACAAAGGTTGTATATCGTGTTCCATTAGAAGTAAAGTTGTTTACTTACTTTTAGTTTCGCCTAAACTCTAGTATACGATCTTGCTTAGGGTTGTTCGGCACATAAAAATTTAATTTTGGTATGGTCGATGCCTTGTAGGGCCTTATTAGTGTGCCTAGTAACCCTACAGTGGTACCAGAGCCTAGCTAGAGGCTTAGGCGAAGTGTAGACGAAGTTAGAAACCCGATCGAACCCCGAAACCCTAATCGATACCCTTCTCTGTACTTTTTCTGAAACTGTAGATTTTTCCAAATTAAAAATATCCAAAAATATCAGCAGGGTTTTCTAGGAGTTACTGTGTAGCACGTGCCCCCAAGCGCGGAACCGCGGCCCCACCCTGGCTTGCGCGGCGGTTCCCCGGCCATAATGATGAATCATGGCACGTGATTTGCACGGTAATTTCTTTCTGTAGTTCCTGTGTTTTCTGGGAATTTTTAATTTATACTCAAGAGTTGAGTTTTCTGGGTTGTATTGGGGACTCGATGGATCGATCGGATTATTTAACTTGGTTTATTGTGTATTCCGGATAATTTAGAAAGTATTAAAATGTTCGAATGGATATCATTAACTCAATTTTTCCCGGCACGAAAAACATTCAAGTGTTGAATTTTTCTCGGGTTTAAATCTTTCGGAAAAACATACATGTGATGCGATGGACCATCTAGAAGACAACAAACCTTAACTCGATTATGTGACCGTCTTGAACTGCCCTTTGAACCTTAGGGTTTGGGGCAGTACGGCGTGCCACATGTGAGACGTTGGCTTGACCCTTCTACGGCTGGACCGTTGCTATGTGACGTATTCTGGAATTTTTGAACTCCTCTCAAGTGTTGAGCTATTTAGGAAATCTTGGGTATTTGATTATTCAATCGGAAACTTTAATACTATCTATTTATCTGGAATGTGATACAATATGTGGAATTCATACAGTTAGGCATGAAATGCGAAATATGTGATATTTCGGATCTACGATGTCTAAAGAGATTGTGGATTCCAAATGTTGTAGTTTTACACTTTCTTTTCTGCGACCGTAAGTGTAATATGTGATATCGCCGGTTTCGTTGCTATATGTCAACGACAATTAGGATGCGCATATTTACTTACGTTGATGACATGTGATGTTATGTGTTGCTGGATATGTTATATTGGATCGTTGCGTTCTGAATAGCCGGGTTTTTTTTATGTGAGATGAGAGTTTTCATTTTCATTCATGTAAAATAAAATGTATGTAATATTCTTTTATTGGGGCACTTCCGGGATGAGGTCGATGTCACCATTTGTATATTATTTACTTTTTCGCACTAGGATAGACCCAAGGAGGAGAGCACAAGTAACCGGGTTCTGGAGTCCAGTGGGAGACCAACTCGAGGAGTCGAGTCCGGGTCTCTTAACTCTAGAATTGGTAGGGTTGCTTGCCGCTCTCGTAGGGGTCTAGGGGTGTGGGTTTGGCTATTCGTCGCGACCGTGGAATCCGTGTTTTATAGAGGCTCAAAATAAAACACGGACGTCCTAGTATATCCAATGTTTCATATGTTTCTTCTGCTGCGATATCTGTGATGTGATCATTTGATGTTCTGTGATAAATACTGTATATAGTATATATGATATATTATATAGGCGTTACTTATGTTTTACACCCGCGCTAGCCCTGCCCCGCTCTGCCGTTAGTTACCTAACCTAACGGTGCATGAGGGGACATCGAGGCGAATGCGGATGGCATAAGTGTACGTCGTATTTATCTGTGATGTTTAGGTGACTTAAATGATGGGACTTCATTAATGTGATTAATGAAAGAAAAGAAACCTAAAAGATCTTGTAGAATCAAATTTTTCAAAAAGGGTAGCTACAGTTTTGCTTTGCATAGCGGTATATATGATATACCGTGCATCTTATTCGATGAGGAAAGAGCCGAGATCCCTTCACCGGGAGTGACCTCTTTAGAAAAACTGGCAGATGCTACAACACTTGGTTTGTTTTTGATTGCTTTTGGAGTTTTGCTTTGCATAGTGATGTATATGATATATCCTGCACCTTATTCCATAAGGAAAGAGTCGAGATCCCTTCACCGGGAGTGGCCTCTTTAGCAAAACTAATAAAAGCCTCAAAATCACTCCATTTCAAAATTCACATGATTCTACAACGATATCAAGTTCATTATGCAATAGGTTTTCAGAAAAACCTGTCGTAGCCCTCCGTCATTTCAGATAGGAACTGTTTAGTATTCGTGCTGCGTTTGTTCGCCTTTGTCAAGGCGTAGTGTGCGGTAGCTAAATGGTGCTTATCTGTCTATGCATATGATGCAGATTGTTTTGGGGTAGTCGTACGACCTTGTTGGCCTTTGTCAAGGGTCGTGCGGGTGGGTTTGATTCAATCAAGAAATGACGGGTTGAACTTGACTAGCATCCTATGATTTGTTGGCCTTTGTCAAGGTCATAGGGGTTAGGGGCAAAATATTATCGGGAATTTCAAGTGTTGAAATTTGCAATGAGATTGCATACCTTCTATGAGATAGTTGGATCCCGATACCCACTGCGAGTAATTGTTACTCCTGGGAGAGTTTTACACAGGACAATTAGCCGATCAAGTAGGTGTCTAGAAAGGTGTCAACGGGGTTACGCCTCTGGGAAAACGAGGTTTACTTTAATTTGGTCCGTGCGAAAGCACGGGGAACCTCCCTCAAAGTATCGACACTGGCCTGGCTGAAAGATTGGCGAAGTTGTAGGGTGTAATTAATCCCGGCTAGTCTTTCCTTTTAGGGTTTGAAGGAAGATTTGATAAAAACAGTGGGAGCCATCCTGATTAGATAAAATAATAACCAATATGATCTTGCAAGAGCATACGCTAAAGTATTTTGTTCTCTCTCTCTCCAGGTAGCGACCATATCATGCCTTAATCAAGATAATAATATGGATGTATTGACCGAACCCGCATGTTATACTATGTTGGGGAACGTTGGTTCCGTTCTTTCTTATAAGAGTTATAAGACTGAACAGGATATAGGGGAATACCAGGATTCCCATGCCACCCGAATGAAGAAAGTACATGTTGATGCATTTTCTTCGGGTGTGTTCGTTACAGAGAACTGTTTCTCCATTTCCTCTACGTCCTGGGTATTAGATACCGGGTCAGGATCCCATATATGTAATCAGTTACATGGGCTTAGGAAAGGTAGAGAACTTGGAGAAAGTGATAAAGACATAAGGGTTGGAAATGGTGCAATTGTTACAGCTAAAGCCGTCGGGGAATAACACCTTGTATTGCCAACTGGTAATACATTGATTCTGTTAGTGTATATGCCCTAGAGGCCATTACTGTATATTACTTAATGGAAGCTTGGGATATTCACAGTTGTATATACAATCTTGCTCAAAATAGTAGTATGCTACTTGGTTTGTTTCTACTTCAATGTGTACATGTGTTTATTTTAGTATATCACCTATACACATTAGTGGAGCCCTTAGGATCTTTGATTGATTACCAGCGTTGTGATGGCAGTCACACTAGTGGGGGCTGGGTAATCTATAAGCACATCGTTATGCAGGTCCCTAGTCGCAGGACTATCGAGACAGGGCATCGATACTCCGGAGTAGACTAGCGTATGCGCTTCTCATCCTAGAGTGGGAGATGGTCTGTCCCACAGCCATCAGTACGTCGTACTGGAGATAGTATGCGGGTGCTCGTTAGGTTACGAGTACAGCGGACAGGACTCGTCGGGAACTGACCGGTTGGTATTATACCTATCGTCAGTTATCAGTTCCCAGGTGACATGAGTACAGCTTAGTCCGCTGACTTGACACTGTCACTTCGCCTCGAGTGTGTTCCCACTGTACTTTGATTACTACCTTACCACGGCTCAAAGGAGTCGTGCAAACAGGTAGTAGTTGGGTGCAGTCCCGAAGCACTTGGAGGCAGTGACGGTTAGACAGGATTCGTCTCTCCCGGTATTGGGGGTTGACATCGCGCTGTGTCTAGGAGAGCCATTACACGAGTAGTCCCTGGCCAGGGCAAGCGAGATATACTGGTAGGCTTCCAGTGTTATCTCAGGGTGTTTTGGGCTTCACTCCGACACGACTTGTACCGCTATTAGGGGACTGACGTTTACCGCCCCCTAGGCCCGCCATGCGATGTATCAGACAAACAGACCGGACTGTACGGAGACTGTCACATTCAGGCTCAGTAGGAGTTCAGATGGGTTTCACCTCATCAGTCTTCTTGTCGGCATCTACCTGGGGACCGTTACGCACAGCTAGTGCCGCTTGCGGTCTGTGGTTAAACCCACTGCCAGCGTAGTTTCGAGTCTTTAGAGTCCCACACAGAGAGCTATTCGCCTTTAGGCAAAAGAGTAGAGGTCGCATGGTTTTGCGACAGGTCGCATGGTTTTGCGACAGGGTTCGGTCACATCCGTGCACTTGTGCACGTACAGTGTCCGGACAGTTAACACTAGCGGGCTTTGGTTTAAGCCAGATCCTAATGTACGTTTTGGGATTGGTTTCATCTCGTATGTATTCGTGTTCCTCGGAACGCGGATGCGGGTGTGTATGCACGGTTGATGGAAAGACAGAGGCAGAGGATTCTCATTAGGGTTGTTGACTGTTGACTGTTGACCATTGACTTTTTGGTAAACCCTAATGAGAATATGATATATGATTAACAATAATATTAATTAAGTATTATGGTGACATGGTTGTTGAGGGGTTGACTTTGTTGACTTGTTGACTTTGTTGACCGGTTGACTAGGTTGGACTAGTTGACCATCATGATGACAATGGCTATCATTTCATGGCAAAGACTTTTGCTTGCTTGTTTCTCTTGTGCAAAATGAGTGCATGAAATGATATGGCTATTGTAGCTTAAACCATCACATAATACTTGATTGCTATGATTTGTTATGATGGCTTTGGATTATGAGAGCCAAGAGAGAAAAGTCTTGCTCATTCTCTCATTTCCTTTCTCTCTCTTGGATTGAGCTCTCACCCTCTTCCTCTTGCTCTCCCTCTCTCTCTAGTCTATGGTTCATTTGTCTCATGAGTTGAGAAGCAAGAACCATAGAGAAAAATCCCAACACACTCTCCTCTACTCACTCTAGTTCATAAGGTTTAGCAAACCGAGTGAACTAGTTTCTTCAAAGCTCGAAGAAGAAGACAAAGGTAGAAGCTTTCGGGTGGATCGATTTTCGGCGCAAGGAGACGACGGAGTGAAGCCAATCCGTACACCATCGAGAGTCAAAGACGAAGGAGTTCAAGAAAGAAAGGTATAACCCCCTAACCGAGTAGTTAACAACTCCTAGTTAGGTTGTTAGGTAGATAGTTTAACAAAGATCCGATTTGAGCCCATGTTACCGCCTTTAGAAAATTGTTTTTCATCGAATTCCGCATGCCCATAAGTACCGGGAGAGGTAGCATGGACTTACAGTGGTATCAGAGCCTAGTTAAACACTACCTAACATGTTAGCATAGTAACTAGAAATTCGATCGGAGAAAAAGTCGCGAAATACATTCCGATATCAAACTTGCTGTCGATTTTTAAAGTGCTGTAAAAGTAATAAATCATGCTTTAAAAATCGACTCAGGGTTTTTATAGTCTACTGCAGAAAAACGGTTCAGAGGTCCCTCCAAACCACCGCGGAAACGCGGCAATAGCTTGCTATTGCCGCGGTTCCGCGGCCGATTAAGCTCCTCTGTGGATCGTCTTCATTGCAGTTTGTTCTATGGGGTATTTTAGGAATTTTGGTATATGTTTTTTCAGCCCAGATTTTCCAGAAAGAAAAATTTGTTTTTGGGGCTTTAAAAACCGTATTTTGATCGAGTTTCTAAAGACTAAGGCTAACGGGTTTATTTCTGTGATGTGATATTTGTATTGAACGTCTGCTAATCGCTATATGTCGATTAGTGGGGGTTATACAAATCTGTGATCTGTAATGTTATTGGTTTGTGTATATGAATTCATTGGATTGTCGCGGGTGAATAGCCGGGGGTTGTGAGACGAGAGTTTTCTTTTCTTTCAATTCATGTAAATTTGTAAATTGATGTAATAATTATTTATATGGCCGTACAACCGGGTCGGGGTTGTAGCCGTCATTGTATAATTTCTTTTTACTGTTTTTGCTCCTAGGATAGACCCATGGAGGGGGTGCACAAACTACCGGGTATCCCGAAGTGCCGAGTGGCTTACTCACGAAGTTGAGGGAGGTTGCTTCGCTTCGGGTACTTGGCGGGTAGTTTGCCGCACCCGTAGGGGTCTTGGGTAGGGTATTGGCTATTCACCGCGACCGTGTAATCTGCTTTTCGTTACAGGCTCGTACGAATTGCGGGTTCCTAGTATATCCAATGTGTTCATCTGTGATCTGAAATGGCTATCATTGCAATATATCTATATATGATATTATTTAGGCGTTGCTTATGTTTTACAGCCGCGCTAGCCCAGCCCCCGCTCTGTCGTTAGTTAAGTAACCTAACGGGTAATGACGGGGCCCCATGGCGAATGCGAATGGCATAAGCGTACGTCATATTTTGGTTGTTTTCTGCAATGGTAGGATTAAATGATGGGACGCATTAAAAGAACTAATGCAAGAATTACACGCATTAAAAGAACTAATGCAAGAAAATAAACCAAGTAAAAGTCGTTGGAACACTTTCGAAAAACCACTCGGTTCTTTTCAAAACCAACTTTTAAATGCGGAGCTTAAGCCACTCCTTTTAAAAGCTATCTCGTTCCATCGAATATATCAAGTTCACTACGTTCACAGTTTCGCCAAAACCATTCGTAGCCCTCCGTCGTTTCACATGAATAGTCAATAGTATTCAAGCTATGTTTGTTGGCCAAAGTCAAAGCATAGTGATTGGTAGCTATTGGGTATTCATGTGCAGCATAGATAGATGCGTTGGTTTGGAACAGTCGTACTGCCTTGTTGGCCAAAGTCAAGGGTAGGTACGGGTGGATTCAAATTAACCTGGAGAACGACGGGTAGAACTTGACATGTGACTTATGATTTGTTGGCCAAAGTCAAGGTCATAAGAGCATGGGGCAAAAATCCACATCGGGAGTTTCATAAGTACTGAAACTTGCTAGAGTTGCATACCATTTGGAGTGTGATGATTCTGGTAGGATTCCTTCAGTTTCGTCATGCAATGATATTTGGATCCCGATCCTACTGTGAGTATATGCTACTCCTCGGGAAATTTCTCACTAAACGATCAATGCTATAAACCTAGTAGGTGTTTAGAAAGGTTTTAGCGGGGCTACGCCCCCAGGGAAAAGAGGTTCTTAAATTAAGGAACTTCGCGAAAGCGTTGGAAAACCTCCCTCGAAGTACCGACACTAGCCTGGCCGAACGGTTAAGCAAGTATTGTACGGTGAGATTGATCCTGACTAATTCTTCCTTTTTGGTTTGAGGAGGGATTCGAGAAACAGTGGGAGCCATCCTGTTTAGACAAACTAAAAACCATTCTAAACTTGCAAGAGCATCATGCTGAGTGTTTCTTCTCTCTCTCCTAATTGCAGCGACCAATCGACATGACTGGACTTAAGTTACTTCTAGATAAAAACATACTGACAGGGCCAAACTACAAAGATTGGCTCAGGAATGTCAAAATGGCAATCACTTACGACAAGCTAGGGTATCTTCTTACCACCAAAGCTCCCCCTGTCCCAGGTCCCACCTCCAGCGTCGCGGATAAGGAAATCCGTAAGACTTGGGAGATTGATTGCGCGAAGGCCAGGTGCCTCGTGCTTGCCTCTATGGACAATGAACATTAGAGGAGGCACGAGAATATGGACCACGAATCCTTATTTCTCCATACAAAAGAACTGTATGGAGAGCAGTCTCGTATCGCTAGATACGAAGTGTCGAAGAAGTTATTTTCGGCAAGGTTGGCCGTCGGATCATCGGTAGCGGAACACGTGCTTAAGATGATTGGCTACATAGAAGAGCTCGCGGACCTTGGGACCACGTTGGAGAATGAGCACTATACGGACTTGATTCTCCAGTCCTTTCCTTCCACTTACACCCAGTTTATCCTGAACTTCAACTTACAAGAAAAGGAAGTTGAACTTTCAGAACTCCTCAACATGATGAGGAGCGCAGAGGGCACCCTATAGAAAGGTAGGGAAACATCCACTTTGTTTGTAGGAGGATCTTCCTCTTCTAGGTCCAAGGCGAAAGCCAAGGGAAAGAAGAAGAAAGCCCCCGCCAAACCAAGTGGCGGTGTTAGTAAAGTGGATACGAAGGGAAAGGCAAAGGCAACAAAGAAAGCGGGGCAGCTTGTGGATAAAGAAGAATGCTTCTATTGTCATAAGAAGGGACACTGGAAGAATGATTGTAGGGCTTGGAAGGCCAGAACACAGGATCTGAAGCAGGTTGCGGCTTCTGCTTCAGGTGTGTATGTTATTGATAACTGTCTTTCAATAAACTCTACTTTCTGGGTATTGGATACCGGATCAGGATCTCATATCTGTAATTCTTTGCAGGCATTGAGAAACCGTACGTTTTTGAAGGCAGGTGACATGGCCCTCAAAGTTGCAAACGGAGCTAGCATGGATGCTAAGGCCGTGGGGGACTATCACCTGGGAATGTCCGATGGACATGTTTTGGTTTTGCATAATTGCTTTTTTGTACCCAACGCAACTTGTAATATCATTTCTGTATCTTTGACTTCTAAAGAAGGTTATGAATTTGCGTTTGTAAGTAATGTTGTAAACATTCACCTTAATCAAGTTCTGATTGGGTCAGGTACATTAAGCAATGGTATATACGTATTAACCAACCACAGATTTTCAATGTCCAGAATACACACAAAAGAAAGTCTCCAGAAATCAATCAAACTTTCTTATGGCATTGTAGACTGGGTCACATCAATGAGAGAAGGTTGACTAAGTTACATACAGAAGGATATTTGAATCCGTTCAAATATCAATCGTATGCCACTTGTCAATCCTGTCTCAAAGGAAAGATGACAAAGACTCCGTTCACTGGACACGGAGTAAGAGCGAGCGAGCTCTTAGGACTCATACACAGCGACGTGTGCGGTCCAATATCTACACATGCGCGAAGCGGTTATTCTTACTTCATTACTTTTACGGATGACTTTTCAAGGTACGGTTATGTCTTCTTAATGAAACATAAGTCCGAAGCCTTCGGAAAATTCCAGGAATATAAGAATGAAGTAGAAAAACAAACCTGCAAAAGTATCAAGATTCTAAGATCGGATCGAGGTGGTGAATACTTGAGTGCTGAGTTCCTGGACTATTTAAAAGAGAACGGAATTCTCTCTCAGCTTACTCCTCCATACACTCCGTAACATAACGGTGTATCGGAGAGACGGAACCGAACCTTATAAGATATGGTAAGGTCCATGATGAGTAACGCTGAGTTACCGCGATCATTCTGGGGGTATGCGCTAGAATCAGCTACATACCTTTTGAACCGAGTTCCAACTAAGACGGTGCCTACTACACCATATGAGATGTGGTGTGGGAAGAGACCCTATCTTAATCACATTAAGACATGGGGATGTCCAGCTTTTGTCAAAAAGCAGCATGCGGACAAACTCGAGGCACGCTCAGTACAGTGCAAGTTTGTGGGATATCCAAAGAACTCCAAGGGATATTTCTTCTACTGCGAAGAGGAACAAAAGGTTTTTGTTTCTCGTCATGCCTACTTCTTGGAAACTGAGTTTTTGGAAAACCAGATAAGTGGGAGCGCAGTAGAACTGGAAGAAATTCCAGAACCACGAGCTATTACTGAAAGCTTAGTAGAACCAGAGGGTTCAAAAGAACAGGACATTCCTACGCCGCTCCGCAGGAGTAGTAGGCAGTCTCATCCGCCCGAGAGATACTACGGTTTTCTCATAGACGGGGATAGAGAGGATTGCATCATAGATTATGATGAGCCTACTAGCTTCCAGCAGGACGTTCAGAGCGTTGACTCGGTAAAATGGCTGGATGCAATGCGGACCGAAATGGAGTCCATGTACACCAACAAAGTATGAACGTTGGACATTGCTCCAGATGGGATAAAACCCGTAGGATGCAAGTGGATCTTCAAAAGGAAGATTGGTGTAGATGGACAGGTTGTGTAAAGCCTTGAAAAGTTGTTTTGGTGTTTTCCCGAAAATCGGTGAAAATTTGGTATTTTTCCGTAAATCGTCTTTTTGTTATTTTGCAGTTTAGGCCTAATTATACCTAATTTGGATAGGTAATTGCTAGATTTTAGTAGCTAATGAGTTACTTATCAAATTCTGGTCATTTAAAATTTTTCCCTAATTTTTCAATTTTTAATATTATTTTAAGCCGGTAAAAATACATTAAATTAGCGATAAATACAAATTTCTTTGGGCTAATTTTAATCTATAGAACCATGACAACTAAAATATAGTTTGTAATATAAATTTTTAGTATTTTATTTTAAGTTCTATTTAGTTATAATCGAAGGAAAATTAAAATTTTAATTATTTGAACTAAAACTTGCAAATATGATATTGTGGGGGGTCTTTTTGCATGGAATTCTTTTTGTAATCACTCACACACACCCTCACCCCTCCATGGCCGAGCCCACCATCAGCAGCCCACTTCTCCCCCTCAAAAATTTTCTCCATCTCATTTGTATGTGTGAAATAGAGTTTAAAGGTATAGGTTAAGATGTATTGTTTTGGAGGCTTAGTGTACCTTGATTTGAGGGGGGTTGACTTGGAAAATTTTGCACAACACCCACACCATTCTCCCCCATCACCTCCTGGCCGAAAATCTGCAGCCCCTCCCCCTTCACTTTCCTCTTTTCATTTCCTTCAAATTTAATCAAAAAAATTGCTCCAAAATCCAATTTAAATCTCACAAATTAATTTCCATTCTTCATCCCATTCTTCTTAGCTTTTATAACTTGAATCATGGTGTTATGAAGCCATCATTGGAGGCAAATTCTTCTTGCTAGATCTCTAGATTTTTAAGGTATAATTTCTACCCATTTAAATTCTTATGGTTAGATTTCTTTAATTGAGTTGTTTTAGTGTTAATTTTAGTGCTATTTGCATACTAGTTTTTTTAAAGTTTATGGCTTGAGTTGAATTAGGGTTTGGAAAACCATTATTAGGTTAATTAAGTTATTTTGTTATCTAGTTATTATACAAACCAAATTTAAGAGATAACTTTGCTTAGTGGGCTCAAATTAGTGTTAATTTAGTGTTTTCATGTATAGTTTGGATTGGAATTGCTCATTTTGAAAAATCAAGAAAGGGTTGTGTATGGAAAATGGGTTTTGAAGCATGGTAATTAAGTTAATTTAATTGTTGTGGCTTTCTAATGGTTAACTTGGGTGTTTGCGCGATATTGTGTGCACTTTATTGCAAATCCGCGATGTTTGCACAAATTTGGAATTTTTCTTTTTTGTGCTTACTAGGTTTTAAAAATATTTATAAATTGATGAGTTTAATATATGAAAGTGATTTGTGTGACCTAATTATGTTATTTAGTGAGCATGTTGGCCACAAAAATTGTTGAAATGTTTTTATTGGTTAAAACTTCAAGTTTTGAACAAAAAGGGTATTTGTGCTAACTAGGTATTGGTTTAAGGGAATTTTGGCAAGATTAAAAATATAATAAATGTTTATGTGGCCTATTTAAGCTAATTAGTGAATATTGTAACCACTAGTTTTGCTAAAACATCAAGATTTGTATTAAAAACGGTTAACGACCACTAACTGGGTTTTTGGGAAATAAAACGATTTGTTTAATTTGATGGTTTTGATGAATTAAAACCTATTTCTTATATAATTAGTGAGTTTTGAAACCACGATTGGTGCGTTTGAGTTTTTCGCGACCACTCGGCGTTTGTACACCGATGTCGAGGGTTTTTGGGCTGATTTGAGAAAGCAAACCATAGGTTTTGACCTATGTGAGATTCGTGTGTCGCTTTGGTCAAGAGTCGGATTTTAATGCGATGCGGTGCGTTATGATAAGTAGGTACCCTTACGAAGACTTCGAGACGACAAGCAAGCGCGTGGCTGCGACGGCACCGGTGAGCGAAGATCAGGTGAGTAGATTTATATCTACGGGGAGAAGTCGGGTGGATGGCGTATAGCACCCCCGCAGTCCGTAGTATAGTTCATATATATATATATATATATGTTTATATAGGTGTTTTATGATACGAGAATGTTTATTCATGATATGATTATGTGTTCATGGATTAGCTTTGGGTTAGTTGCGAAACTCTCGAGTAGTTGTTATACCCACATACCCACACACAGACTTGTATACATTACTTTCTTGTGCGTAGATGGGGATGTGTATATATGTATATACGCATGGGTATGGGACTATGCATATATACATTCATATACACATGCATGGATGATGAGGACAGTACTTGGGATTTGAGATGAGTCGATGAGATTTGATTTGAGGCCGTGAGATCGGTGATATGGCAGGGTTCGTATTTGAGATACGACATGACGTTGTAGCGGGTCCTTGACGTAGTGTTTCACACACGTGCATGCATAATTAGGTGGTATCAGTATTGTACTAGACGTAGATCAGTACCCCGATCAAGATATTTGATAAAGAGGATACCGGATGAATAATGTGATATTGACCCGTACCCAGATTTGGGAATGCCGTACGACGGATTTACGTACGAGCTATATATTGACGATTGATCCGCACTCTTGACTTGGGATGTATGATTATAGATATGGTATCGGATATGATATTATTGAGGCGGGATCACCGACTATACATATACAGGTATGTATATGTATCGACTCAGATGATAGGCGGTTTCCTTACCTGTAGTTCAGCTTGTTAGTTCAGCCGTATAGTTTAGTATAGTTGTTAGATTAGATTAGACTCCTACCTATTTCAAAACTAGCGGATTGTGGGTATTTTAAAAGACAGGTCAAGGGATCTACGGATATTTCAAAAGACGTATCCTTTCTTAAAACCACCGTAGCCCCTATTTTCAAAACCCCACGATTCGTGTTATTTCAAATGGAACCATTGTTTAATATTTAGCTCCCGCTCATTTTGGTTGCTCACTCCGCATCGCATACTTACATTGTTATTTCATATTGCATTGTTGACATTATGCTGTTAGGACACCAGCACCATTACCGATGATGCGTATGTACCACTTACACTTACTTGCCGGCTCACACACATCTTCATCGGTAATTTCCATGTCACGTACACCTTAGAAAATATTATTGCTTGACTCAGCTTGTTAGTTAGTAATTTGACATGATATTAGTGTACCCGCCTTATATGCCAGCTTAACATTGTAGTTATTACTTGTCACTTCATGCATATTGTTATTCATTGTTATGCCGCATTCATGGATTCTTATGCCTATATTCATGGTTTTACATGCTATTGATGATTTAGATTCGGATTTCCATGAGATTTTCTGGATTTGGAGCGGGGGAAACCGCAAAACTTATATAAACTGCTTTCTCTCTTTTTAAATAAAATGTGCGGTTTTTCCCATGATGTATGAGTCCACCATGAGTTTGCTGATGGATTTCGAGACCCTATTCGAGGAGTGGAGGAACCGTTTCGGGTACATGGTGGGCCCGGTGAGGTACCCCGGGGCAAGAGGATCGTGTTGTTGACGTTGAGCCTGGCAGGGGAGCACTACCGACCGGTGATTTTACCCGACGCGTCGGATATCCGGAGGATACCGTCGTGGTCTTGAGATGGATGGTAGGGGCCGATCTGGACTAACGACACCCTAGATATTGTGATTGAGACATTGAGATTTTGAGATTTGAGGTACAGAGATTGTGACACAGAGATATCGAGGTATTTGGACATTTGTTTTGTGTCGATGCTGGGCACTGTTTTATGCTGATTTCATTTATGGTACCTCATTTTTAAAATACAGAAATCTCACTGATTTATGAAAGAAGTTTTATTCAGTACATGCATTCTGTTTCATGCATTCATACATCATCCATATGATATATCGCTACCTGAGGCACTGATACGGGCACATGGGATTACACTCGGGTTAGATATTTACCCTAATCATTGTTAGGCTACATGTTTTATATATTTGAGGATATATTATGATCGTTAACCTAGAATTGCGTTGTTCATGCGGTTTCTGTTCATAGATGTTTTCTTCTCACGAGTTGGCAACTCACCCCCGTTGTGCAACAGTTTCTTGCAGGTTTTGTCGTACAGGTTTCATTACGGCTTGCTGGCACTACTTCCCTTTCCGGGTGATTTGCTAGTAGGTGGGTTTATTTGTATCGTACCCCAATTATATACCTTGTATATTATTAATCTGTTGTATCTAGAAGTTCCATCAACCAAACATGTATTTATTTCAGAGATAGAGACCAGTGATGTTATTCTTTCGACCTTAGAGTCGCGCGTTATATTTCTGTGGATTTCTTGCTGTTTTGAGTTTCCTTTTGGGTTTTGATCCTCGCCCTTGGCGTTGTATATTATATTGCTTGTGTGGTCGTGACCGTCGATTGACGAAGAGCTAGCTCCCGCTTGGGGATGCCTTTTTATTGATTTCGTATACTATTTATGTTGTATCCCGTTTGGGAGCCAGTATTTACAAAGGAGACTCTGCCGAAATTTTCAGAAAATACTTGATGTTTTTTTTACAACGAATAATTCGGCTTATGCTATTATAACTAGTTGATTTAAATTGGTTTTCCTTCACTCTATTACTTTTCTTGGTTTGGATTTCTGGGTTTTCGGCTTACTTAGATTACGTACGCCTTGAGACGTTTCGTAGTCTAAGTGCCGGTCATGTTCCGTACTTTTGGGTCATGACAAAGTTGGTATCAGAGCGTTAGGTTTTACCTTCGGAGCGTAGGATGACCCTTGGTTGATGGAATAGGTGACTAAAGTAGAGTGACGTACCGTG
The DNA here is from genome assembly GCA_030015575.1 of Agapanthus africanus. Classification (NCBI taxonomy): domain Eukaryota; kingdom Viridiplantae; phylum Streptophyta; class Magnoliopsida; order Asparagales; family Amaryllidaceae; genus Agapanthus; species Agapanthus africanus. The sequence continues at coordinate 175,706,058 of JASDDO010000016.1, read as the reverse complement.
GGTATGTTCCGCGGCATACGTACGATACGCTACTCCACTTTAGAAGCCTTAAGATGTACATTTCTTTGTTCAGTATTATATTCCTTCCTATGATCTAGCCTCATCGGTACCAGTCATGGATTTGCTGCCACGATTACGGGCAGGGAAAACTACGGCTAGAGTTGCGGTCAGCACGAGCTCGTTACGAACGAGGACTGACCAGAACATAATTGCGGTGACACACGATTGTAGAGATGTGTCTTTTGATTGTGATTTCGCGCCACGAGCGTTGGATGGATCGCTGTATGAGATTACTTGGACGTGCCGATCAGCACTAGAGGATTGAGCCACTGACAGAGGCCAGCCAGATTTTGATGACCGTTGGTGTATTGCTTACTCCTGATGATTGAGGCACTGTTCAGCATGCAGACGAGTGAGCCAGTCATTGCTGCGAACGACGTGATTTCGCCCTAGATGTTGGAGCTATTGCAGTACGGGTTGTACTAAGAGATGATAGAAGGTCGCTAGTCATCCGAGGATGAATGACTAGGACATGTGGTTCGTTCGCCTACCCCGATGCGAGGTCATCAGATAGATTGATTCCAGCTAGAGACGACTTCACGGGGAGACGTAGAGAGTCAACAGAGACGATCGAATGTCAGAAACCTATTATTCCAAGTTTAAAGTATTTGGAAAGACATGCAGGCAATTCTATGGACCCTCTAGAAGAATGAAACCCTAACTCGACTTAATGACCGTGTGAAAGCCTTTGAACCTTAGGGTTTGCGGCAGTTCTGCGGCGCCATTAGTGAGGCTTGGATTTGCCCTTCTACGGCTGGACCACCGATGCTGTGGTATGTACTCGATACTATTATACTGTACCCAAGATGTTGAGCTCTTGGGGGACTATGAGGTTTCGACGAATCGATCGGATGGCTCGACTTAATTCGGATACTAGATGGTGAGATGCATTCTTGGGAGACTCCAGGTACGAGGATAGCTGTTGGAGCTCAGTCCATGCAGCCGTGATGAGACGAGTCTGAAGCAGTCGACATTAGAGAAAAGTGGAGTAAGAGGTTCGTACACGATCTGGATATGATGACGTTCCACTCTGCCGACATCAGAGATGCGATGCACATGCCGAGGCATTGTACTTGGATATACCTTCCAGAAGCAGTCGTGATGAGTATGCAGCCGTTCCGGAGCAAGAAGCAGATGTAGTAAAGGGCGATGACTTCCGGACAGTTAGGCAGAGACGAGACTTGGAAGAGACCTTGAGCAGGAATCCTTCCAGGCCACTGATGCAATGATATTTGCACCTAGGATCTGATGTGTCACGTGCATTCAGAGAGTCAGAGGCCGACGCCAGTGATATGCTGCCTTGACAGGGCCGATGAGCCGATGGATCGTGAGATTGGTAATCCACGGAGAAGACTTGGACCCAGGAGTGGTCATGTTACGCACACCAGCAGGCCAGAGTTCAGGATCGTCGACGAGATACGTTATGAGTGATCACGACAGTTGGCCAGAAATTCTTAGAGGGTGTACTTGAGCGGGACTATTCCACCATACTTGATTTCGATGTTTTGGGCGATCTATTCATATGACTGATTTTGATGATTGAGTTTTGTGGTATTTGTTTTCATGGACCATGGTTGCACCTATTGAGTATTTATGATTTTGCACAGTTGTTTCACTAGATATCGCTTTCTGCGTATGCACGCACACGATATGGTTTTTGCACTCGGTATAGTTCACGTATGCTGCAGTGCAGTGATTCGTATTTTATGCACTTGGATGCACTGGACTTCGATTTCGAGGGTGATGCTCGATATTTGTTTTGTGCATTTTATGCACCTGATTGGATTTTGCGCGTGCTCGACGCTTGATATTGGATTTCGTGATTTCGTGCATGATGAATGCACCGGATTTGGATTTTTAGCGCATGTCGGGCGCATGTTATGAGATGCGATTTTGGTGCACACCAGATGCACTAAATCGTGATTTTTCGTGCATGTCAGATGCACCTGATTTTGCTGTCAGGCACACACGTTGCCTATGACCGATGTTGTGTGCACACCCGTTGCACCCTGATGTTGTTTCTGTGCACATGTATGGCACATTCATGGATTTTGATTTCCGTGCGCACCGGACGCACAGGGTTTTCATATGCACTTTTGGGATTGATTCCTATGGAGCAGTACATTTTCATGATATTGCGATTTGTTTCGTATTGAGCAGGACTAGTCAGAGGACAGTACTTGAGTGTGTTTTGCACGCATTTCCTTCAGATATTTACATGTATAGTTCCGAATTATAGCATATCGGTTTTGCTTTGGATTTGGCATTCGTGTCTTCACCTTGACTCCGATGATTGCAGGATACTTGACGGAGTTTTGATTTTGAGTTATATGCTCATTTTTCATGCGCAAGCGCTGCGCTACGATTTATTTTATGTACTATGATTTCGGAGCCCCGACGACTGGATGGTTTTGCTTAGATGTTTTAGTATTTGGGGGGAGTTTTAATTTAAATTCGGGGACCGAATTTCTTTAAGGGGGGAAGATTGTAATGCCTTGAAAAGTCGTTTTGGTGTTTTCCCGAAAATCGATGAAAATTTGGTATTTTTCCGTAAATCGTCTTTTTGTTATTTTGCAGTTTAGGCCTAATTATACCTAATTTGGATAGGTAATTGCTAGTTTTTAGTAGCTAATGAGTTACTTATCAAATTCTGGTCATTTAAAATTTTTCCCTAATTTTTCAATTTTTAATATTATTTTAAGCAGGTAAAAATACATTAAATTAGCGATAAATACAAATTTCTTTGGGCTAATTTTAATCTATAGAACCATGACAACTAAAATCTAGTTTGTAATATAAATTTTTAGTATTTTATTTTAAGTTCTATTTAGTTATAATCGAAGGAAAATTAAAATTTTAATTATTTGAACTAAAACTTGCAAATATGATATTGTGGGGGGTCTTTTTGCATGGAATTCTTTTTGTAATCACTCACACACACCCTCACCCCTCCATGGCCGAGCCCACCATCAGCAGCCCACTTCTCCCCCTCAAAAATTTTCTCCATCTCATTTGTATGTGTGAAATAGAGTTTAAAGATATAGGTTAAGATGTATTGTTTTGGAGGCTTAGTGTACCTTGATTTGAGGGGGGTTGACTTGGAAAATTTTGCACAACACCCACACCATTCCCCCCATCACCTCCTGGCCGAAAATCTGCAGCCCCTCCCCCTTCAGTTTCCTCTTTTCATTTCCTTCAAATTTAATCAAAAAAATTGCTCCAAAATCCAATTTAAATCTCACAAATTAATTTCCATTCTTCATCCCATTCTCCTTAGCTTTTATAACTTGAATCATGGTGTTATGAAGCCATCATTGAAGGCAAATTCTTCTTGCTAGATCTCTAGATTTTTAAGGTATAATTTCTACCCATTTAAATTCTTATGGTTAGATTTCTTTAATTGAGTTGTTTTAGTGTTAATTTTATTGCTATTTGCATACTAGTTTTTTTTAAAGTTTATGGCGTGAGTTGAATTAGGGTTTGGAAAACCATTATTAGGTTAATTAAGTTATTTTGTTATCTAGTTATTATACAAACCAAATTTAAGAGATAACTTTGCTTAGTGGGCTCAAATTAGTGTTAATTTAGTGTTTTCATGTATAGTTTGGATTGGAATTGCTCATTTTGAAAAATCAAGAAAGGGTTGTGTATGGAAAATGGGTTTTGAAGCATGGTAATTAGGTTAATTTAATTGTTGTGGCTTTCTAATGGTTAACTTGGGTGTTTGCGCGATATTGTGTGCACTTTATTGCAAATCCGCGATGTTTGCACAAATTTGGAATTTTTCTTTTTTGTGCTTACTAGGTTTTAAAAATATTTATAAATTGATGAGTTTAATATATGAAAGTGATTTGTGTGACCTAATTATGTTATTTAGTGAGCATGTTGGCCACAAAAATTGTTGAAATGTTTTTATTGGTTAAAACTTCAAGTTTTGAACAAAAAGGGTATTTGTGCTAACTAGGTTTTGGTTTAAGGAAATTTTGGCAAGATTAAAAATATAATAAATGTTTATGTGACCTATTTAAGCTAATTAGTGAATATTGTAACCACTAGTTTTGCTAAAACATCAAGATTTGTATTAAAAACTGTTAACGACCGCTAACTGGGTTTTTGGGAAATAAAACGATTTGTTTAATTTGATGGTTTTGATGAATTAAAACCTATTTCTTATATAATTAGTGAGTTTTGAAACCACGATTGGTGCGTTTGAGTTTTTCGCGACCACTCGGCGTTTGTACACCGATGTCGAGGGTTTTTGGGCTGATTTGAGAAAACAAACCATAGGTTTTGACCTATGTGAGATTCGTGTGTCGTTTTGGTCAAGAGTCGAATTTTAATGCGATGCGGTGCGTTATGATAAGTATGTACCCTTACGAAGACTTCGAGACGACAAGCAAGCGCGTGGCTGCGTCGGCACAGGTGAGCGAAGATCAGGTGAGTAGATTTATATCTATGGGGAGAAGTCGGGTGGATGGCGTATAGCACCCCCGCAGTCCGTAGTATAGTTCATATATATATGTTTATATAGGTGTTTTATGATACGAGAATGTTTATTCATGATATGATTATGTGTTCATGGATTAGCTTTGGGTTAGTTGCGAAACCCTCGAGTAGTTGTTATACCAACATACCCACACACAGACTTGTATACATTACTTTCTTGTGCGTAGATGGGGATGTGTATATATGTATATACGCATGGGTATGGGACTATGCATATATACATTCATATACACATGCATGGATGATGAGGACAGTACTTGGGATTTGAGATGAGTCGATGAGATTTGATTTGAGGCCGTGAGATCGGTGATATGGCAGGGTTCGTATTTGAGATACGACATGACGTTGTAGCGGGTCCTTGACGTAGTGTTTCACACACGTGCATGCTTACTTAGGCGGTATCAGTATTGTACTAGACGTAGATCAGTACCCCGATCATGATATTTGATAAAGAGGATACCAGATGAATAATGTGATATTGACCCGTACCCAGATTTGGGAATGCCGTACGACGGATTTACGTACGAGCTATATATTGACGATTGATCCGCACTCTTGACTTGGGATGTATGATTATAGATATGGTATCAGATATGATATTATTGAGGCGGGATCACCGACTATACATATACAGGTATATATATGTATCGACTCAGATGATAGGCGGTTTCCTTACCTGTAGTTCAGCTTGTTAGTTCAGCCGTATAGTTTAGTGTAGTTGTTAGATTAGATTAGACTCCTACCTATTTCAAAACTAGCGGATCGTGGGTATTTTAAAAGACAGGTCAAGGGATCTACGGATATTTCAAAAGACGTATCCTTTCTTAAAACCACCGTAGCCCTTATTTTCAAAACCCCATGATTCGTGTTATTTCAAATGGAACCATTGTTTAATATTTAGCTCCCGCTCATTTTGGTTGCTCGCTCCGCATCGCATACTTATTGTTATTTCATATTGCATTGTTGACATTATGCTGTTAGGACACCAGCATCATTACCGATGATGCGTATGTACCACTTACACTTACTTGCCGGCTCACACACATCTTCATCGGTAATTGCCATGTCACGTACACCTTAGAAAATATTATTGCTTGACTTAGCTTGTTAGTTAGTAATTTGACATGATATTAGTGTACCCGCCTTATATGCCAGCTTAACATTGTAGTTATTACTTGTCACTTCATGCATATTGTTATTCATTGTTATGCCGCATTCATGGATTCTTATGCCTATATTCATGGATTTACATGCTATTGATGATTTGGATTCGGATTTCCATGAGATTTTCTGGATTTGGAGGGGGGAAACCACAAAATTTATATAAACTGCTTTCTCTCTTTTTAAATAAAATGTGCGGTTTTTCCCATGATGTATGAGTCGTCCACCATGAGTTTGCTGATGGATTTCGAGACCCGATTCGAGGAGTGGAGGAACCGTTTCGGGTACATGGTGGGCCCGGTGCGGTACCCCGGGGCAAGAGGATCGTGTTGTTGACGTTGAGCCTGGCAGGGGAGCACTACCGACCGGTGATTTTACCCGACGCGTCGGATATCCGGAGGATACCGTCGTGGTCTTGAGATGGATGGTAGGGGCCGATCTGGACTGACGGCACCCTAGATATTGTGATTGAGACATTGAGATTTTGAGATTTGAGGTACAGAGATTGTGACATAGAGATATCGAGGTATTTGGACACTTTTTTTGTGTCGATGCTGGGCACTGTTTTATGCTGATTTCATTTATGGTACCTCATTTTTAAAATACAGAAATCTCACTGATTTATGAAAGAAGTTTTATTCAGTACATGCATTCTGTTTCATGCATTCATACATCATCCATATGATATATCGCTACCTGAGGCACTGACACGGGCACATGGGATTACACTCGGGTTAGATATTTACCCTAATCATTGTTAGGCTGCATGTTTTATATATTTGAGGATATAGTATGATCGTTAACCTAGAATTGGGTTGTTCATGTGGTTTCTGTTCATAGATGTTTTCTACTCACGAGTTGGCAACTCAACCCCGTTGTGCCACAGTTTCTTGCAGGTTTTGTCGTACAGGTTTCATTACGGCTTGCTAGCACTACTTCCTTTTCCGGGTGATTTGCTAGTAGGTGGGTTTATTTGTATCGTACCCCCCATTATATACCTTATATATTATTACTCTGTTGTATCTAGAAGTTCCATCAACCAAACATGTATTTATTTCAGAGATAGAGACCAGTGATGTTATTCTTTCGATCTTAGAGTCGCGCGTTATATTTCTGTGGATTTCTTGCTGTTTTGAGTTTCCTTTTGGGTTTTGATCCTCGCCCTTGGCGTTGTATATTATATTGCTTGTGTGGTCGTGACCGTCGATTGACGAAGAGCTAGCTCCCGCTTGGAGATGCCTTTTTATTGATTTCGTATACTATTCATGTTGTATCCTGTTTGGGAGCCAGTATTTACAAAGGAGACTCTACCGAAATTTTCAGAAAATACTTGATGTTTTTTTTACAACGCATAATTCGGCTTATGCTATTAAAACTACTTGATTTAAATTGGTTTTCCTTCACTCTACTACTTTTCTTGGTTTGGATTTCTGGGTTTTCGGCTTACTTAGATTACGTACGCCTCGAGACGTTTCGTAGTCTAAGTGCCGGTCATGTTCCGTACTTTCGGGTCATGACAGGTTGAGACCTATAAAGCTAGACTTGTTGCAAAGGGTTTTCGTCAAAGACCTGGTTTGGACTATGACGAAACCTTTTCTCCAGTGGCTATGTTGAAATCCATTCGGAACCTTCTTGCCATTGCTGCCTTCCACGATTATGAGATTTGGCAGATGGACGTAAAGACCGCTTTTCTAAATGGAAATTTAGAGGAGTGTGTCTATATGGACCAGCAAGAGGGTTTCATTCAGAGTGGGAGCAGCGGAAAGGTGTGCAAGTTGATTAAGTCCATTTACGGACTAAAGAAGGCATCGCGGAGTTGGAACATCTGTTTTGATGAGACGGTCAAGGAATTTGGCTTTATCAAAAATCCAGATGAACCATGCATCTATAGTAGATTGGTAGCGAGAACTGTGGTATTCCTCGTTTTATACGTGGATGACATTCTCTTAATAGGAAATGACATTCCTATGCTACAATCTGTCAAAGGGTTCTTGTCACATAGGTTCTCCATGAAAGACCTGGGTGATGCCTCATACATTCTGGGGATCCGGATCTATCATGAAAGATCCAAGAGGATACTGGGACTTTCACAGTCCAGGTACATCGACACCATACTGAAAAGATTCAGTATGGAAGATTCCAAGCGCGGTAATCTACCGGCATGTCACGGGATCACCCTCTCCAAAGAGATGTCTCCCAAGAACGATTTGGAAAGGGATCGCATGTCTATTATACCCTATGCTTCTGCTGTAGGCTCTATAATGTATGCGATGTTGTGTACCAGACCAGATGTAGCTTATGCACTGAGTGTGGTAAGCCGGTATCAGTCAAACCCTGGGGAGAAACATTGGATAGCAGTAAAGAACGTTCTCAAGTACCTGAGAAGGACTAAGGAGATGTTCTTGGTGTATGGCGGAAAAGACCTCCAGATCGAGGCCTTTGCTGACTCCAGCTTCCAGAGTGACAAGGATGATTCTAAGTCCATGTCGGGTTTTGTCTTTACCCTCAATGGAGGGGCGGTGTGTTGGAAGAGTTCCAAACAGGAAACCGTTGCAGACTCGACGATGGAAGCGGAATACATCGCTGCCTCTGATGCCGCAAAAGAAGCTGTCTGGATGAGAAAGTTCTTGAAAGAACTTCAGGTGGTTCCGTCCATTGTTGATCCAATACCTATGTATTGCAACAACAATGGGGCTATAGCTTTAGCGAAGGAACCCAGGTCCCATCAGAGATCCAGACACATCTTGAGGCGGTATCACCTGATCAGGGAGATCGTGGAACGCCAGGAGATCGAGGTTCGGAGGGTTGCTTTAGAAGATAACACTGCAGATCGATTCACCAAGGCCTTGCCCCAGACTCAGTTCGAGCGGCTGATCGAGATGATAGGTCTTCGATACGCCAGTACATGGCCTTAGTGCAAGTAGGAGATTGTTAGTGTATATGCCCTAGAGACCATTACAGTATCATACTAGTTTGTATATTACTTAATGGAAGCTTGGGATATTCACAGTTGTATATACAATCTTGCTCAAAATAGTAGTATGCTACTTGGTTTGTTTCTAGTTCAATGTGTACATGTGTTTATTTTAGTATATCACCTATACACATTAGTGGAGCCCTTAGGATCTTTGCTTGATTACCAGTGTTGTGATGGTAGTCACACTAGTGGGGGCTGGGTAATCTATAAGCACATCGTTATGCAGGTCCCTAGTCGCAGGACTATCGAGACAGGGCATCGATACTCCGGAGTAGACTAGCGTATGCGCTTCTCATCCCAGAGTGGGAGATGGTACTTAGATAAAAGTTATCATCTTGCATATTAAACCCTAATAATCTAGCAAAGATCCCGGCTTTGGGTTGTTCGGCACGTCTAAAATTTAATCCGGGCATGTTTGATGCCTTAAGAACCTTCACAAGAGTGCTTAGGAACCCTACAGTGGTATCAGAGCCTAGCTAGAGCATTAGGCGATGTGTTTACGAAGTTAAAACTCCGATCGAACCCGAAACGACGAAACTTGACCCCTCTCTGGAAATTTTTTAAATTTTGGGATTTTTCTGAATTAAAAATATGTAAAAAATTCAGCAGCGAATTCTAAGAATTACCATGAAACACGTGCCCACAATTCGACCAACAGAGCGCGGATCCGCGGCATAAAGAGGGTTCTCGCGGCGCTTCCGCGGCGGCACGGTAGGATTGGGACACGTGGCTTCATGGTTTTACCCGTAGTTACTTGCTGACCATTCTGGATATTTTTATTCTGTTCCAGGTGTTTAAAATTCTGGGGTTTGTTTTGTAATAGTAGAGTCGATCGGAAATTTTAAATTCGTATTTCTTTCCGGATATTTAGAAATTGCTAAATTAGTTGAACGGATGTCATTAACCGACTTTTTTCCGGCACGGCAAACTTTCAAGCGTTGAATTTTTATTTGGTTTAAATCTTTCGGAAAATTGTACAAGTTAAGCGGTGGACCCTCTAGAAGACAACAAACCTTAACTCGATTATGTGACCGTCTTGAACTGCCTTTTGAACCTTCGGGTTTGGGGCAGTACGGCGTGCCATATGTGAGGCGTTGGCTTGGCCCTTCTACGGCTGGATCACCGGTACTGTGACATATTCTGGGATTATTTGAACCCCGCTCAAGTGTTGAGCAGTTTGGGAAATTTTGGGTGTTTGATTATCTGTTCGGAAAGTTTAATACTGTATATTTATCTGGAATGTGATACAATATGTGGAATTCATAGAGTTAGGCATGAAATGCGGAGTATGTGATATTTCGGATTTATGATGTCTAAAGTGATTGTGGATTCCAAATATTGTAGTTTTACACTTTCTTTTCTGTGACCGTAAGTGTAATATGTGATATCGCCGGTTTCGTTGCTATATGTCAACGACAATTGGGATGCGCATATTTACTTACGTTGATGATATGAGATATTATGTGTTGCTGTGATATGTTATATTGGATCGTCGCAATCAGAATAGCCGGGGGTTTTATGTGAGATGAGGGTTTTTATTTTCATTCATGTAAAATTCATTTGTAATGTAATATTCTTTTATTTGGGGCACTTCCAGGATGCGGTTGCTGTCACCAGTGTATATTATTTACTTTTCCGCATTAGGTAGACCCAAGGAGGGGAGCACAAGTAACCGGGTTCTAGGGTCCAGTGGGAGGCCATCTCGAGGAGTCGAGACCGGGTCTCCTAACCCTAGAATTGGCAGTGTTACTTGCCGCTCTCGTAGGGGTCTTGGGATGTGGGTTTGGCTATTCGTCGCGACCGTGGAATCCGCGTTTTATACAGGCTCGTATTAAAAACACGGACGTCCTAGTATATCCAATATTTCATATATGTTCTTCTGCTGCAATGTTCTGTGAGGAGATCATATTACTGCCTGAGACGAATGCATATACTATATATATATGCTGATATATAAATATTACTGCTTTCGTTTCTTCTGTGATGCTTAGGAAGCATAAGCTGATGGGATTTTTATTAATGAGATTAATAAAAGAAAAGAAACCTAAAGATGTTGTAGAATCAAACACTTTATAAAAAAGGGTAGCTACAGTTTTGCTTTGCACAGTGATATATATGATATATCCAGCACCTTATTCGATGAGAAAAGGACCGAGATCCCTTCACCGGGAGTGACTCCTTTAGCAAAACTGGAAAATGCTACAAAACGCGGTTAGTCTTTTGATTGCTTTTAGTGTTTTGCTTTGTACAGCGGTATATATGATATATCCTGCACCTTATTCGATGAAGAAAGGGCCGACGATCCCTTCACCGGGAGTGACCCCTTTAGCGAAACTAAGAAAAGCCTCAAAACACTCCTTTTCAAAATTACTCGATTCTACGACGATATCAAGTTCATTATGCTCATGGTTTTCTGAAAAACCTGCGTAGCCCTCCGTCATTTCAGATAAAGACTAGTTAGTATTCGTGCTACGTTTGTTGACCTCCGTCAAGGCGTAGTGTGCGGTAGCTGATTAGTATTTACCTGCTTATGCATATGATGCAGATTGGATTAGGGTAGTCGTACGGCCTTGTTGACCTCCGTCAAGGGTCGTGCGGGTGGGTTTAATTCAATCAAGAAATGACAGGTTGAACTTGACTAGTAGCCTATGGTTTGTTGACCTCCGTCAAGGTCATAGGACACTAGGGGCAAAATATTATCGGGAATTTCAAGTGTTGAAATTTGCAATGAGATTGCATACCTCCTATGAGATAGTTGGATCCTGATACCTACTGCGAGTAAGAGTTACTCCTGGGAGAGTTTTACACAAGACAACTAGCCGATCAAATAGGTGTCTAGAAAAGTGTTAACGAGGTTACGCCTCTGGGAAAACGAGGTTTACTTTAATTAGGTCCGTGCGAAAGCACGGGGAACCTCCCTCAAACTACCGACACTGATCTGGCTGAAAGATTGACGAAATTGTAGGGTGTAATTAATCCCGGCTAATCTTACCTTTTAGGGTTTTAAGATAGATTTGATAAAAACAGTGGGAGACATCCTGATTAGATAAGATAATAACCAATCTAATCTTGCAAGAGCATACGCTAAAAGTGTTTTCTTCTCTCTCTCTCCAGGTAGCGACCATTTCAGGCCATAATCAAGATAATAATATGGATGTATTGACTAAACCTGATTATTATACTGAGCAAGGGAACGTTGGACCCGTTCTTTCTTATAAGAGTTATAAGACTGAACAGGAAACAGGAGAATATCTAGATTCTCACGCCGCCCAAAAGAACATGCATGTTGATGCATCTTCTTCGGGTGTGTTAGTTATTGAGAACTGTTTCTCAGTTCACCCTACATCCTGGGTATTAGATACCGGATCAGGGTCCCACATATGTAAACAGTTACATGGGCTACGTAAAGGTAGAGAACTGGGAAAAGGTGATCATTCCGTTCAAGTAGGGAACGGTGCAAGTATTGTAACCAAAGCAGTTGGCGAATATCACCTTGTATTACCAAGTCGTAATACACTGATTCTAAATGAATGCTATTATATACCGAACATGATGTGCAACATTATATCAGTTTCTTTATTGAGTAAAGAGGGATATAATTTTGTAGTACAGGATAATGTTATGAACATATTCCTAGATCAAAAGTTGATTGCATCAGGCTCGTTACATAATGGCATATTCATTCTAAATCAGAATACAGTCCTCAATATACAAAACACACACAAGAGGAAAAGTTCAGATATGAACGAATCCTACTTGTGGCATTGTAGACTTGGTCATATCAATGCGACACGACTGGCTAAGTTACATAAAGATGGTTATTTGAATCCGTTCGAATTATCATCTTATGATACTTGCCATTCATGTCTCAAAGGAAAAATGACCAAAGCTCCATTTAGTGGACGCGGAGAAAGAGTTACCGAACTCTCAGGACTGGTACATAGTGATGTATGCGGTCCCATGTCTACGCATGCCAGGAACGGTTCTTCCTACTTCATTACATTCACTGACGATCTCTCAAGATTCGGATATGTATTCCTGATGAAACACAAGTCTGAAGCTTTTGAGAAATTCAGAGAATATAAGCACGAAGTAGAGAACCAAACGGGCAAAAGTATTAAGATTCTTCGATCTGATCGAGGAGGTGAATACTTAAGCGGTGAGTTCCTAGATTATCTAAAAGAGAATGGGATTCTCTCTCAGCTTACTCCTCCTTATACACCACAGCACAACGGTGTATCTGAGCGGAGGAATCGCACCCTATTAGATATGGTGCGCTCTATGATGAGCGAGGCTGAGTTGCCTATTTCCTTCTGGGGGTATGCGCTTGAGACAGCGGCATACATACTGAATAAAGTTCCTACCAAATCTGTGCCTACCACCCCATATGAGATATGGGAAGGGAAGAGACCATATCTTAATTTTGTTAAGATATGGGGTTGCCCAGCTTATGTCAAAAGACGAAACCCGGAAAAACTCGAGGCAAGATCTGTTTTATGTAAGTTTATTGGATATCCCAAGCATTCGCGAGGGTATATTTTCTACCATAGTGAGGAACAAAGAGTGTTTGTTGCTCAACACGCCACCTTTTTAGAAAAGGAATTTCTTGCAAAAGAGATTAGTGGCTCTGAGGTAGAACTGGAAGAAGTTCCAGCAGAACAAACTACAACAGATGATTTAGTGGAACCAGAGGATTCAGTAGTACCCGACGAACCCCAGCCTCTCCGCCGATCTAATAGGGTTTCTCATCCACCTGAGAGATACTACGGTTTTCTCATTGATGGTGGAAGCGAGGATTGCATCATGGATGATGATGAACCGACTAGTTTCGAGCAGGCCATCACGAGTGGTGACTCTGTGAAATGGCTGGATGCAATGCGATCTGAGATGGAATCCATGTACACCAATAAAGTATGGATTTTAGAAAATGCTCCTGAAGGGGTAAAACCCATTGGAAGCAAGTGGATTTTTAAAAAGAAATTTGGTGTAGATGGAAAAGTTGAGACTTTCAAAGCTAGACTGGTAGCAAAGGGATTTCGTCAACGACCAGGTGTGGACTATGACGAAACCTTTTCTCCAGTAGCTATGCTTAAGTCCATCCGGATCTTACTTGCCATTGCTGCATACCATGACTACGAAATCTGGCAAATGGATGTTAAGACCGCCTTTCTAAACGGTGATTTAGAAGAGTGCGTGTACATGACTCAGCCAGAGGGCTTCGTAGATAGTGGGAGCAGCGGAAAGGTGTGCAAGCTGCTTAAATCCATTTATGGGTTAAAGCAAGCATCGCGGAGTTGGAACATCTGTTTTGATATTGTAGTCAAAGAGTTTGACTTCATCAAAAATATAGATGAACCTTGTATCTATAAGAAGGTAGCAGAGGGTAAGGTTGTCTTCCTCGTATTGTACGTGGATGACATACTCTTGATAGGAAATGATATTCCTATGCTGCAATCAGTCAAGCTCTTCTTATCACAGAGATTCTCAATGAAAGATCTAGGTGATGCCTCCTGCATATTGGGAATCATGATCTATAGAGATAGATCTAAATGGATACTGGGATTGTCCCAATCCAGGTACATTGACACCATACTAAAGAGGTTTAGTATGGAAGAATCCAAGCGTGGGAATCAGCCCACGATCTCTGGACTCACTCTCTCCAAAGAGATGTCTCCCAAGACTGATTTGGAGAGAGCTCGCATGCAAGGGATACCCTATGCTTCGGCAGTAGGCTCTATCATGTATGCGATGCTGTGTACCAGACCCGATGTAGCATACTCACTAAGTGTAGTGAGTCGGTATCAAGCAGATCCTGGAGAGAGTCATTGGACAGCAGTGAAGAACATTCTCAAGTACTTACGAAGGACTAAGGAGATGTTCTTGGTGTATGGTAACGGAGAACTCCAGGTGGAGTCCTTTACCGATTCCAGCTTCCAAAATGATAAGGACGACTCTAAGTCGCATTCGGGTTTTGTCTTTACCCTCAATGGAGGGGCGGTATGTTGGAAGAGTTCCAAACAGGATACCGTTGCAGACTCAACGATGGAGGCTGAATACATCGCTGCCAACGATGCTGCCAAAGAGGCTGTCTGGATCAAGAAGTTCATTAGTGAACTTGGTATGGTTCCATCCATTGAGCATCCAATACCTCTGTATTGCGATAACAATGGAGCTGTGGCGTTAGCCAAGGAACCCAGGTCCCATCAGAAGTCCAGACATATTCTGAGGCGGTATCACCTGATCAGGGAGATAGTTGATCGCCGGGAGATCGAGGTCAGGAGAGTAGATACGAAGGACAACACTGCGGATCCATTCACGAAGGCTATTCCCCAGATACAGTTTGAGAGATTATTCGGGATGCTGGGTATGCGATACTACAGCAGCTGGCCTTAGTGCAAGTGGGAGATTGTTAGTTATGTATATGCCCTAGAGGCCATTGTTGTACGTTTGATGTATATTATAATGGATGCTTGGTTATATATAGAGAAGACTTTCTTGCTCGTCATGATAGTATGCTATTTGGTTTCACTTTATCTTAACATGTTGAATTGTACTGGTTTACTGTTTTACTCTCACATGTTGATAAAGCCCTTAGGACTTGTACTCGACTACTGGGACTATGATGAGATCATACTAGTGGGGCCGCGGTAGTCGATGAGTACATCCTATAACTGTTCCTAGTCGAGGGTATATCGAGACAGGGCATCGATACACCAGTTTAGACTAGCGTATACGCATCTTGACCCATATGATGGGCGATGGATGATCCCATATCCATCGGTGTTTGACATCAGAGATGGTGTACGGGTGCTCAGTGGAGACTGGGTACACTGGACGGACTCGCCGAGAACTCCCAGATGGTGATATACCACACGTCAGATGGCAGTTCTCCGGTGACACAGGTACAGGGTAGTCTGTAGACCCGAGATCGTCATGAGTCTTGTGTGATTCCCACCGTGCTTTGATTTCCACCTTACCACGTCCAAGAGGGCGTGCAAAACGGTGGCTTTTGGGTACAGTCCCGAATCACATGGAGGCAATGAGCGATAGGAGGGGATTCGTCTCTCCCGGTATAGGGAGTTGATGTTGTGCTGTGTTCGATTGGCTATAACTGGAAGTCCCTGGCCAGGGCTGATATAGAGATATACTGGTAAGTGTTACCAGTAGTTTCTCGACCCGTTATGAGCCACACATCGACACGACTTATCGGTTACTGGGGTCTGACGTATACCACCCCTAGACTTGATATGCGACATATCAGACGAACAGACCGGACTGTACGGGAGTGTTACTGGTTGGATTCACAGGAGAACGCACAGGCTAGCTTGTTGATCTTCTGATCGCTCAATACCTGGGTGGCTGTTACGTTTAGCTGACCGCTTGCAGCTTGTGGGTGTTTGATATGATCATCACCTGCTACCGGCGTATTGACGATTCTTTAGAGTCCTACACAGAAGTTTCTTGGCTCAGGCGAAACAGAGTAGTGGCACATATGTGATATGCGCAGGAACGAGAATAATGCGATATGGGATACCGTATTATATTCTCGCGATATTTAGATATGAACCGGGACATCGAATCAAGTGTTGATTCGATAAATCGGTACATGATATATTAGTCGGTTATATTCGATATAGCCGGATCGTCGGATCAAGTGTTGATTCGATGATTTAATATATAATAATATATATGATATATTATTATATTAACTAATATTGGCTTACTTTATTATTTCATTTTCTCGCGGGATGATACATTGATATATATGCGATATATGTTAATTGTATTATTTTCTTTTGTTGCAAATATATAATATATATGTGATATATATTATTGTGACATGATATGATTAATTGTTAAACATGTTTAAGGATGATTAATTGAGGTTAGGGTTTGATTAGGGTTAGTAGCTTCAAGTTCCTTCTAGAAGCTATTTCTTTTGTCAAGGTTAGGATATTTTGTGATGACACATTATTAACTCAACCAAACCCTAACCCTAGTTGTTTCTCTACTTGTTCTCATCCAATCATCCTTAACCATGGTTAATAATTCAATCATATGTTTATATTTCTATTCATCACAAAAGAAAAAAGATTATCATTATTCTTTTTCCATTATCATCTTCTTCTTCTCTCTTGAAAGAAAAGCTTGCTTGATTTGCTTAAGTGATGATAAAATATGAGAAAATGATATAGAAAGAAAGCAAAATCACTACTCTCTCATCCTCATCTCATCTAGCCCTTGGGATTAGGGTGTTCTTCTCTTTTGAGTGAGAAAGCTTGAGTCGAAGCAACTTCAAGGTAGATCATCGGAGATTTGGATTACGACAAGCTAGAATGGATCGTTCGAGTCGTAGAGCCTCTCATGAGTCCGGGAGATCGTGGATCGCGGCAAAGGGACTTCTACTCGGAGCTTGTGAAGTGAAGGAGCGGACTACAAAGGTTGTAATCCCTCACACTTAGATAAAAGTTATCATCTTGCATATTAAACCATAATAATCTAGCAAAGATCCCGGCTTTGGGTTGTTCGGCACGTCTAAAATTTAATCCGGGCATGTTTGATGCCTTAAGAACCTTCACAAGAGTGCCTAGGAACCCTACAATTAAAACCCAATAATACCAATACGCATTTACAAACACAATAAATATCGTAGGTATTAATATTTAAGTCATCTCCATTTTCATTTAAAACCTACGCCAAGTTTTACCGAAAAGCTAGTAAGCAGTTTTTATCATTTTCTCTCAATTTAGCACAAGTCTAGCAATTTAACAATTCTAGCGATTTCAAACATCATATAATAGCTTAACTAAGCTATCCAAACCCCTTCCATATTTTTAATCTTTACCAAAAATGAGTTAGAAAAACCTAGTTTGCGATTAAACTTAATAGGCGATTAGGAAAAATAACAATTATCATTTTAACAAAATACTTAACTTTTCCAAATCTACACATCTTGCTTAACAACATAAGCACATCAAAATCCTAACTTGATTTCATAATTAATTATCATGAATTAATTACACATGAACTTTAAAGCTATAATTAGCACATAATTAAGCAAGCTTAAGTAATTAAGCAACAAATTAGGATTAGGTTTAGGATTTATACCTCATAAACAAGATCTCAATTTTTACAACATCACCAAAATTAACCCTCCAAAGTGATGCTTTTTCATGAAGATCCATGCTAGTTTAGAGATGAAGAATAATGGGTAATGATTTATTTATGAATTTGTGGGATTATTTTGGGATTTTTGATGAATAATTGATCTTGGAAATGAAGAAATGAGTAAGGCAAGAGAAGACGGAAGCAAGGGCTATTTGGTTCAGCCAAGGGAAGTGGGAGGGGGTTTTGTGAGAATTGTGTGGAAAAATCTAGCAAGAAATAGCATTAAATGCTAATAAATGCAAAAATGCCATATTTTCTTCTATTTCTTTTCTCTTAAAAATAATTTCATTTGTCACAAATATCTAGATTTTTCAAGAGAAGGTTCTAAACTAATTCTAGTGATTAGATTAGCAATGATCCCAATTAGAACTAATTAACCCATACAAAAAAGTAATTTCCTCTAATTAAGTGCATACATTAAAATAATATTTTATTAGGGAAAAATTCTATGTGAACCAAAACTTCCCATTGACCACCAAAGCTCGCGCACTAGTTTTATTTTAGCTAAACTAGGTTCCGGCAAGTTTATACGGAAGTTTGATCACAATCGGGTTAAAACAGAAAATACCGACTATTTTACCCTAGAACGGAAAAATTCGTATAACGATTTCAGAAACGTTACAATCTTCCCCCTTAAAGAAATTCGGTCCCAGAATTTAAATTTGAACCCCGAAATGCTAAAACATTTCAATAAACAGCTCAAAAAACAGGGCTCCAAAATAACGGAAGAAACAGAAAACCACAACGCATCCTGCGCGCCGGAAAAATGAGTACTAAACTCAAAACCGATCTCTGTCAAGCGTCACGCAAATCAACGGACTTGCACGCATATCATCAGAGTCACAAAGGAGATTCAAATCTCAAATCCACTACCGAAATACCATATGCACTAATCAAATACCATAATACATATATAGTACGCATCCTGTTTGAAAAAATCTCCAAAAACCGAATAAATCATATGCATAATCTTTTCTGAATTGCCGCGTAATGCGTAACTCACGGCACAAGTGGCGGACGCTCATTTGTAAAGTAATAATATACTAGCATATACGTTTTTCCATAATATGCGTCCCGCCTTTTTGAAATATCCCAAAAGGTTTTTATTTGTAAACGTTCGTGTCACTCGCAGACACGTAAGAAATAGCGAGACTATAGCTCCTTTTTGCAACCTCTTGATAAACTTTTTATGCATGCAAAAGTAAACAGGTACTGTCCTCGGATCAGTCCTGTTAGGGTACTACAAAGTATAGGGCCTCCTCGTGAAAACAAAGTGCTCAAAAGCAAAATCAGCCTCAAAAGCCGTATCCAACAATCATGTACGTCTGGTGCGCACGGAAATCAAACCCAAATACAAGTGCCAATATGCATGAAAGCAAATAAGTGCAACGGGTGTGCACGAAAGCATCTGTCCAGTGCAACAGGTGTGCACGACAACAACTAGTGCATCTATAGTGCACGAAAATCTCAACCAGTGCAACTGTCATGCACGAACAAAAATCCCAATCGAGTGCATCCGTTGTGCACAAATCACATCTCATATCATGCGCTCAACATGCGCGAAAATCCAACTCAAGTGCATCCGTCATGCACGAATAAAATCTGAATCAAGTGCATCGCACATGCACTAATAAAAATCTAAATCAAGCGCACAATATGCGCAAAATCCGACCCAAGCACGTCAGGTCTGTAATAAGCATCAAGTGTAGTAGCATGCACGAAAATCAACGTCAAGTACATACGCGCACGAAAACACAAATCCGGTAAAATGAACGCTCAAAGGCATAAATCGGGTGCAACCAATGCACGAAATACCAATCCTGTGCATCCAGTGCACGAAATATCATCAATAACTCAAATGCGTATGAAAACCACATGAGCGTACCAAGATGTATAAAATTCCTAAAAGTGTGCAACTGCGTGCACAAAACACGTATCAATGCACTGCAAGCACATATGAGCTATACCGAGTGCTAAAATCAAATCGAGTGCGTACCACACGCACATATCAAATCAACTGTATGAAATCCATGAAATCATAAACATGTGCAGCTAAGGCACAAAATCAATATCAAGTGCAAATAGATATGCACAAATCACGAACCAATACAACAGTGTGTAAAACGTATATCCAGTGCAACAACTATGCACAAAATGTAAATACCCAGTAGGTGCAGCCACGGTGCATAAAATATCATGAAACACAAAATCCAAGCGATATAAGCGTGGTACTCGGATCACAACGCAAATCGTAACAAATGACATTGAGGTACACCTCCTACAATATCGAAGAAAAAGTCGGTGCGCCCAAACTGGCAGAGCAAGAACATCCATTCGCCTCCTACCCACGGTCTGGCGTCCTCTGTCTCTGGGTCCCCAGAATACATGTAACACATCTGATCCTCGGTGCAAATCTTATTGCAGCAGTGTCCTGGAAGGAACCTGCTCAGGGTCTCTTCCGATCTCTCCTACACCGAACTATACGGAGGCTGGTACTCTTACATAATCTTTCTCGTTCTCTGGACATCTGCGTTCTCAGCATAACTTTTTCTCGGGAACTGACCGTATCTCAACGCCTCGGTACACATATCCGATCTCTAATCTCAACGGGGAGTAACAACAGCTCATTAACATCTCACACGAACCTCTTGCTCCACTCTTCTTTATTATCGTCCACTCGACGTCATCATGCTATCTGCGTACCGCAAATGTTCTCGGCTACAGTCAATCCGGAATCTCTCACACGGACTCGAATTACGAACACGGTATCTTCATCACTCTGTCGAAGATATCTAGCCAAACACGTCCTAAGGAAGCCGTCCCAACAATCGGAGGAATACTCAATATTCGTCCGTTCTCGATCAACTCACAACACACCTGGGTGAGGTCCTCTATCCGAAGATGGTCTTGTTGCTGATCTCCTATCACAGGATATCCGGACGGCGTTAAATCTTTTCGATCGAATCATCAAAACTCCCAAAATTTTCCGAGAGCTCAATACCTGAGCACGGTTTAATAATATTCGGGATATGCCACAGTACCTATGGACCGACCATAGAAGGGCAGACCCAAGCCTCACTGATGGCACCGCTAAACTGCCGCAAACCCTAAGGTTCAAAAGCGGTTTCATGGTCATCACGTCGAGTTAGGGTTTCATTCTTCTAGAGGGTCCACAGAGCACTTGCATGTCATTCCGAATACTTTAAACTTGGAAAAATGGGTTTTCTGACATTCATTCGAACCTTTCAACTCCGCCCAGAAAACATGTGAACACCCTTCGTCCGCATGCTAAACAATGCCCCCAATCCTCAAGGATAGACGGTACATCAACGGTCATCTCTGGGTCGGTATACTCTAGACCTGAGTAAGACTCTCCACACTGGCAATCTTCAACTCAACTGGGCCTGCATCGGCGCATCAATCAGACGAATCACCTTCTTCTCACAACTCAAGATAGACTAGCTATCACCTGTCGCCTCGCTGCCTGAAAGCTCCAGCGATCTCAGCTCGTAAGCTCTGGAAGCGGCCTCACATCAATCTCAGCAATGGCTAGGTCATCTGTCTGCACGGTAGATGACATCAAAATCTCTGGGGTATGATGTACATCAACAGTCCTCTCCCAACAGGCAGCCACTAACAATGGCTCGATCATCCGGTACAAAACCGCACACTCGTCTCCACGAGAGGTCACAATACCACACTACCTCGATACGTTCCCATGTCATCGGAAAACACGATGGTCAGTCCTCGTGCATGACGAGCTCGCACTGACCGCATCACTAGCAGCAGCTCAATCTGCGCTCAAACCATGGTGACAGGAACCTCAATCAAGTTGCAACGAAAAAAAGATCAAGTGATGAAATGAATCAACAGATCCAGAATGAATATATGATCATATGGAGGAACGGAATCAGTGAGAGTATGATCATGTAAACGAATAGAATCAAGGATCTCAAATGGATGTATAATCAAGGAAAACAAAGAGAATCGCCGGTCTCAAGATATGTACATCCTAAGGTTTCTTAAGTGGAGTATCGTATCGTAAATATGCCGCGGAACATACGTGCGGTACGTCACTCTACTCAAGCTACCTACTCCATCAATCAGGGTCAGCCTATGAAACGAAAGTTCGGGTCTAACACCCCCTTGTTCAAGTCTAAGTTCTGTAAGGTCAAGCCTAGGTTCCAAAATATATACGCCCTAGACCCCACATAGTCAAACCTAGACTCGAACTATGGTTAAACCTAGCGCTCTGATACCAACTTTGTCACGACCCAAAATATTAGCTCGTGACCGGCACTTAAATTACGTAACGTCTACAGGCGTAACGTAACCTAAGTAAGCCGAAACTCAGAAATCTAAACCTTACAACAGAAGTAAGTAAAGAAAACATTTACAACATTTAGAAACTTAAGTAAAAATCCTTAAAACTTCACTTAACTCCTTTCCTTGGTTTTCATAAAAATTTCGGCAGCACCTCCTTTGTAAAAACAAGCCCCGAAAACGGGTACAACAAAGATTATAATGAAAGCATCCCAAACGGGAGCAAAACACGCCCAACGGTGGAAACAACACCACAAGTATAAATAACAAGTATACGACGCCCAACGGCGAAGATCCACAAAAGGAAAGAATGTAAAGCAAGACATCAACTCCAAAAGCGAACATAAAACCCATCGCTCAAGTCTCGCAACTATAAGTCTTCTATGTCCGCAACATATAAAATTTCTAGTTTCTGATTTGGTGGAGTGACTAGATACAATATGAATAATAAGTACAAGAGAGGCACGATCCAACATGTACCGCCTACCAAAGCAAAACATCCGA
Source organism: Agapanthus africanus (assembly GCA_030015575.1). Classification (NCBI taxonomy): domain Eukaryota; kingdom Viridiplantae; phylum Streptophyta; class Magnoliopsida; order Asparagales; family Amaryllidaceae; genus Agapanthus; species Agapanthus africanus. The sequence goes on along the minus strand of JASDDO010000016.1, from coordinate 175,683,359 downwards.
AAGCAAGCTATGTGCCAGCAATGCCGCAACTGGTCCATGCAGTCAACCTGCAAGAACTGTGGCACAACGGGGGTGAGTTGCCAACTCATGAATAGTAAATAACATATGCAAGTAATCGCAAGTATGCACGTATAGCGCGAATCTAATGCATGCAAGCTGATAGCAATAAATGGACATATGTATGCAGCAGTCATGAAGGGTACTCTATCAGGTACAACTAATACATGAAGCAATAAATGGCAATATGTATATGCAACAGTCATGAAAGGTACTCTATCATGTACTACTAATACATGAAGCAATACATATAAAATAAATGAGGAGTATGGAATGAAACATGCCATTCTCATGGAAATCATGACCTCGTGACAGGACCAAAGTCCATCAAGACAATCTAAATCCTAAATTTCCTCAAATCAGCCCTCAAATTGGCCGGCATATCCTGTAAGTCTCATATATCCTCAATGTACAATATCAGGTAAATCTCATATATCCTGAATGTACAATATCAAGTAAACCTAATATATCCTGAATGTACAATATCAAGTAAACCTCATATATCCTGAATTTACAGTATCAAGTAAATCTCATATATCCAATATCGAGTAAGTTTCATATAAAGTGAGTGTCCAACATCGATACCCAAAAACATCATGAAACAAGTGTCTAGCATCGACACATAAATACTCATATCCATACGTTCCTCGAATCATAAGTGTCTGGTATCGACACCCGTGATCCACGTATCGGTCTTTCTCAGATTCATACGTACTTCGAATCGTAAGTGTCCGGTATCGACACCCGTGACCACGTATCGGTTTTCTGATATCTATACGTTCCTCGAAACCCAAGTGTCTCACCTCGACACTTGTGTTCCACGTATCGGTATATACATCCTCCGAATCTTAAGTGCCCCAACATCGACACTATCGACCCCGTATCGGTTTAAAACAAATCTCTGAGTGGATGCATACAAATATCAAGTAAAGAATAAGAATACTTGTATAATTTCATGAAACCACTACGGTCCTCAAATCCAGAAAACATCAAGTAATGAATAAGTATAAATGCATGAATTAATACACATATATTAGCGTCCCATTCCACTAATATATGTATATAGGAATATATAACAGCGTCCCATTCCACTGTTATATATACTTAGGAGTAAAAATATCAGAGAACATCATATGAAGCCCATGAATGTAATATATGCAACATGAAACAATAATATGGGCATGTAAAGGAAAAACCGCTATTTAACTGCAACAAGTTAATATATATATCATGCGGTTCCTAATTTCTCCAATTCCATACATCATCAAATAAATGTGAACATGTAGCTATAGCCAGGTATACGTAACCACGTCGGTATAGCAAGATATGTGTATCTACCTATCCATAATGATGTAATACCCTCCAAGTATAAGTGTAAGTATGTATGCGAGATGTACATGTAGCTATGTCTCATATGTGTATATACCTATCACTAATGATGTAATACCCTCCAAGTATATAGGTAACTAGCATGTAGGCATGTCCAGGCATATGTGTAAGCATGTAGGTATACAGGTATGCTATATGTCTTATGCAGAATAAAAAAAATAAGGATTTGTCTCAAGTCCCTAGCCAATACAATATCACGTATGCATAGGTGTTGTGCGTGTGTTCATATCAGAATTTTGCATTGTTATATTGCCCATTCTTATTCACATTACAAATAAATAGGTGCTTTTGATCCATGTCTGCTAAATAGTTGCAGGTTACAGGTTCTCAGAACAATACAGTGAAATGCATGAAAAGACGTTACAAAAGTGAGACTACGACCTATAATAGTTGAATCCGTATGATGCCGCCTAACAGTTCAAGGAACAAATGAAGATCAGTAAACAGTTCAATGCACAAAGCACAAGGGCAGCACAAGATTCAAGACTTCAACGTGAAGCTTACGGTAAAAGTCCACGTAATTCGGCACTGTTGGAAATCTGGAAGAAAGTAGAAAAGATTCTGAGAAACCAAGTGAAGAAAACAGAAAGAAAAAGCAACATAGAGTATCACTGAAGAATTGAGCCAAAGAGCCCACAAGATGGCCGCGGAACCGCGGCCAAACATGCCTTCTTGCCGCGGTTCCGCAGCCATATAGTGCACGTGCAGTGCACATGTCAGTGCACGTGTCGGTGGGTGTCGGTGCTTTGACCCGGCTTTCTTAGGGTAGTTCTGTAAATTCAGATATGGATCAGATGTAAAACCTAGGGTTTCTCCTATCTATAAATAGGAGAGTTGAAAGCCAAATAAAGTGTGCATCTTTTTGGGTGCCTCTTTTGAGATGCCTCTCTTTAGTTCTTTATCTCTTTTCAATTTCTAGATTTAATTCTCATTTTGTAATGAATCGTTGAGAGGTCATCAATAAAGGTATTTTTTATTTTTATCTGGCATTCTTTTTATCTGCAATTTTAATTCCTGCAATTTTTACCTGTTCTTTTATTATCTGTAATTTAGTTTTCTAATATTAAAAATTATAAAAATGAATTTGATTGTCACCTTTCAAATGAGTGAGTAATTCCACACTTGTTAGGGTTAGGATAGGGAAGGTTTGAGAGAAGGAAATCGCTCTCCCTCCTTTCTTTGCCCAAATAATTTTATTGAAAGGACTCTCTTTAAATCAACCATATTCCGCTCACTACGGCATCTTATCCTACAAGATAGTGGTGATTCCCTAGTTAGACCGGTTGTGGTTGAATTAACCAGAGGTTAGGGCTAAGAGCCAAGAATGGACGGACAAGGACCAAAGGGAAGAAACTTAGTTTCTTCCTAGTCGTGCTAATCCCCGTTGTTGACTATTACCCTAACACCTATATTCTTAATTAGGTCATTGTTAGAAGCGAGAAGAATCCCTTTTTCGAACTAACCTAATCCCAACCCTGGCAAGCCTTTTTATCAATTTATTATCATTCATAGATCTACAACAAAACCACCAATTTTTTGACTTAACTCGTTAGAACATAAAGAAAAGGAATCCATCTCCATGTGGACCGACCCGTACTCAATCGGCTAGTTACCAAGCGACACCGTCTTGATTGCGGTATATTCTTAACTTTGATTCAGAACGCATACGCAAAATCTTTCATATCTATCAGCGTGTCATGGCAATTATTGATGGAGTGAGTGACATACAATCAGTGCTTATGCAACATGAACCATCAATAATAGTGCAGTGTCCAAGGGTACAAGTCTAAGCACAATAAGTAATAATATGCAATGAAGTTTTATGCACAATCTCTATATCTGCAATATAAACATGCGGCTAATATCATATCATATCTAGCCCTGACGCATAACGCCATGCGAGCGATTCCCCCATAGATTTTAAATCTACTCACAGCAATTCTCCTCCCTTAGCCGAAGTCGATGTGCTTCGTCATCTCGGAATCCACGCGAAGGTACCTACAATCAATACCAAATCGCAAAGCTATCAACATCAAGATCCGAAATCCAATACGGCACATGGTGCGCTCATAAGTTAGAACCTATAGCCCACGCATGCAAAACCACCAAACAACCCTCGTCGTTGACGTATAAACGTCCAACGACCAAATACAATATCCAAAACTCAAAACCAAGAATCCAAATATCGGAAAACATAGCCGAAACCCTGAATAGGGTCGCTATACATGAAAACTGCCACATTAAAACCCAATAATACCAATACGCATTTACAAACACAATAAATATCGTAGGTATTAATATTTAAGTCATCTCCATTTTCATTTAAAACCCACGCCAAATATTACCGAAAAGCTAGTAAGCAGTTTTTATCATTTTCTCTCAATTTAACACAAGGCTAGCAATTTAACAATTCTAGCGATTTCAAACATCATATAATAGCTTAACTAAGCTATCCAAACCCCTTCCATATTTTTAATCTTTCCCAAAAATGAGTTAGAAAAACCTAGTTTGCGATTAAGCTTAATAGGCGATTAGGAAAAATAACAATTATCATTTTCACAAAATACTTAACTTTTCCAAATCTACACATCTTGCTTAATAACATAAGCACATCAAAATCCTAACTTGATTTCATAATTAATTATCATGAATTAATTACACATGAACTTTAAAGCTATAATTAGCACATAATTAAGCAAGCTTAAGGAATTAAGCAACAAATTAGGATTAGGATTAGGATTTATACCTTATAAATAAGATCTCAATTTTTGCAACATCACTAAAATTAACCCTCCAAAATGATGCTTTTTCATGAAGATCCATGCTAGTTTAGAGATGAAGAATAATGGGTAATGATTTATTTATGAATTTGTGAGATTATTTTAGGATTTTTGATGAATTTTTTATCTTGGAAATGAAGAAATGAGCAAGGCAAGAGAAGAGGGCAGCAAGGGCTATTTGGTTCGGCCAAGGCAAGTGGGAGGGGATTTTGTGAGAATTGTGTGGAAAAATCTCGCAAGAAATAGCATTAAATGCTAATAAATGCAAAAATGCCACCTTTTCTTCTATTTCTTTTCTTTTAAAACTAATTTCATTTGTCACAAATATCTAGATTTTTCAAGAAAAGGTTCTAAACTAATTCTAGTGATTAGATTAGCAATGATCCCAATTAGAACTAATTAACCCACACAAAATAGTAATTTCCACTAATTAAGTGCATAAATAATACATTAAAATAATATTTTATTAGGGAAAAATTCTATGTGAACCAAAACTTCCCATTGACCCCCAAAGCTCGCGCACTAGATTTATTTTAGCTAAACTAGGTGCCGGTAAGTTTATAAGGAATTTTGATCACAATCGGGTTAAAACGGAAAATACAGACTATTTTATCCTAAAACGGAAAAATTCGTATAACGATTTCAGAAACGTTACACCATCCTAGGTCCTCAAGTTTTTTTTATAAGACCAATTATCTTCAAGACATGTTCACCTACTGATGTGCCAGAAGGCATCCGCATCTGAAACAGCTTTCGAGATGCCTCGTATCGTAAAGTCTGAGATTGCTCTCCATACAACTCCTTTGTATGAAGAAAGATGGATTGTACATCCATCTTCTCATGCTGCTTCTGATGTGTATTGTCCGTAGAAGCAAGCGCGAGGCACTTGGCCGTGTCACAATCAATATCCCATGTTTTTCGGATCTCCTTATCCGAAACAAATGCTTCAGGACCTGGGACGGATGGGGCTTTGGCAGTGAGGTCATATGATACTTTATCATATTTGAGTGCAATGTTCAGGTTCCTCAGCCATTCTTTATAATTCGGTCCTGTCATTTTGTTTTTCTCTAACAGAAGCTTAAGTCCTGTCATTTGGTATCTACCATTAGGAGAGAGAAAAGAAAACACTCAGCAAAATGCTCTTGCAAAGATTTAAATTGGTTATTATCTTATCTAATCGATATCTCCCACTTCTTTTATCAAATTTCCTTTCAAAACCTCAAAAAGAAAACTAGCCAGGATTAATTACATTCTACAGTTTCGCTAACCGGTCAGCCAGGCCAGTGTTGGTACTTTGAGGGAGGTTCCCCGTGCTTTCGCACGGACCTAATTAAAATAAACCCCGTTTTCCCAGAGGTGTAACCCCGTTAACACCATTCTAGACACCTACTGGATTAGCTAATTGTAAAGTGCAAAACTCTCATGGGAGTAACTCTTACTCACAGTAGGATCAGGATCCAACTATCATATAGAAGCTATGCAATCTCATTGCAAATTTCAACTCTTGAAACTCCCGATATGGTTTTTACCCCTAGCTGCTTATGACCTTGGCTATAGTCAACATATCATAAGTACTAGTCAAGTTCTACCCGTCATTTCATGATTGACTAGACCCATCCATATGACCCTTGACTATGATCAACATAATCACATGAATGTCCTAACTAATCGCATCATATGCTTAGTAGGAAGACATCACTTAGCTACCGTACACTACGCCTTGACTATGATCAACATACGTAGCACGAATACTAAGTACTCTACTTCCTAAAATGACGGAGGGCTGCGAATAGTTTTTAAGAAAACTTTTAACGCATTAAACTTGATATCGTTGTAGAATCAAATGGTTTTAAAAGGAGTGGCTTAAGCTCCGCACTTTGAAAATTTGCTTTTTCATAAAAAGCCTAGTAGGTTTCAAATCCGATTCTACAACATCTTTTAGGTTCATTTTTCTTTACATTAATCTCATTAATATAGTCCTATCATATAAGTTCCTAAACCTTCACAGAAAAGAAACAAAAATAAAACTTACACTTATGCCATCCGCATTCGCCACAGTGTTCCGTTATGCACCGTTAGGTTACTTAACTAACGGCATAGCGGTGCGGGACTAGTGCGGATGTAAAACATAAGCAACGATTATTACATATCATATATATAATAATAATCAATTCGTCTCAGATATTAAGTAATCACATCACAGAATAATTAGCAGCAGAAATATATATATGAAAATATAGGATATTCTAGGAGGTCCGTATTTTGTATTTAGCCAACAATAGAAAATACGGATTCCACGGTCGTGATGAATAGCCAAGCCCACACCCTTAGACCCCTATGAGAGCGGCAAGTGACCCTACCAATTCTAGAGTTTAGGAGACCCGGTCTCGACTCCTCGAGATGGCCTCCCACTGAACCCTAGAACCCGGTCACTTGTGCTCCCCTCCTTGGGTCTATCCTAATGCGGAAAAGTAAATAATATACAGTAATGATGACATCATCCTCAACCCGGAAGTTCCCCAAATAAAATAATATTACATACAATTAATTTTACATGAATATAAATAAAAACTCTCATCTCACATAAAACCCTCGGCCATTCATTCACGACGATCCTGTACATCATATCTTAGCAACACATAACATCACATGTCATAAACGTAAGTAAGTATGCGTACCCCGATTGTGGTTGATGTATAGCAACGAAACCGGTGATACACCACATACTGTTGGGTGTATGTATGTCCTAGAGGCCATTATATGATAGTGGATGTATTTTTACATGTATATATATATTCAGGAGACTTTCTTGCTCGACATGATAGTATGCTATCTGGTTACTCTTTATCTGACATGTTCACCTGATCATACTTTTATTCATTTGTACATGTTGATAAAGCCCTGAGGATATTTGCTTGACTGCTGTGATTATGATGCAGATCATACTAGTGGGACATGTGTAGTTTATAAGCATATCCTGAAATGTCCCTAGTCGTGGGTGTATCGAGACGGGGCATCGATATTCCAGAGTAGACTAGCGTATATGATACTAGACCCATATGATGGGCGATGGATGTTCCCATATCCATTGATGTTTGACATCAAGATCGTATGTGGGTGCTCAGTGGAGACTGGGTATACTGGACGGACTCACCGAGAACTCCTATATGGTATTATATCTATCGTCGGATAGCAGTTCTCAGGTAACACTAGTACAGGTTAGTCTATAGACCCGAGATCGTCATAGAGTCTCATGTGTTCTCCCACTGTGCTTTGATTTCCACCCTACCATGGCTCTGCTGAGTCGTGCAAACAGGTGTCTTTTGGGTACAGTCCCGAGACATGTGGTGGAAATGAGCGATAGGAGGGGTTTCGTCTCTCCCGGTATTGGGGGTTGATGTTGCGCTGTGCTCGATTGACTATATCAGTAAGTCCCTGGCCAGGGCTGTTGAGATTTACTGATAAGTGTTATCAGTAGTTTCTCGGTTTGATTATAGGCCATACATCGGCATGACTTATTGAGTTATTGGGGTCGACGATGCAATCCCTAAACTTGATATGCAGCATATCTGACGAAAAGACCGGACTGTACGGTAGTGTTACCAGTTGGCTCGACAGGAGTTTTGACAGGTTCGCTTGTTTTCTTCCGATCGCTCAATACCCGGGTGGCCGTTACGTTTAGATGACCTCTTGCGGCTTGGGGGTGCTTGATATGATCATCACCCACTGCCGGCGTATTGACGAGTCTTAGATTCCCACAGAGGAGTTTCCTAGCCCAGGCGAAACGATGTGGTGTGCATATGTGATATGCGCGGGGACCCGATTAAATGGGCGTATGTGATACCGTATATTAATCGGGTAATTTACTATTGGTCGGATCGTATGTGATATGCCCGGTTTGTTAAATCGAGTGTTGATTTAACATTGACTTTATTGCTCACTTTGTTTAAACCCTTTTTCTTTATTGTATGCATGCATGTATGCATATGTTTATGTTGATGCAAATGTTGATGTGCATGCACACATACATGCATACATTTGTGTGTATCATGGTTGTTCATACACTAGTGGTGGTAATGCAAGACTCACATGGAAGTATTTATCTAAATATTTATTTTTGAGTTAATGTAAATAGAATTAATTCATGGTTGATATTTATCCTTCATTCTCTACACTTAACCTTACATTAACCATGAGTTAATTTTCTATGTCTCTCTTTTCTCTAAAGTAAATATCTAGATATTTATTGTAACGTTTTAGAAATCGTTTTGCGAATTTTCCGTTTTTAGAGCAAAATAGTCGGTATTTTCCGTTTTAACCCGATTGTGATCAAACTTCAATATAGACTTACCAGCAGCTAGTTTAGCTAGAATAAAGCTAATGCGCGAACTTTGGGGGTCAATGGGAAGTTTTGGTTAACATAGAATTTTTCCCTAATAAAATATTATTTTAATGCTTTATTTGTGCACTTTATTAGTGGTAATTACATTTTTGTAGGTTAATTACTACTAATGTGGTTTTATTCTAAGTTAATCACTAAATTATGTTTTTAAGCTTCTCTTCTAATATCTAGATATTTTGTGTGTAAATGGATTTTTTTTTAAAAGAAAAGAAATAAAAGAAAAGGTGGCATTTGCATTAAATGTGCATTAAACGATTATTTTTGCTTGAAACTTCTCCAAAATTTCCACAAAATATCCTCCCCCCTCCATATTGGCCGGGCCCCCCCTCTTTCCTTGGCTGTCCTTTTCTTTTCTCCCCTCATTTCAACTCTTTTAAGCTTGAAAAATTCATGAAAAATCCAAATTAATTCATACAAATTCAAATATAATCCAAAACCTTTATTCTTATTCACAAAACTTGCTTAGATCTTCATTCTAGTGAGGATTTTGGAGACAAAAGTTTGGTTTTTCTTGTTTCAAGTGGTATTCTTTGAAGGTATAAAACCTTAACCCTAATCTCTTTTTGTAGTTTAATACCTTTAATTAGCTTAATTAGATGTTTAATTTGAGCTTTTAAATTAATATTTAGAAATTCAAGATATCATTTTTATAATCAAATTAAGGTTTTGATTAGTGGAATGGTTAAGTGTTAAGCTAAGACAAATGAAAAGTTAATCAAGTTGCTAATTTGTTAAATGATATTTTCCTAATTAGATAATTAAGCTAATTAACAAACTAAACTTTTGCTAATCCTAATTAATGAAATCTAAAATTTTAGTAAAGGTTTAAATGGTTTAATCTTGCTAATTAGTGATGTTTGTGAATGCTAGTTTTGATAAAACTTGTAGTGTTGTGCTAAAATGATATATGCCACTTACTAGATTTCACTAACTTTTAGGCGTGGATTTCTTTTGACGTTGCGACGTTAATTATATTGATTCCTCGTTTATTATTGTGTTTTGAATGCGCGATCAGTACGATCAGGGTCTAGGCTTGGTAGTTGTGTCGCTTTGCATTCCTAGCTAGGGTCGTGCCGATGTCGTTCGTGTCTTTGTGTAGCTTTTGCTCTTGAGTTGGTTTCGTAGTGTCGCTACGCGCGTTAGCCACAATACGAACACTTGAGAGTATGTTTGGAGTTGGTGCGTCGGTCAAACGTAGTTGTATGTATTTTTGGTCGATTGCTTATATACACTTGCTTTATTGTTATATGTGTTCAGGATCGCAGGCGAGGACTTCGAACGCTGCGAAGAGGGGAAAGCGAGTGGTAGGCTTTACTTAGCCAGGACCGTTGGTGAGTAGATTTAACATCTACAGGGGAATCGCCCGCATGCCGATATGCGTCTGGGCTAGAGATGACATGATATTGTCGCATATGCTATTTCATATATAGAGTTGCGCCTACACTTTATTGCCTAGTTATTTGTTGTGCTTGGACTTGTACCCTTAGGACACTGCACTATTATTGATGGCTCATGTTGCACGGGCACTGATTGTATGCCATACACACCGTCAATAATTGCCATGACACGCACAACACACATATAGATATGATATTGTTGGGTAAGGGACATTGTGACATTGATTCATATTTTCTTATGCATATGACATATAGCATACCTGTATACCTACATGCTTACACATATGCCTTGACATGCTTACATGCTAGTTACCTGTATACCTATAGGGTATTGTACCATTGGCGATAGGTACATACACACATAATGACATAGCTACATGTATACCTTACGTATATACTTCACTTATACCTGGAGGGTATATTACATCATTACTGATAGGTAGATACATATACCTTACTATACCCTTATGTTTACACATATATCTGGCTATAGCTACATGTTCACCTTTATTTGATGTTATATAGACTTAGAGAAATCAGGAACCGCATGATTTATATTTAACTTGTTGCAGTTAAATAGCGGCTTTTCCTTTATATGCCTACATTAAATTTTTTGTTGGATATATTATATTCATGGATTTTCGCATTGAGATATGGATTTTTCATGATGTTTTCTGGATTTGGGGACCGTGGTAGCTTCACGAAATCATGCATTATTTGAAAAACCCGGTTTCCCTTGATATGATATTTCAGCACCCACCATGAGTTTTATCGGTTCTGAAATATATACCCCACGCGAGGAACGGAGGGGTCCGTGTGCGGGTACATGGTGGGGGCCGGAGGTACCCCCGGGCAAGAATCTCAGTGAGGAGTTGTGTTGGTGGGGGAACCATACCTACCGGTGACAGTACCTATGACTCGGCGGTTATCGTGGGGATACCGACGGGAGTCATGTACGTATGGATACGTCGAGAGGCGAGGGTCAGAGCTAGGCACTCGAGCTTTCGGTATAGCGTATGATACGTACCTATCAGGGGGCCAGTCGTGGTGACAGCACCTGATAGATCAGTATTTATGTGTCGATGCTTGGCACTTGGTTTCATGATATTTTTCTCCTAAGTATATATATATTAGTGGAGTGGGACGCTAATATATATGTATACATATCACTTTATATACTTCATCATAATTATTCATGCAAATATACTTAGGATATATGAGGTTGATTTGATATTGGATACAGGATATATATGATATTCACTTGATGTTGGATTCAGGATATATGGGATTTACTTGATTTTGTACATTCAGGATATATGAGATTTACTTGATATTGTACATTCAGGATTTGTGAGACTTATATGATATGAGAGCCAATTTGGGGGCTGATTTGAGGAATTGGGATTTGGATTGTCTTGATCTACTACGGTCCTACCACGATGTCAGGATTCCATAGAAATGACATGTTTCACCCCATACTCCACATTTATGGTTTATGCACTACTTCATGTATTAGTAGTACCTGATAGAGTACCTTTCATGACTGTCATACCTTTATTTTATATGCATTGCTTCATGTGTTAGTTGTACCTGCTAGCGTACCTTTCATGGCTGTTGCATATATACATTGTCATATCATCGCTTCATGTATTGGTAGTACATGATAGAGTACCTTATGTTCCCCTCCGAATGGCGGCCAAGACATGGACTTTCTTGCCTGAGATTCGGGGCAGATGCTAATTGGTGTTATCCGTCTACCTCTCCGAAGATGCCAAGTTGATTTATGGCACCATGTATCGAAGGTTTAAACGGATGCGACCGATGTAGCAGACTTCGTCAGATTCCCCCTCGTTGAGGGGTTTTTGATTGTGGGGACGCTCTTCCCTGCAGGCGCAAGCCCCTGCAGTTAATTACGCTACCGCATCGCGGTAACAACTTTCTCCTTCTCCAGCTGGTCACTTCGTGTCGTGGGTGTTTGTTTTGTTTGTGCTTGCCCGTGGATTGTATACGGAGACTAAGTAATGCCGTCGCCCGTAGGACGTGGATTAGTCCAAATCCGTATTTACTTAGATTTGGGTTTGGTGTTTTTAGTTTAAGGATACGTTAGCCGCATTTGAGACTAAGATCAACTTAAACGTTCGTTAAGGATACGTTAGTCTGATTTGAGACTAAGATCAACTTAACGGGATCGTCTAGATCCATTTCCAGTTTAAGGACGTAGTGGTCCATTTAATATATGGCCGTCGGGACCCGTGACCTCTCTGACAACGTTGAAGGATTACAACGACATGTGTCAGAGGAGTTCGGAGATGTACCCTTGAACCAAAGTTGATTGGGGGTCTTATAGTCCAATTTGGGACTAAACTCTGTTTGAATGTTTAAGGATACGTTAGCCATATTTGAGGCTAAGATCAACTTAAACAGGATCGTTTAGATCCAACATAAGAGCATTTGGGGGCTCTATTGTTCCAGTTTAGGGACGTAGTGGTCCATAGGTAGTTTAGGGACATTGCGGTCCATTGGTAGTTTAAAGACGTTTCGGTCCCATATTAGTTTAAGGACGTTTCGGTCCGATATTAGTTTAAGGAAGTTTCGGTCCACGAGTTTAAGGACCCCACAGTCCGTTTTGATGTGTGGTCGTCGGGACCCGTCACTTCTCTGACGTCGTTGAAGGATTACAACGATATGTGTCAAAGGAGTTCGGAGATGTACCCTCGAACCGGATATAAATTGATTTAAGAGAGCAGCTTTGCTCAGTCAATTTAATTTGAGGACTTATGGCCATGACTGGGCTAAGTCCAGTTTCAAGATTCTTTTGTTTTTGGCCTATTGGACCTATGCTAGGCCCTTTCCCGTTTACTGTATTATTTTTCTTTATTTTGGTTGGGCACTGCCATTTTTATAAAATGCATAGCATTTTTTATTAGGCCTGTTAGGCCTTTTAATTGGGCTCTATCCCTTTTCTTAATAATGCAGAGCATTAAATACTCTGACAGTGCCCCACATGGCTTGTCAGGCGCTATGCGCCAATCAAAGAGCGCAAGCGCTTGTGATGATGACACGTGTCATGCAAGCGCAGTGCGCTGCGCTTGCGCTGCTGACACGTGGCACACTGTAGTGAGTTGAGCCAGTTTTAGAGAGCAAGGCTCTATTTCAAAGCGCACAGCGCAAATGGGACACGTGGCGCTCTCTGGTGGCTTGCGCCAACCCAAGAGCGCAACAGTGCAGTTTACAAGTGCAAAGCACTATTAATTTGAGAATCTTTTAGATTCCAGAACCAATGGTTCATAACAGAAGTGCAAAGCACTGTTTGTTTTCTTGATCTAATTTAGATCAAAGAAAATAAGTTCCTCTTGTTTTTTCTTATTTCAGGGAACCAGAGGTTCATAAAAGTGCAAAGCACTATTTTTTTTATATTTTTATATTTTGTTTTTTATTAAAGATCATCGATCTTGTTCTTAGATCAATGATCTTTTTTTTAAGAGAATTTTCTATTTTTTCTAAAGGTTTTTACCTTTTTTGTTCTTGAGGAGTTCTTCAGAGTTCTCTCCTTTTTTTTAGAAAATGATGATGCCTTTGAATTGAGGCTTAGGGTCCTTTTTATAGTGCCCATAAATTAGTTGGATTTGTTAAAGAGATCTTTCTCTGAGTGATTTGGGGAATTTTCTCCACCGTTGGATCTTTGATCCAAGGGCTCCTGTTTTACAGGAGAGGATCTTATTGTTTTGATAAGATCAGAGAAATCTTTCAGAATTTTTTTCTGTTTGGCGCAAGTGCACCTGTGCTCGACACGTGTCGTGCAGCGCACTGTGCAGTGCGACTGCGCTAGCGCAACTGCGCTGCCACATGGCGCGCAGCGCAGAGCGCAGCGCCACTGCGCTGCCACGTGGCGCGCAGCACAGAGCGCAAGTCAGCTGAAGCGTTGCTTCTTTAATTTAAGTTTGAATTTTAAACAGAGCCTTGCTCTGATTGGGTGCTCTGCCTTGAGCGATGCGCTCCTTGTACTGACGTGTCTGATTTTGACACATGACGCGTTGCACGTAGCGCAAGGAATCTGAAGCGTTGCTTCATTTATTTTAATTTCAATTTTTCACTTTAATTTTCAAGACAGAGCTTTGCTCTGATTGGAGAAAAACAGAAGCATTGCTTCTTTTCCCACTTTGGAATTTGAACAGAGCTTTGCTCTGATTGGGGTAAACAAATGCCCCCCACCGTTGCGGTTACGTGGTTCCAAAACGTGAGCGCAACGGTGACAGAATTCCAACCGTTGTGGCAACTTTGAAAGGGCATTTGATGCCTATAAATAGGACCTTTGGTCCTTTAGATGATTTTCATCTTCAAAATTTTACTTTCAGAACTCAGAGCCCTGCTCTTTATTTTCAAGAACTCCAAGAGTTAAACTCTTTAAAACTTTTTAGGAGCAAATTTAAATTAGAATTAAATTAAATTAATTTTCATTGACGGAGCCTTTCTCTCCATAGATCCCTGATCTAAAGAAAACCCATTTAGGGTTTCACTTAGCAGAGCTTTGCTCTAAAAGGGGTCCAAAGAGAACTCAGGAGAACCCTGTTAAGGTTCCATTAATAGAGCTTTGCTCTATAAAAGATTTTTCTTGTATTTTCTCATTTCATTAGTGGAGCATTGCTCCTTCCAAATCATACAAAAGAACTCTTAGGAGTTTTTCATTGATCTTGGAGTTTAAAGATGGAATTTTATTCCTCGGTACATTATATTGCTTTTCTTAATCAGTCTTTCTGACAATTTTGTTGATTCTCTTTCACAGAAACAATGGACGCCCATATGTATGCTCTTAATGAGATCATCTCTTACGGGGACATACGCCGACTTGGCCGCTCTCAAGATCGAGAGTTCACAAACGCGGAGTGTGCTGAAATCATGAGCCGCTTCGACGCGTACAACGGTCCTCTGCTTCCCCGGCGTTCCTCCCTTCATAAGCTTATCGTGGGAGCCATCTGGGAAGCGCTTCCCCTGTTCTGTTCCGGTGTGCCACTTAGGGCGCTGGATGCCGCTGAGGATAAGGTGCACTCGGTGTACCTGTTGAACTTTATCTCAAAAAGACGGCGAGACAGTCTTATTGATCTCTTGCACAAGGTCTTTCAACAGTCTGCCATACTCGCTGCTTATCGGAGGTTGGAAGACATCAAGGGGGACCCTGACGCTTGTGCTCGCGAAAGAAAGCACGCTAGGATGGTCCGCGAGGCTTGGAAAGACATAGATAGGGTCGCTTTTGAATTCCTCAATCCATGCCCTGGATCTGAGGTTATTCTATTGTAACTTTCGTTTATTGTTTTTATGACTGTAAGAACTTCGGGCAATATTAATGAATTTTTTTTTATCCCAGCTTGTCTTTATTATATATCTTTTGTCCTGAGTCTTTTTGCCCATGCATGAATGAATGTGTCTTGAACTCTTGATCAAATGTAAATCGGATACTCTTTCTGTTGCTTTTCTTCTTTCTCAGCATGTCGTCACAATTAGTAGGTAATAGAGTAAGATAGCGAGGGCTTAGGCCGCAGGTTCAGATCTGCCGCCTAAGACTTTTCAACTCTATGAGCCGTGAGGGTCTCATAGAGACTTTTCTCCCTACGGATCGAGAGGATCTCATAGGTGGGTTTTCTCCTTAGGAATCGTGAGGATTCCTAAGTGTGTTTTTCTCTTATAAGTCGTAAGGATCGTATAAGAAAATTTTTTCCTTCTTGCGAGTCGAGAGGACCCGTAAGCGGTTGTTTCCCTCCTTGTCGAAACTCGACTTTGGAGAGTGAGACCCGTGAATAGTACGCAAGAGACCGTTTTGGGCCAACTTGCGGGGTCCCAGTGCTTAAGAAACAGGCTTCTTTTATGCCTACTGCCTAAGGCTTTATCTCACGAGTCGAACCGCCTCAACAATTTCTTCACAAGTCGAGACGAATCAAGCGTTTCTCGCAAGAACATCTTAACGTCGCATTTAACCTCTGCTCTTTACGACAGAAGCCCGTTAAGGTTGGTGGTACTTAGGGTTTTGGCTATCGTACCGTCGCATAAGCTGATATAGTCCTCGATAGGCAATCATGCTGTTCGAGTAGCCCTGCGACTGCCGTGTCTCTGATCCCTTCGGGGGCTGGACAAGACGTCTTCAAGCAATCTTCCTAGGCAGTTTGACCGTCAGAAGAGCAAGCGTTAGGAATTTGCCATGCCGCTTTTTACTTGAGGTTAGGCTCATTTTGGCGAGCCCCGATGAGTCATAACCACTCCGCGCTGGTGTGGGATGATCTCCGATAGTCTTACAGGTTTTATGTGAGTTGCCGTCAAGACCCTGAAGCTAGGAATTTGGCCTTCACTTCGTTTTGCTGGCATCGCGTCTGCTGTATCGAGACGAATGTCGCGGTTGTTTTTAGTTTGCTGATGAACCGTTGAGGTTTGGAACTAGGGATTTTTCCGTGGCTCTGTTTGTTTGATTGTCGCGTCCGAATCCCGCTGGAGGAAGAACGCTGGAGTGACAACTCGTCTGCTGTATCGAAACGAACGTCGAGGTGGAGCTAGAATTTTGTCGTGGCTCCGTTTGTTTGATTGTCGCGTCCGAATCCCGCTGGAGGAAGAACGCTGGGGTGACAACTCGTCTGCTGTATCGAAGCGAACGTCGAGGTGGAGCTGGAATTTTGCCGTGGCTCCATTTGTTTGATTGTCGCGTCCGAATCCCGCTGGAGGAAGAACGCTGGGGTGATAACTCGTCTGCTGTATCGAAACGAGCATCGAGGTGGAGCTGGAATTTTGCCGTGGCTCCGTTTGTTTGATTGTCGCGTCCGAATCCCGCTGGAGGAAGAACGCTGGAGTGACAACTCGTCTGCTGTATCGAAACGAACGTCGAGGTGGAGCTGGAATTTTGCCGTGGCTCCGTTTGTTTGATTGTCGCGTCTGAATCCCGCTGGAGGAAGAACGCTGGGGTGACAACTCGTCTGCTGTATCGAAACGAACGTCGTGGTGGAGCTGGGATTTTGCCGTGGCTCCGTTTGTTTGATGATGTTGCGTCTGCTGTGTCGAGACGAACGTCGAGGTGGTGACCATTCCACACTGGTGTGAGACGATCTCCAGTTGTCTTTCTGGCTTTATATGGGTTGCCGTCAAGACCTTGAAGCTAGGAATTTAGCCTTTGCTTCGTTTGCTTTGTCATGTTCGAAGCTTGTTGGAGGAAGAACGTTATTGTTGACATTGCGTCTACTGTATTGAAGCGAATGACACGGTTGTCTCTATGTTGTTGTTGAACCGTCGAGATTTGGCTTCGCTTTTTGGCGGAGCCTGTCGGGAAGGTATGGTTCCCTCTTTGTTTGTGCCCCTGGATTGTATACAGGGATTGCTGTGCTATCGTCTGTAGGGCATGAATTTCGTTACATATATATATATATATATTTTTATTTTAGTTCTTTCCGCGATGCTCTATCATTTCAGCTTTTACATCGCGAAGGTCACGATTGCCCAATCATTTCGGCTATTTTTCGCGGTGCCCAATCATTTCGGCTGTTTACTTTATTTTTACTCGCTGCTTTTTATTGCGAGTTGCCCAATCATTTCGGCTATTTATTATATTTTTACTCGCTGCTTTTTATTTCGAGTTGCCCAATCATTTCGGCTATTCTGCATGCAAAACTTTTACTTGCTGCTTTTTATTGCAAGTTGCCCCATCATTTCGGCTATTTCGTATGCATGTGCGGCCTACTGGCCTTTCGCCGTAAACCTGAAATTGGACACCGATTTCGGCATCAACATCGCTACAACTGGGATATCGCCAGGAGTGAATCATCATTTGTCTCTGTCGTTGTCGAACAAAGGAGGCTTAGCGACCAGAGTTCGGGTCCTGTCGACTAAGGCTTTGACTTCATGTGCCGTAAGGGTCTCACAAAGTTATTTCTCCCTACAAGTCGTGAGGATCTTATAGGTGTATTTTCTCCTTAGGAATCGTGAGGGTTCCTAAGTGTTTTGCTCCTCTGTAAGTCGTAAGGATCCTACAGGAGGGTTTTCTCCTTGTAAATTGAGAGGATTTACAAGGGTTATTCATCGTGCGAACATATCCCTAATCTCGGATGGGACTTAGTTAGGGAAATGTTTATTCGCGCCCGTGGATTGTATACAAGGGTCAGTATTGAGCCACTTGTAGGGCAATGTCGAAAGTTGTGGGGGTTGCTTAAGCACAGGTTTAGGTCTCTGTAACTTAAGACTTTCAAATCTTATGAGCCGTGAGGGTCCCATAAGAGAGTTCTCCTTACGAGTCGTGAGTATCTCGCAAGTGTATTTTCTCCTTAGGAATCATGGGGATCCCTAAGTGTGTTGCTCCCTTGTGAGTTGTAAGGATCTCACGCAGGTGGTTTCTCCTTACAAGGTCGAGAGGACCCTATAAGTGTCTTTTAACGAGGTTGCGCCCTTTTGGGTTTTCACAAACACTCGCCGGTAGCCCTGCTGTTTTTACTCACGGAGCCCTTTCGGGTTTTCATCCGTGCCCATTTTTGCTTATGGACATACCGTTTTTTTTTATTCTTTTTATTCTTCTTATATATATTTTTTTTAAAAACGAGGTTGCGCCCTTTCAGGTTTTCACAAACACTCGCCGGTAGCCCTGCTGTTTTTACTCACGGAGCCCTTTCGGGTTTTCATTCGTGCCCATTTTGCTTATGGACATACCGTTTATTTTCTTTTTTTATTTTATTTTATTTTTATATTTTTTTTTATTCTCGTCATCCTGAGGATACTGCGGTAGTAGTTTAAAGACATTTCGGTCATTTGCAAGTTTTAGGACATTGCGGTCCATCATTAGTTTAAGGACGTTTCGGTCCGGTGTCGCCGTATTTGCGGCGAATATCTAGTTTATTGACTTTTCGGTCTATGGGTCCTTCCCCATGAATGAGCATTATGCCCCCGGCGTATCCATCTTTCTCGGAGCGTGCGGTTGTGGCGGACTCACCTTCCAGTTTTCAGACAGCGCAAACTCGCCTTGTTGGTATTGGTCTTCAACCCAGTTTTTGAAGACGTAGCAGTCCTCGATCAGGTGACCTACTGTTTGGTGGTAAAGGCAATAATTTGGATTATTAACATCGCCTGGCCGCAACGGACGTTTTGGACCCGGCAAATTGATGAGTCTATCGCACACTGCCAGCTCGAACAGTCCCCTTGTTTTATCTTGCGGAAACGAGTAAGGACGTTTCAACTTTTCCTGGAGGGGTTGCCGCTTGTTGCTTTGGCGAGCAAGCAGTCCAGGGTCACTTAATTGTTGTTGAGCACTGGCGACGAAGGCCGTTTTTCCTTTTCCTTTATCCTTTTTGTTCGCTCCGTTGTTTGCGGGGCCGGGATTTTTTCCGAGTAGCGTGCGATTGCATGGCTGAACGTTCTCGCAGCTCCTCAATTCCTTCATTTTTGGAATAGATTCCCCGAGGGAAGGGTTGGGGGTAGCTTCTTCGTCAGAGTCGCTTCCAAAGGTGATAATTTGCGATACCTTAGAGTCGGCTATATGACAATCATCGGCGGCTCTTTTGCGCTCATCTATCGCATTTTTTCGACGTCTACAAGATTCACATTTTGTCCTGTCAAAGTGTTGCTTTTAAGCGACATACCCTTGCCACCAACAGTTAAAGGATTCGCAGTCTTCGGTAGGATGTATGATCTTCTGATGATATAAACAGAAGTTAGGGTGCATCTCTACCTCAGCGAAAGTATTTTCTTCAGAGTGCGGTAGCTTCATTCCTACTGATAGAGCTTTGGCGAACCTTTTCCTCGTCTTGAATTTGTTTTCACCCGCAGTGTATGGCTTTTGATTTGACGGGAATGCCTTGGCTCTTTCCAGTATGGCCATTTCACGCTCTTGATTGGCTTTTGCTTTCAGACGAATTTCATTTAGGAAGACATCGATCAACTCGTTTGATGGCTCTAGAATCTCCGGCTCAGGGTTCGCCATTGATTTCTCAGCGCAAGGAGCCTCCTCCTCATCCGTCAGTGAATGAGAAATCACATGACAAGTCGCTACGTAGTCTTCGGATTCATATGAGAAGTTTTCTCCATCGTTTTCATCCTCGACGAAAGAACAAGTTGCCCCCGGCGTGTCCGTCTTCTTTGGAGAGTGCGGCTGTGGTGGGTTTACCTTCCAGTTTTCCGACAGCGCGAACTTGCCTTGTAGGTACTGATCTTCGATCCATCCCTTAAAGACAAAACAATCCTCAATCGGGTGACTTACCGTTTGGTGGTAAGGGCAATAATTGGGATTATTAAGATCGCCTGGCTGCGACAGACGCTTTGGACTCGGCAGATTAATGAGTCTGTTGTGCACTGCCAGCTCAAACAGTCTTCTCGTTTTATTCTGAGGAAACGAGTAAGGACGTCCTAGCCTCTCTTCGAGGGATGGGCGCGGACGCACGTTGTTTTGGCGAACGACCGGCTTTGAGTTGCTCGACTGTTGCTGAGCATTGGCGACGACGATCGCTTTCCCTTTTCCTTTCTCATTTCGGGAATCTGGTTTTGGAGGAGACGGTCCATGGCCCATCTGGTCCATTTGGGCTAATTTGTCGATCAAGGCCTGGAAGGTGGTCGGCCTGAAGAACATCATGAATTTTGAGATGGTCGCTTGCGGATCGAGAGTGCCCACAAACATGCCTACCGCAGGTGCCTCTTCTATGCGTTGTTCGCATTTTGACCATAGGTTTCGCCATCGTGTTGCGTATTGGACCCACGTTTCGCCTGGCCTTATTCTGGCATTTATTAGTGCTGTTATCGGGGTACGTTCACTAGCACTCGCGAATCTTTGTGTAAACAGCAGCTCCATCTCTGCAAATGTTTTGACAGAGTCGTTAGGTAGCTCCGAATACCATTCAAAGGCTGTTTCTGCTAAGCTGCCGACGAATTGACGTAGCAACAATTTTTCATCGCCTCCAGTATTGCCGCATAAGGCCCTGAATTGAGCGACATGCTGATGCGGATTCCCTGTCCCTTTATATACATGGAATTTAGGGATCGTATATCCCGGCGGGTAACTGATTTGGTCGTACCAGCTCGGATACGGTCGTCCGGTTCTAACAATTTTCCCAGCCGCTTCATTCGCCTGATGAACCCGGATCTGCTGAGCTATATAATCGTCTAGCGCGGCCTTGGAAATGGTTCCATCTTTGGCTGCTGAAAGAGTCGGCGGAGGATTAGATGTCTCCCCTCCGTCATCTTCAACAATGATTGGAGGATCTTCAGCTGGAAGGTCCGGCTGTGACATCATCCCTACCATATCTTGGAAGAGGAAGGCCATTTTCTTTATGCTGGCTGCCTGTTCCGCAGCCTCTTTATCCTTTTTCTCTAATATCCGGCGAAGAAACTCAGCGTCAGTTTCTTGTTCTTGACGCTCATCCGAAGACGTTTCAGAGATTTCTTTTGGCCCAGTGAGTGCGGCCATTGCAGTCATCATTTCCTGAAGTTTTTGTTGTTGCTCCTGGGCTTTCGTCACGGATCGGGTGAGCGGTCGGTGATCCGTCAAAGCGCGGCTTTCCTCTTTTCCGGAAGCCATATAAACAGTGTGCACCACCATGCCCCCAGATTTGGGGTGTTTGTGTTTAGCGCTTTTATGCTTCTCCATGTTCATAGGGGCTTTTTGCGGCCTCCTTTTCTTTTGAGTGATTAGAGTTAAGGGGGCCGTTGCAGTGGGCACCCGAGTAGCTGTTGCTTTTTGTGGCTTGACGGAGTAATCTTTCTCCAGCCGAACCTTCGTCTTTTTCTGTCGGTGGAGATAGTTTTCATCAATCACCGACTCTTGGACTTGTCGCAAGACTTTGTAAATCTTAAAGGACAGCCGTTGAGGGGCTGCTCTAGCTTCTTCCCTAGAGTATTCTCTACAAGTGAAGGAGTTCGTTTCAACACCGCAGTAGGAGAATTTCTGCGCACCGTGTTTAGCAATTCAAAGCTGTTCCCGGTTGGAACAGCAACATCGATCCCCACCGTTGGAGCTGGAGGGGTAAATCCAGAGGGGGAGTTACCCCCGGCCTTCCTCACTCGGTGCCAGTGGCGACGTCGAGCATGTCGTGCTGATGGAGTTGTTTCAGCTATAGGGGTGACCTCTTCATGCCCCCTGTGTTGGTCAAAATCTGCTGGTACCTACCTTTTAAAGAACGACGTCCGTTGAACGGGGACGGCCAACCTGTCAGAAGCGGACTTCCGAACATGGGAAGCAACCTTGGTGATTTCGCCAGGAACGGAAGTTGGGATGGCTATCTGCTTCGGGATAATGCCTTTTGGTATGGCAGGCTTCTTCATGGGCCCGATGGAGCTCTGGTCTAGTCTGTCAAAAACCGAGGCAGTGGAGTTGGGCGACCCATTGAGAGGGGTCACGACAGTGGCAAGTAGATCGAAGAGCGACTTCTTTGGAGCTTCTTGCGATGTCATTGGGGCGTTGAAGCTCATTGGTGGGAGTATGGCCCCAAAAAATAGTCCAGTGGTGGCTTGAGCTACCTGCTCCACCGACATTTTGAAAAGGGAGGCCGCTTGGGGCCCATAAGTCACTCCTCCAGCAATGACGGAGCGAGAGTTACAACTGCAGGCGGTGTAGTTCGAAGACATCGATCTTCTGTTTTCTGCACGGAGCAAGACACCAAATATTAGTACCTTGAATCCACAGGCAACCACAGCAAACCGCGATTTGTTCGCGAACACGACACACGAAGTGTGGAGTGGAAAGAGGAAAAGGTCCCACCGGGCGTGCCAGAATCTATTCCCCTCCGAATGGCGGCCAAGACATGGACTGTCTTGCCTGAGATTCGGGGCAGATGCTAATTGGTGTTATCCGTCTACCTCTCCGAAGATGCCAAGTTGATTTATGGCACCATGTATCGAAGGTTTAAACGGATGCGACAGATGTAGCAGACTTCGTCAAATTCCCCCTCGTTGAGGGGTTTTTGATTGTGGGGACGCTCTTCCCTGCAGGCGCAAGCCCCTGCAGTTAATTACGCTACCGCATCGCGGTAACAACTTTCTCCTTCTCCAGCTGGTCACTTCGTGTCGTGGGTGTTTGTTTTGTTTGTGCTTGCCCGTGGATTGTATACGGAGACTAAGTAATGTCGTCGCCCGTAGGACGTGGATTAGTCCAAATCCATATTTACATAGATTTGGGTTTGGTGTTTTTAGTTTAAGGATACGTTAGCCGCATTTGAGACTAAGATCAACTTAAACGTTCGTTAAGGATACGTTAGTCTGATTTGAGACTAAGATCAACTTAACGGGATCGTCTAGATCCATTTCCAGTTTAAGGACGTAGTGGTCCATTTAATATATGGCCATCGGGACCCGTGACCTCTCTGACAACGTTGAAGGATTACAACGACATGTGTCAGAGGAGTTCGGAAATGCACCCTTGAACCAAAGTTGATTGGGGGACTTATAGTCCAATTTGGGACTAAAGCCTGTTTGAATGTTTAAGGATACGTTAGCCATATTTGAGGCTAAGATCAACTTAAACATGATCGTTTAGATCGAACATAAGAGCATTTGGGGGCTCTATTGTTCCAGTTTAGGGACGTAGTGGTCCATAGGTAGTTTAGGGACATTGCGGTCTATTGGTAGTTTAAGGACATTGCGGTCCCAACTTAGTTTAAGGACGTTTCGGTCCGATATTAGTTTAAGGACGTTTCGGTCCGATATTAGTTTAAGGACGTTTCGGTCTACGAGTTTAAGGACCCCGCTGTCCGTCTTGATGTGTGGTCGTCGGGACCCGTCACCTCTCTTACGTCGTTGAAGGATTACAACGATATGTGTCAAAGGAGTTCGGAGATGTACCCTCGAACCGGATATAAATTGATTTAAGAGAGCAGCTTTGCTCAGTCAATTTAATTTGAGGACTTATGGCCATGACTGGGCTAAGTCCAGTTTCAAGATTCTTTTGTCTTTGGCCTATTAGACCTATGCTAGGCCCTTGCCCGTTTACTGTATTATTTTTCTTTATTTTGGTTGGGCACTGCCCTTTTTTTAAAATGCATAGCATTTTTGATTAGGCCTGTTAGGCCTTTTAATTGGGCTCTGTCCCTTTTCTTAATAATGCAGAGCATTAAATACTCTGACAGGGCCCCACATGGCTTGTCAGGCGCTTTGCGCCAATCAAAGAGCGCAAGCGCTTGTGATGATGACACGTGTCATGCAAGCGCAGTGCACTGCGCCAGTGCGCTGCGCTTGCGCTGCTGACACGTGGCACGCTGTAGTGAGTTGCGCCAGTTTCAGAGAGCAAGGCTCTATTTCAAAGCACACGGCGCAAATGGGACACGTGGCGCTCTCTGGTGGCTTGCGCCAACCCAAGAGCGCAACAGTGCAGTTTACAAGTGCAAAGCGCTATTAATTTGAGAATCTTTTAGATTCCAGAACCAATGGTTCATAACAGAGTGCAAAGCACTGTTTGTTTTCTTGATCTAATTTAGATCAAAGAAAACAAGTTCTTCTTGTTTTTTCTTATTTCAGGGAACCAGGGGTTCATAAAAGTGCAAAGCACTATTTTTTTTTATTTTGTTTTTTATTAAAGATCATCGATCTTGTTCTTAGATCAATGATCTTTTTTTAAAAGAGAATTTTCTCTTTTTTCTAAAGGTTTTTACCATTTTTGTTCTTGAGAAGTTCTTCAGAGTTCTCTCTTTTTTTTAGAAAATGATGATGCCTTTGAATTGAGGCTTAGGGTCCTTTTTATAGTGCCCATAAATTAGTTAGATTTGTTAAAGAGATCTTTCTCTGAGTGATTTGGGGAATTTTCTCCACCGTTGGATCTTTGATCCAAGGGCTCCTGTTTTACAGGAGAGGATCTTATTGTTTTGATAAGATCAGAGAAATCTTTCAGAATTTTTTTCTGTTTGGCGCAAGTGCACCTGTGCTCGACACGTGTCGCGCAGCGCACTGTGCAGTGCGACTCCGCTAGCGCAACTGCGCTGCCACGTGGCGCGCAGCGCAGAACGCAGCGCCACTGCGGTAGCGCAACTGCGCTGCCACGTGGCGCGCAGCGCAGAGCGCAAGTCAGCTGAAGCGTTGCTTCTTTAATTTAAGTTTGAATTTTAAACAGAGCCTTGCTCTGATTGGGTGCGCTGCTTTGAGCGCTGCGCTCCTTGTACTGACGTGTCTGATTTTGACACGTGGCGCGTTGCGCGCAGCGCAAGGAATCTGAAGCGTTGCTTCATTTATTTTAATTTCAATTTTTCACTTTAATTTTCAAGACAGAGCTTTGCTCTGATTGGAGAAAAACAGAAGCATTGCTTCTTTTCCCACCTTGGAATTTGAACAGAGCTTTGCTCTGATTGGGGTAAACAAATGCCCCCCACCGTTGCGCTTACGTGGTTCCAAAACGTGAGCGCAACGGTGACAGAATTCCAACCGTTGTGGCAACTTTCGGAAGTTGAAAGGGCATTTGATGCCTATAAATAGGACCTTTGGTCCTTTAGATGATTTTTATCTTCAAAATTTTACTTTCAGAACTCAGAGCCCTGTTCTTTATTTTCAAGAACTCCAAGAGTTAAACTCTTTAAAACTTTTTAGGTGCAAATTTAAATTAGAATTAAATTAAATTAATTTTCATTGACAGAGCCTTTCTCTCCATAGATCCCTGATCTAAAGAAAACCCATTTAGGGTTTCACTTAGCAGAGCTTTGCTCTAAAAGGGGTCCAAAGAGAACTCAGGAGAACCCTGTTAAGGTTCCATTAATAGAGCTTTGCTCTATAAAAGATTTTTCTTGTATTTTCTCATTTCATTAGTGGAGCTTTGCTCCTTCCAAATCATACAAAAGAACTCTTAGGAGTTTTTCATTGATCTTGGAGTTTAAAGATGGCATTTTATTCCTCGGTACATTATATTGCTTTTCTTAATCTGTCTTTCTGACAATTTTGTTGATTCTCTTTCACAGAAACAATGGACGCCCATATGTATGCTCTTAATGAGATCATCTCTTACGGGGACATACGCCGACTTGGCCGCTCTCAAGATCGAGAGTTCACAAACGCGGAGTGTGCTGAAATCATGAGCCGCTTCGACGCATACAACGGTCCTCTGCTTCCTCGGCGTTCCTCCCTTCTTAAGCTTATCGTGGGAGCCATCTGGGAAGCGCTTCCCCTGTTCTGTTCCGGTGTGCCACTTAGGGCGCTGGATGCCGCTGAGGATAAGGTGCACTCGGTGTACCTGTTGGACTTTATCTCAAAAAGACGGCGAGACAGTCTTATTGATCTCTTGCACGAGGTCTTTCAACAGTCTGCCATACTCGCTGCTTATCGGAGGGTGGAAGACATCAGGGGGGACCCTGACGCTTGTGCTCGCGAAAGAAAGCATGCTAGGATGGTCCGCGAGGCTTGGAAAGTCATAGAAAGGGTCGCTTTTGAATTCCTCAATCCATGCCCTGGATCTGAGGTTATTCCATTGTAACTTTCGTTTATTGTTTTTATGACTGTAAGAACTTCGGGCAATATTAATGATTTTTTTTTTATCCCAGCTTGTCTTTATTATATATCTTTTGTCCTGAGTCTTTTTGCCCATGCATGAATGAATGTGTCTTGAACGCTTGATCAAATGTAAATCAGATGCTCTATCTGTTACTTTTCTTCTTTCTCAGCATGTCGTCACAATTAGCAGGTAATAGAGTAAGATAGCGAGGGCTTAGGCCGCAGGTTCAGATCTGCCGCCTAAGACTTTTCAACTCTATGAGCCGTGAGGGTCTCATAGAGACTTTTCTCCCTACGGATCGAGAGGATCTCATAGGTGGGTTTTCTCCTTAGGAATCGTGAGGATTCCTAAGTGTGTTTTTCTCTTATAAGTCGTAAGGATCGTATAAGAAAATTTTTTCCCTCTTGCGAGTCGAGAGGACCCGTAAGCGGTTGTTTCCCTCCCTGTTGAAACTCGACTTTGGAGAGTGAGACCCGTGAACAGTACGCAAGAGACCGTTTTGGGCCAACTTACGGGGTCCTAGTGCTTAAGAAACAGGCTTCTTTTATGCCTACTGCCTAAGGCTTTATCTCACGAGTCGAACCGCTTCAACAATTTCTTCACAAGTCGAGACGAATCGAGCGTTTCTCGCAAGAACATCTTAACGTCGCATTTAACCTCTGCTCTTTACGACAGAAGCCCGTTAAGGTTGGTGGTACTTAGGGTTTTGGCTATCGTACCGTCGCATAAGCTGATATAGTCCTCGATAGGCAATCGTGCTGTTCGAGTAGCCCTGCGACTGCCGGGTCTCTGATCCCTTCGGGGGCTGGACAAGACGTCTTCAAGCAATCTTCTTAGGCAGTTTGACCGTCGGAAGAGCAAGCGTTAGGAATTTTCCATGCCGCTTTTTACTTGAGGTTAGGGTCATTTTGGCGATCCCCGATGAGTCATAACCACTCCGCGCTTATGTAGGATGATCTCCGATTGTCTTTCAGGTTTTATGTGAGTTGCCGTCAAGACCCTGAAGCTAGGAATTTGGCCTTCACTTCGTTTTGCTGGCATCGCGTCTGCTGTATCGAGACGAATGTCGCGGTTGTTTTTAGTTTGCTGATGAACCGTTGAGGTTTGGAACTAGGGATTTTGCCGTGGCTCCGTTTGTTTGATTGTCGCGTCTGAATCCCGCTGGAGGAAGAACGCTGGGGTGACAACCCGTCTGCTGGATCGAAACGAACGTCGAGGTGGAGCTAGAATTTTACCGTGGCTCCGTTTGTTTGATTGTCGCGTCCGAATCCCGCTGGAGGAAGAACGCTGGGGTGACAACTCGTCTGCTGTATCGAAACGAACGTCGAGGTGGAGCTGGAATTTTGCCGTGGCTCCGTTTGTTTGATTGTCGCGTCCGAATCCCGCTGGAGGAAGAACGCTGGGTTGATAACTCGTCTGCTGTATCGAAACGAGCGTCGAGGTGGAGCTGGAATTTTGCCGTGGCTCCGTTTGTTTGATTGTCGCGTCCGAATCCCGCTGGAGGAAGAACGCTGGGGTGACAACTCGTCTGCTGTATCGAAACGAACGTCGAGGTGGAGCTGGAATTTTGCCGTGGCTCCGTTTGTTTGATTGTCGCGTCTGAATCCCGCTGGAGGAAGAACGCTGGGGTGACAACTCGTCTGCTGTATCGAAACGAACGTCGGGGTGGAGCTGGGATTTTGCCGTGGCTCCGTTTGTTTGATGATGTTGCGTCTGCTGTGTCGAGACGAACGTCGAGGTGGTGACCATTCCACACTGGTGTGAGACGATCTCCAGTTGTCTTTCTGGCTTTATATGGGTTGTCGTCAAGACCTTGAAGCTAGGAATTTAGCCTTTGCTTCGTTTGCTTTGTCATGTTCGAAGCTTGTTGGAGGAAGAACGTTATTGTTGACATTGCGTCTACTGTATCGAAGCGAATGTCACGGTTGTCTCTAGGTTGTTGTTGAACCGTCGAGATTTGGCTTCGCTTTTTGGCGGAGCCTGTCGGGAAGGTATGGTTCCCTCTTTGTTTGTGCCCCTGGATTGTATACAGGGATTGCTGTGCTGTCGTCTGTAGGGCATGAATTTCGTTACATATATATATATATATATATTTTATTTTAGTTCTTTCCGCGATGCTCTATCATTTCAGCTTTTACATCGCGAAGGTCGCGATTGCCCAATCATTTCGGCTATTTTTCGCGGTGCCCAATCATTTCGGCTGTTTACTATATTTTTACTCGCTGCTTTTTATTGCGAGTTGCCCAATCATTTCGGCTATTTATTATATTTTTACTCGCTGCTTTTTATTGCGAGTTGCCCAATCATTTCGGCTATTCTGCATGCATACCTTTTACTTGCTGCTTTTTATTGCAAGTTGACCCATCATTTCGGCTATTTCGTATGCATGTGCGGCCTATTGGCCTTTCGCCGTAAACCTGAAATTGGACACTGATTTCGGCATCAACATCGCTACAACTGGGATATCGCCAGGAGCGAATCATCATTTGTCTCTGTCGTTGTCGAACAAAGGAGGCTTAGCGACCAGGGTTAGGGTCCTGTCGACTAAGGCTTTGACTTCATGAGCCGTAAGGGTCTCACAAAGTTATTTCTCCCTACAAGTCGTGAGGATCTTATAGGTGTATTTTCTCCTTAGGAATCGTGAGGGTTCCTAAGTGTTTTGCTCCTCTGTAAGTCGTAAGGATCCTACAGGAGGGTTTTCTCCTTGTAAATTGAGAGGATTTACAAGAGTTATTCATCGTGCGAACATATCCCTAATCTCGGATGGGACTTAGTTAGGGATATGTTTATTCGCGCCCGTGGATTGTATACAAGGGTCAGTATTGAGCCACTTGTAGGGCAATGTCGAAAGTTGTGGGGGTTGCTTAAGCACAGGTTTAGGTCTCTGTAACTTAAGACTTTCAAATCTTATGAGCCGTGAGGGTCCCATAAGAGAGTTCTCCTTACGAGTCGTGAGTATCTCGCAAGTGTATTTTCTCCTTAGGAATCGTGGGGATCCCTAAGTGTGTTGCTCCCTTGTGAGTCGTAAGGATCTCACGCAGGTGGTTTCTCCTTACAAGGTCGAGAGGACCTTATAAGTGTCTTTTAACGAGGTTGCGTCCTTTCGGGTTTTCACAAACACTCGCCGGTAGCCCTGCTGTTTTTACTCACGGAGCCCTTTCGGGTTTTCATCCGTGCCCATTTTTGCTTATGGACATACCATTTTTTTTTATTCTTTTTATTCTTCCTATTTATTTTTTTTTAAAAACGAGGTTGCGCCCTTTCAGGTTTTCACAAACACTCGCCGGTAGCCCTGCTGTTTTTACTCACGGAGCCCTTTCGGGTTTTCATCCGTGCCCATTTTGCTTATGGACATACCGTTTATTTTCTTTTTTTATTTTCTTTTTTTTTATATTTTTTTTATTCTCGTCAGCCTGAGGATGCTGCGGTAGTAGTTTAAAGACATTTCGGTCATTTGCAAGTTTTAGGACATTGCGGTCCATCATTAGTTTAAGGACGTTTCGGTCCGGTGTCGCCGTATTTGCGGCGAATATCTAGTTTATTGACTTTTCGGTCTATTGGACCTTCCCCATGAATGACCATGATGCCCCCGGCGTATCCATCTTTTTCGGAGCGTGCGGTTGTGGCGGACTCACCTTCCAGTTTTCAGACAGCGCAAACTCGTCTTGTTGGTATTGGCCTTCAACCCAGTTTTTGAAAACGTAGCAGTCCTCGATCAGGTGACCTACTGTTTGGTGGTAAGGGCAATAATTAGGATTATTAACATCGCCTGGCCGCAACGGACGTTTTGGACCCGGCAAATTGATGAGTCTATCGCACACTGCCGGCTCGAACAGTCCCCTTGTTTTATCTTGCGGAAACGAGTAAGGACGTTTCAACTTTTCCTGGAGGGGTTGCCGCTTGTTGCTTTGGCGAGAAACCAGTCCAGGGTCACTTAATTGTTGTTGAGCACGGGCGACGAAGGCCGTTTTTCCTTTTCCTTTATCCTTTTTGTTCGCTCCGTTGTTTGCGGGGCCGGGATTTTTTCCGAGTAGCGTGCGATTGCATGGGTGAACGTTCTCGCAGTTCCTCAATTCCTTCATTTTTGAAATAGATTCCCCGAGGGAAGGGTTGGGGGTAGCTTCTTCGTCAGAGTCGCTTCCAAAGGTGATAATTTGTGATACCTTAGAGTCGGCTATATGACAATCATCGGCGGCTCTTTTGCCCTCATCTATCGCATTTTTTCGACGTCTACAAGCTTCACATTTTGTCCTGTCGAAGTGTTGCTTTTAAGCGACATACCCTTGCCACCAACAGTTAAAGGATTCGCAGTCTTCGGTAGGATGTATGATCTTCTTATGATATAAACAGAAGTTAGGGTGCATCTCTACCTCAGTGAAAGTATTTTCTTCAGAGTGCGGTAGCTTCATTCCTACTGATAGAGCTTTGGCGAACCTTTTCCTCGTCTTGAATTTGTTTTTACCTGCAGTGTATGGCTTTTGATTTGATGGGAATGCCTTGGCTCTTTCCAGTATGGCCATTTCACGCTCTTGATTGGCTTTTGCTTTCAGACGAATTTCATTTAGGAAGACATCGATCAACTCGTTTGATGGCTCTAGAATCTCCGGCTCAGGGTTCGCAATTGATTTCTCAGCGCAAGGAGCCTCCTCATCATCCGTCAGTGAATGAGAAATCACATGAAAAGTCTCTACGTAGTCTTCGGATTAATCTGATAAGTTTTCTCCATCGTTTTCATCCTCGACGAAAGAACAAGTTGCCCCCGGCGTGTCCGTCTTCTTTGGAGAGTGCGGCTGTGGTGGGTTTACCTTCCAGTTTTCCGACAGCGCGAACTTGCCTTGTAGGTACTGATCTTCGATCCATCCCTTAAAGACGAAACAATCCTCAATCGGGTGACTTACCGTTTGGTGGTAAGGGCAATAATTGGGATTATTAAGATCGCCTGGCTGCGACAGACGCTTTGGACTCGGCAGATTAATGAGTCTGTTGTGCACTGCCAGCTCAAACAGTCTTCTCGTTTTATTTTGAGGAAACGAGTAAGGACGTCCTAGCCTCTCTTCGAGGGATGGGCGTGGACGCACGTTGTTTTGGCGAACGACCGGCTTTGAGTTGCTCGACTGTTGCTGAGCATTGGCGACGACGATCGCTTTCCCTTTTCCTTTCTCATTTCGGGAATCTGGTTTTGGAGGAGACGGTCCATGGCCCATCTGGTCCATTTGGGCAAATTTGTCGATCAAGGCCTGGAAGGTGGTCGGCCTGAAGAACATCATGAATTGTGAGATGGTCGCTTACGGATCGAGAGTGCCCACAAACATGCCTACCGCAGGTGCCTCTTCTATGCGTTGTTCGCATTTTGACCATAGGTTTCGCCATTGTGTTGCGTATTGGACCCACGTTTCGCTTGGCCTTATTCTAGCATTTATTAGTGCTGTTATCGGGGTACGTTCACTAGCACTCGCGAATCTTTGTGTAAACAGCAGCTCCATCTCTGCAAATGTTTTGACAGAGTCGTTAGGTAGCTCCGAATACCATTCAAAGGCTGTTTCTGCTAAGCTGCCGACGAATTGACGTAGCAACAATTTTTCATCGCCTCCAGTATTGCCGCATAAGGCCCTGAATTGAGCGACATACTGATGCGGATTCCCTGTCCCTTTATAAACATGGAATTTAGGGATCGTATATCCCGGCGGGTAACTGATTTGGTCGTACCAGCTCGGATACGGTCGTCCGGTTCTAACAATTTTCCCAGCCGCTTCATTCGCCTGATGAACCCGGATCTGCTGAGCTATATAATCGTCTAGCGCGGCCTTGGAAATGGTTCCATCTTTGGCTGCTGAAAGAGTCGGCGGAGGATTGGATGTCTCCCCTCCGTCATCTTCAACAATGATTGGAGGGTCTTCAGCTGGATGGTCCGGCTGTGACATCATCCCTACCATATCTTGGAAGAGGAGTGCCATTTTCTTTATGCTGGCTGCTTGTTCCGCAGCCTCTTTATCCTTTTTCTCTAATATCCGGCGAAGAAACTCAGCGTCAGTTTCTTGTTCTTGACGCTCATCCGAAGACGTTTCAGAGATTTCTTTTGGCCCAGTGAGTGCGGCCATTGCAGTCATCATTTCCTGAAGTTTTTGTTGTTGCTCCTGGGCTTTCTTCACGGATCGGGTGAGCGGTCGGTGACCCGTCAAAGCGCGGCTTTCCTCTTTTTCGGAATCCATATAAACAGTGTGCACCACCATGCCCCCAGATTTGGGGTGTTTGTGTTTAGCGCTTTTATGCTTCTCCATGTTCATAGGGGCTTTTTGCGGCCTCCTTTTCTTTTGAGTGATTGGAGTTAAGGGGGCCGTTGCAGTGGGCACCGGAGTAGCTGTTGCTTTTTGTGGCTTGACGGAGTAATCTTTCTCCTGCCGAACCTTCGTCTTTTTCTGTCGGTGGAGATAGTTTTCATCAATCACCGACTCTTGGACCTGTCGCAAGACTTTGTAAATCTTAGAGGACAGCCGTTGAGGGGGCTGCTCTAGCTTCTTCTCTAGAGTATTCTCTACAAGTGAAGGAGTTCGTTTCAACACCGCAGTAGGAGAATTTCTGCGGACCGTGTTCCGCAATTCAAAGCTGTTCCCGGTTGGAACAGCAACATCGATCCCCACCGTTGGAGCTGGAGGGGTAAATCCAGAGGGGGAGTTACCCCCGGCCTTCCTCACTCGGTGCCAGTGGCGACGTCGAGCATGTCGTGCTGATGGAGTTGTTTCAGCTATAGGGGTGACCTCTTCATGCCCCCTGTGTTGGTCAAAATCTTCTGGTACCAGCCTTTTAAAGACCGACGTCCGTTGAACGGGGACGGCCAACCTGTCAGAAGCGGACTTCCGAACAGGGGAAGCAACCTTGGTGATTTCGCCAGGAACGGAAGTTGGGATGGCTATCCGCTTCGGGATAATGCCTTCTGGTATGGCAGGCTTCTTCATGGGCCCGATGGAGCTCTGGTCTAGTCTGTCAAAAACCGAGGCAGTGGAGTTGGGCGACCCATTGAGAGGGGTCGCGACAGTGGCAAGTAGATCGAAGAGCGACTTCTTTGGAGCTTCTTGCGATGTCATTGGGGCGTTGAAGCTCATTGGTGGGAGTATGGCCCCAAAAAATAGTCCAGTGGTGGCTTGAGCTACCTGCTCCACCGGCATTTTGAAAAGGGAGGCCGCTTGGGGCCCATAAGTCACTCCTCCAGCAATGACGGAGCGAGAGTTACAGCTGCAGGCGGTGTAGTTCGAAGCCATCGATCTTCTGTTTTCTGCACGGAGCAAGACACCAAATCTTAGTACCTTGAATCCACAGGCAACCACAGCAAACCGCGATTTGTTCGCGAACACGACACACGAAGTGTGGAGTGGAAAGAGGAAAAGGTCCCACCGGGCGTGCCAGAATCTGTTCCCCTCCGAATGGCGGCCAAGACATGGACTGTCTTGCCTGAGATTCGGGGCAGATGCTAATTGGTGTTATCCGTCTACCTCTCCGAAGATGCCAAGTTGATTTATGGCACCATGTATCGAAGGTTTAAACGGATGCGACCGATGTAGCAGACTTCGTCAGATTCCCTCTCGTTGAGGGGTTTTTGATTGTGGGGACGCTCTTCCCTGCAGGCGCAAGCCCCTGCAGTTAATTACGCTACCGCATCGCGGTAACAACTTTCTCCTTCTCCAGCTGGTCACTTCGTGTCGTGGGTGTTTGTTTTGTTTGTGCTTGCCCGTGGATTGTATACGGAGACTAAGTAATGCCGTCGCCCGTAGGACGTGGATTAGTCCAAATCCGTATTTACTTAGATTTGTGTTTTTAGTTTAAGGATACGTTAGCCGCATTTGAGACTAAGATCAACTTAAACGTTCGTTAAGGATACGTTAGTCTGATTTGAGACAAAGATCAACTTAACGGGATCGTCTAGATCCATTTCCAGTTTAAGGACGTAGTGGTCCATTTAATATATGGCCGTCGGGACCCGTGACCTCTCTGACAACGTTGAAGGATTACAACGACATGTGTCAGAGGAGTTCGGAAATGCACCCTTGAACCAAAGTTGATTGGGGGTCTTATAGTCCAATTTGGGACTAAAGTCTGTTTGAATGTTTAAGGATACGTTAGCCATATTTGAGGCTAAGATCAACTTAAACAGGATCGTTTAGATCCAACATAAGAGCATTTGGGACGTAGTGGTCCATAGGTAGTTTAGGGACATTGCGGTCCATTGGTAGTTTAAGGACATTGCGGTCCCATATTAGTTTAAGGACGTTTCGGTCCGATATTAGTTTAAGGACGTTTCGGTCCGATATTAGTTTAAGGACGTTTCGGTCCGATATTAGTTTAAGGACGTTTCGGTCCACGAGTTTAAGGACCCCGCAGTCCATCTTGATGTGTGGTCGTCGGGACCCGTCACCTCTCTGACGTCGTTGAAGGATTACAACGATATGTGTCAAAGGAGTTCGGAGATGTACCCTCGAACTGGATATAAATTGATTTAAGAGAGCAGGTTTGCTCAGTCAATTTAATTTGAGGACTTATGGCCATGACTGGGATAAGTCCAGTTTCAAGATTCTTTTGTCTTTGGCCTATTGGACCTATGCTAGGCCCTTGCCCGTTTACTGTATTATTTTTCTTTATTTTGGTTGGGCTCTGCCTTTTTTAAAAATGCATAGCATTTTTGATTAGGCCTGTTAGGCCTTTTAATTGGGCTCTGTCCCTTTTCTTAATAATGCAGAGCATTAAATACTCTGACAGTGCCCCACATGGCTTGTCAGGCGCTTTGCTCCAATCAAAGAGCGCAAGCACTTGTGATGAT
The DNA here is from genome assembly GCA_030015575.1 of Agapanthus africanus. Lineage (NCBI taxonomy): Eukaryota > Viridiplantae > Streptophyta > Magnoliopsida > Asparagales > Amaryllidaceae > Agapanthus > Agapanthus africanus. The sequence continues at coordinate 175,648,117 of JASDDO010000016.1, read as the reverse complement.
GACACGTGTCATGCAAGAGCAGTGCGCTGCGCTTGCGCTGCTGACACGTGGCACGCTGTAGTGAGTTGCGCCAGTTTCAGAGAGCAAGGCTCTATTTCAAAGCGCACGGCGCAAATGGGACACGTGGCGCTCTCTGGTGGCTTGCGCCAACCCAAGAGCGCAACAGTGCAGTTTACAAGTGCAAAGCACTATTAATTTGAGAATCTTTTAGATTCCATAACCAATGGTTCATAATAGAAGTGCAAAGCACTGTTTGTTTTCTTGATCTAATTTAGATCAAAGAAAACAAGTTCCTCTTGTTTTTTCTTATTTCAGGTAACCTGGGGTTCATAAAAGTGCAAAGCACTATTTTTTTTATTTTGTTTTTTATTAAAGATCATCGATCTTGTTCTTAGATCAATGATCTTTTTTTAAAGAGAATTTTCTCTTTTTTCTAAAGGTTTTTATATTTTTTGTTCTTGAGGAGTTCTTCAGAATTCTCTCTTTTTTTTAGAAAATGATGATGCCTTTGAATTGAGGCTTAGGGTCCTTTTTATAGTGCCCATAAATTAGTTAGATTTGTTAAAAAGATCTTTCTCTGAGTAATTTGGGGAATTTTCCCCACCGTTGGATCTTTGATCCAAGGGCTCCTGTTTTACAGGAGTGGATCTTATTGTTTTGATATGATCAGAGAAATCTTTCAGAATTTTTTTTTCTGTTTGGCGCAAGTGCACCTGTGCTCGACACGTGTCACGCAGCGCACTGCGCTAGCGCGACTGCGCTGCCACGTGGCGCGCAACGCAGAGCGCAACGCCACTGCGCTAGCGGAACTGCGCTGCCACATGGCGCGCAGCGCAGAGCGCAAATCAGCTGAAGCGTTGCTTCTTTAATTTAAGTTTGAATTTTAAACAGAGCCTTGCTCTGATTGGGTGCGCTGCCTTGAGCGCTGCGCTCCTTGTACTGACGTGTCTGATTTTGACACGTAGCGCGTTGCGCGCAGCGCAAGGAATCTGAAGCGTTGCTTCATTTATTTTAATTTCAATTTTTCACTTTAATTTTCAAGACAGAGCTTTGCTCTGATTGGAGAAAAACAGAAGCATTGCTTCTTTTCCCACCTTGGAATTTGAACAGAGCTTTGCTCTGATTGGGGTAAACACCTTACATGATTGTTGCATACAGATTGTCATATTATTATTGCTTCATGTATTAGTTGTACCTGCTAGTGTACCTTCATGACTTTTGCATTCATATGACTTTTATTGCTATTAGTTGCATATGTTAGATTCGCGATGTATGTGCTACTTGCGATTATCTGCATATGTTATTTACTATTCACGAGTTAGCAACTCACCCCCGTTGTGCCACAGTGTTTTGCAGGTGTTCCTCAGAGTAGTCAGAGGCAGGGCTATTTCCATCCATCGTATCATCTTTTGCTGCGGATACCGCTTCGCCTGACAGTGTGCAGTTTTGCTTAGGTAGGTTTTGCGGTTATCCAATGTTGCTTGTTGTATATTCGTTGTATCCTGTACTCTCCATCTACCATTATCTTGTATTACTTAGAGACTTGATGTGAGGACGATATTGTATATTTTGTGACTTGGAGGTCTTTTATGCAGTTTTTCTTCTATCGTCTTTTATTTCTTCGCTACGGCGTCGTATATCTGTTGTGGTGGTTGTTTCCGCCATTGGGCATGGATTTGCTCCCGTTGGGGTTGCTTTACTTATATTTATGTTGTACCCATTTTTGGGGCTGGTTTTACAAAGGAGGTGCTGCCAAAATTTTAAAGGAAGGAAAGTTGGACTTTTAAAGAATTTGGGTTGAGATTTTAAAGGTTTTGAAAATGCTATTATTTCTTACTACTTTTGATGGTTTAGATTGCTGGGTTTTCGGCTTACTTAAATTGCGTTACTCCTGTAGACGTTGCGTAGTTTAAGGGCCGTCACGTGCCAATTTCGGGTCGTGACAAAGTTGGTATCGAGCGCAAGGTTTTACCTTTCGGAGTGTAGGATGACATTGGTATGATGGAGTAGGTGTCTTAAGCAGAGTAACGTAGTGTGTGTATGTCCGCGGCATAATCACGACGCGGTACTCCGCCTAAAGTGACCTAAGTACAATTTGCTTGAAATTCCTTCCTTGATGATACATATCCTTGTGATTCGATTTCCGTGTTCATATCGAATCTTATTTCCATTTTTTGCCTTTTCCACCGATGACTATGGGGACTCAAAGAGGTGCAGCGAGGGCCGAGGTCAGAGTTGGCTCGTGTGGGACGATGACTGACCAGGATGGTACGCTCGTTGTACTGGAGCAGATGGATCCGCCTTCGACGGATCGTATCGCTAGGTTTGTGGCAGAGATGTGGGACTTGCACCAGACGATGAGGTCTTTGGTTGAGGCCAGTAGAGCGCAGCGACAGGAGGTTGCCACCCCTGTTAACCAGTTGTTCCTTGCGATCAGCACACACCACCAGTGGATGCAGCCATAGTTGACGAGGCACGTCTTTCCGAGACTTTGGGAGTTTCGGAACAGTGGGGGACTCGTACTGGTGTACCGGCCCAGAGACAGAGGTGTAGTCGTCGAGATAGATTTCGTGACCGTCATGGGAGTAGCATAGGCTTGGGACGAGGAGTGACATTTTAGCTAGATCAGCCGTTTGTTGTGTTAATTTCTGTCAGCGATTCTTTTGTTGCGCGACACGTATTTCGGGTGTGTGCAAATCGGATAGGAGATAGAGATTCGTCCGTCGTTGTGATCCTCCTAGAGATGTTGGATTTGACGTTCTCCTGGGCACGGACTGGTTACCTACGTGCTATGCGTCTGTGGACTGCCGTGAGGAAACAGTCAGGTTTTGTTTTCCCGACGAGTCAGTTCTTGTTGTGCAGGGGGACAGTGGTGCCGCCTCTCATAGCTTGAATTCAGCCTTTTTCGCTAGTCGGCTTTTGAGGAGAGGATGTTGACGATTCTTGGCGTTCATTCGTGATACCGGAACCATAGTGGATTTGTTGGACCGGGTTTCCATCGTCCGAGAGTTTTCCGACGTTGTTCCAGATGAGCCGGGGAAGCTTAGGGAGCTTAAGGATCTGCTGCAGAGTTGCTAGATAGGTGTGGCTTGTGCGTCTGAGTGTTTCGCTTTGGGGAGCTCCTATTCTGTTCGTCAAAAGAAGGACGGCAGTTTGAGATTGTGTATTGATGGATCGTCAATTGAACCGGGTTACGGTGCTGATAGGTATCCTTTACCTCGCATTGATGATTTCTTCGATCAGCTCCAGAGTGTGAGACATTTTCTAAGTTTGTTTGGGATCAGGTCATCAATGTTGCGGGTTCGGAGTGATGTCATTCCGAAGTCTGCTTTTGTGCGTGCTACGGGCTTTATGTGTTTTGGTGGTGTCATTGGACTCACCAATGCCCTAGCAGCATTCATGGATGTGATGAACCAGATTTCATCAGGTCGTTCCTCGACCAGTTTATTGTTGTGACATTGATGACATTCTGGTCTATTCCAAGAGTCGTGAGGAACGTGAGCAGCACTTGGGGATTTGTTTTACAGACATTGGGAGAGCCTCAGCGGTTTGTTAAATTCTCGGAGTGTTCCTTCAGGCTTGATTGTGTTGACTCCTAGGTCTTGTAGTTACGGGAGACGGTTTTCATATGGTCCCGAGGAAGATCGAGGTCGTACAGCTTTGGCCCAGACTTGTGTATAGGACGGAGGACCGCAGATCTTTGGGCTTAGCAGGTTTTACCGCCGTTTCGTGCAGGATTGCTAGTGTATCGCTGCACCGTTGACTGAACTGACCGGAAAGGAGGTTCTTTTTCTTTGGACTGAGGCATGCGAGCGGAGTTTTCAACAGTTGGAGACTCGGTTGACAACTGCACCAGTTCTTTCTTGCTTGCTGGTTCGGGCGACTTTGTTGTGTAACTATGATGTTTCGCGAGTAGGGCTCGATTTTGCTTTGATGTGGCATTATAGAGTTATCGCTTTTTCTTCCCTACAGTGGTGGAAGTATGAGCAGGATATCCCACTCATGATCTTAAGATGGCCGTGGTGGTCGTGCGTAGGAGATTGGAGACACTACTTGTTCGGAGAGTCGTGTCAGATTTTCACGGACCACCAGAGCTTAATGTAAATCTTCCTGCAGCAGGTTTTGATTGTTGAGACAGCGCCGTTGGATGAAGCTTGTGTAGGATTGTGTTTGTGAGATCCTCGTTACCCGTGGCAAGACGATTGTGTTAGCTGATGCTGGAATCGTAGGCCTGGGGTTAGCTTGTTCCAGTTGTACGCAGTTCAGAGACAGTCTTTTGCAGATTTACAGTTCTTGTGCGATCGTGGAGTACTGCTATGTTCGTCTCTACTGAGGGGACAGCTTGCTCATGTCTGCGCCCGACCACTTTTCCTTAATCGCTTTCGCGAGGCACAGCCTGCCGATGCTCGTTCGTCAGAAATTTTTGAGCATACTCGGCTGGGTAAAGATTCGGAGTCCTTGAATTGTGACTAGGGTGTGCTACGTCTAGGGACGCGTTTATGTGTACCTGCTACTGATGGATAGAGACGCGAAATCCTAGAGCAGGCACATCAGTCAGCTTTCAGTGTTCATTCAAGTTCCACCAATATGTGACGTGACTTGTGAGTTAGTTACGGGTGGGCAGGAATGAAGAGTGAAGTTTTGGATTTTGTTTCGAGGTGTCTGTATTGTTGTGAGCTAAGGTTGAGCATTTGAGACCGGCTGGAGAGTTGCAACTTTTAACCGTTCCTGAGTGGGAATGGGAGCAGATCTACACGAATTTCGTTATGATGTCTACCCAGGTCTAGACAGGGTGTGACTCCATTTGGGTGTTTGTTGTCCGGTTTTTCTCAGTTTGGTCAGCTGTTTTTTGTTAAGTTGTGCGTTGCACGGAGTTCCTTCTTATGTTGTATCCCATAGAGGCATCATGTTCGATTGCCATCTTGGGCAGAAGCTTCAGGAAGCCTTGGGTACTGGTTGAGCTTTAGCTCCGCTTTTCCATCCGCAGGATGATGGTTTTGTGAGAGCGGACTATACAAACTCTGGAGGATATGCTTGTGCATACGTACTAATTGGTTGTTGGCAGTTGGGATCGACATTGCCATTGTTAGGGTTCTCCTTCGATAGCTGTTATCAGGAGACATTCCAACTGGCAACCTTTAGGTTTTGTTTGTTAGGTTGTGTCGATCGACGGTCTGTTTTTCTGACTCTGCGAGAGTAGGATTTTTGGACCCCAGCTAGTCTAGAGACTTCGGAGATGATCCAGTTGGTTCAGGTCAGGATGAGAGCAGCCCAGTGCAGACAAATGTCTTATGCCGGCCGTGGTGGTCGCAGACTTGAGTTCGCAGTGGGAGATCATGTATTCCTACAGTTTTTCCGATGAATGACGTGTTGAGTTTTGGGAAGCTTAGTCCCAGATTGTTGGTCCTTTGAGATCCTCGAGCGGGTTAGTTCTGTTGCCGATAATTTGGCACTTCCGCCCAGATTATTGAGTATTCACCCGTTTTTCCTTGTGTCGATACTTCGCAAATACCTTCATGACCTTCTCACATAATTCAGCACCAGACCATTCTTTTGGACGCGATCTTTCGTTCACCAGCCGCCGATGGTTATAGTGGATCGGCAGGTGGAGGAACTTCGGTCAAGGGTCTTGCCATCTGTGAGGGTTCTTTGGCGTAGTCGTATGGTGAGGTGATCACTTGGGTGGCTGCCAGCGAGATTTGGGAGTTTTGTACTCATCTCTTTGAAGGTACGCTTAGTGAGAATTTTAAATTCAGGGACCGAATTTTTTTAAGGGTGGAAGATTGTAACGTTTTAGAAATCGTTTTGCGAATTTTCCGTTGCTAGGGAAAAATAGTCGGTATTTTCCGTTTTAACCCGATTGTGATCCAACCTCAATATAGACTTGCCGGCAACTAGTTTAGCTAGAATAAAGCTAGTGCGCGAACATTGGGGGTCAATGGAAAGTTTTGGTTCACATAGAATTTTTCCCTAATAAAATATTATTTTAATGCTTTATTTGTGCACTTTATTAGTGGTAATTACTTTTTTTTGTAGGTTAATTACTACTAATGTGGTTTTATGCTAAGTTAATCACTAAATTATGTTTTTAACCTTCTCTTCTAATATCTAGATATTTTGTGTGTAAATGGAATTTTTTTTAAAAAAGAAAAGAAATAAAAGAAAAGGTGGCATTTGCATTAAATGATTATTTTTGCTTGAAACTTCTCCACAATTTCCACAAAATATCCCCCCTCCATATTGGCCGCCCCACCCCACCCTCTTTCCTTGGCTGCCCTTTTCTTTTCTCCCCCCATTTCAACTCTTTTAAGCTTGAAAAATTCATGAAAAATCCAAATTAATTCATACAAATTCAAATATAATTCAAAACCTTCATTCTTCTTCACAAAACTTGCTTAGATCTTCATTCTAGTGAGGATTTTGGAGGCAAAAGTTTAGTTTTTCTTGTTTCAAGTGGCATTCTTTGAAGGTATAAAACCTTAACCATAATCTCTTTTTGTAGTTTAATACCTTTAATTAGCTTAATTAGATGTTTAATTTAAGCTTTTAAATTAATATTTAGAAATTCAAGATATGATTTTTATAATCAAATTAGGGTTTTGATTAGTGGAATGGTTAAGTGTTAAGCTAAGACAAATGAAAATTTAATCAAGTTGCTAATTTGTTAAATGATATTTTCTTAACTGGATAATTAAGCTAATTAACAAACTAAACTTTTGCTAATCCTAATTAGTGAAATCTAAAATTTTAGTAAAGATTTAAATGGTTTAATCTTGCTAATTAGTGATGTTTGTGAATGCTAGTTTTGATAAAACTTGTAGTTTTGTGCTAAAATGATATATGTTGCTTACTAGATTTCGGTAACTTTTAGGCGTGGGTTTCTTTTGACGTTGCGACGTTAATTATATTGATTCCACGTTTATTATTGTGTTTTGAATGCGCGATCGGTACGATCAGGGTCAAGGTTTGGAAGTGTTAGTGTTTATGCCCTAGAAGGCCATTACTGTATCATACTAGCTTGTATATTACTTAATGGAAGCTTGGGATATTCACATGTATATAACAGTCTTGCTAAACATGGTAGTATGCTACTTGGTTTTTCTATCTTAATATGTGAGTGTACGTATTGATAGAGCTCTTAGGATCTTGCTTGGCTACCGGCGTTGTGATGGCAGTCACACTAGTGGGGGCTGGGTAGTCTACAAGCACATCCTTATTCAGGTCCCTGGTCGTTGGATTATCGAGACAGAGCATCGATACTCCGGAGTAGACTAGTGTGTACGCTTCTCATCCCAGTTGGGGAGATGGTCTGTCCCACAGCCATCAGTACGTCGTACTGGAGATAGTATACAGGTGCTCGTTAGGTTACGGGTACACCGGACAGGACTCACAGGGAACTGTTGGTTGGTTTGATACCAGTCGTCAGTGAACAGTTCCCAGGTGACATGAGTACAGCGTAGTCCGCAGACTTGACACTGCTACTTCGCCTTGAGTGTGTCCCACTGTTCTTAGATTGCTACCCTACCACGGCTCTATGGAGTCGTGCAAACAGGTAGCAGTTGGGTGCAGTCCCGAGCACTTGGAGGCAGTGGCGGTTAGACAGGATTCGTCCCTCCCGGTATTGGGAGTAGATATCGTGCTGTGTCAGAGAGCCATTACGCAAAGTCCCTGGCCAGGGCAAGCGAGATTTGCTGGTAGGTTCCAGCAGTTTCTCAGGGTGTAATGGGCTTCGCTCCGACACGACTTATACCGCTATTAGGGGACTGACGCTTGCCGCCCCCCTAGGCCCGATATGCGATAGTCATGGACGAACGGACCGGACTGTATGGAGATTGTCACATCAGACTCAGTAGGAGTTCGGATGGGTTTACTCATCGGCCTTCTTATCGACAACTACCTGGGGACCGTTACGTACAGCTAGTGCCGCTTGCGGTCTGTGGTTAAACCCACTGCCAGCGTAGTAGTCGAGTCTCTAGAGTCCCACACAGAGAGTTTCCTACTCCAGGCGAAACGATATAGAGGTTGCATGGTTTTGCGACAAAGGGTTCGGACGCATACGTGCGTTTACGCGCGTACGACTTTCGGACAGTTTTTACCAGTCGGCTTTGGTTTAAGCCAGTTACTGGTATCCGGTTATTGGATTTTTACAGTCTAAAGTTTTTCCGTATTTTTACGGATCGGAGGGGCGTTCTCGTAATTGCTCGAGAAGCTTCTAGAAGATGTGACTAAGGAGGTTTGTTTTGGAAAGAGAGTGAGTCATAGTGGTGATTCATTCATCTCATTAATGCACATTTATTGCTTAATGACTCATGTTAATGAATCATCACAAGATATTTTGAAGCATGCTTATTCATTTCATTTTATTCATTTGTTGAAAATAAGAATGCTTCACATAATATTATGATACACTCTCTCTCTTCTCTCATTATCATATTACACATTCTCTCTCCTCAAGCTCTCATCTTCAAGATACTAACCTTAATCCTCATGTGTTGAGATCAAAGGTTTAGTTAGACTAAACAATCCATAACCTTCACTCTTTATCATTCTATCATCTTTGATTGGCAATCAAAGTTGGTTAGTTACCTCAAGTTAGAGGTTAAGCTTGGAGTTTCGCTCTCGGGTGGATCGTCTACTACCTAGAGAAGGCCAAGGAGAACCAAGGAGGACATAAAGAAGAAGGACCGGTTCATTAGGTATAATCCCTAATCACTTATGTAATGAAACTCATAAGAATACGGTTTTTAGGGTTTAGCTTCGATTCAAGCGGTTAGTCGATGTTTGTTGTTTAAACTTGATAAGTTTTTGTTAATTCCGCCTCCCCATAAGCACTGGGGTGTACTACATCGACTTACAGTGGTATCAAAGCCTCGCTAAACACTAAATAACTTAATCGCAAATTTGTACGAATTTCGAACGAAAAAACGATCCCGGAAAACCCTAGTTCTGTATAGTTTCTGTCGAACTTAAAATCAAGTCCTAAAATTTTTTTGGAGTGTTCAGAGAGCTAGAAAGGGGTCCAGCAGAACACCCAAGAAATTCGAGACCATGAATCGGCAACTCGGCCGCGAAAGCGCGGCGGATCGGTGGGATCTGCCGCGCAACCGCGGCGCTTTGGCCGAGTCATGGACTCGTTTTTCTTGTGTGGGTCCCCTGTGAAATTTGGGGTTTTCTGGAATATTTAATTATTGCTCAGGTTACTGTTTAACAGAGCAGATTTTGGAGCAATTTTGAAGTTGTTTATTCGATCGAAAAATACAGTATTTGCGTATTGGATTATATCTGTGATTGTTTGATGTGTTCGTAAACCTCCCCCAACTGCTAGTATGTCGGTTGGCAGGGGGTTGCACATTTCTGAAATGGTTATATCTGTTTGTGCATATAAACTGTATTGGACTGTTGTGGTGTATAGCCGGGTTAACAATGGTTTATTGATTTATTCATTTGTTGGAAATGTAATTTGTTGTAATATTATTTTCGCGGGGCACTTCCAGGTTGCGGTTGTAGCCACCGTTGTATTATTTCATTTTACTGTTTTTGCTCCTAGGACTGACCCAAGGTGGGGTACACAGACTGCCGGGTGGGTAGTTTGCCGTACCCGTAGGGGTCGAGGGTGGGGTAAACGGCTATTCATCACAACTGTGTAATCTGTCTTTTCTTGCAGGCTCAAAAGAAATACAGATTGCTTGCAAATCCAATATTGTTTATCTGTGTTCTGGAATGAATATCATTGCGTCAGACGAATGTAAAATATCTATATTTACTATAGCTATTTAGACGTCACTTATGTTTTACACCCGCGCTAGCCCAGCCCCCGCTCTGTCGTTAGTTAAGTAACCTAACGGGTGATGACGGGACCCCGTGGCGAATGCGGATGGCATAAGAGGACGTTATATTTTCGTTGTTTTCTGCAATGATAGGTTAATGATGGGACGCATTATCTATAATGCAAAGTAAAACAAACCAAAGTTTAAATCGTTGGAACAATTTAAAAGAAACCACTCGGTTATTTTTAAAACAGATATTTTTAAATGCGGAGCTTTAACCACTCCTTTTAAAAGCTATCAGGTTCCTTCGGTTATATCAAGTTCACTACGTTTACGGTTTCGCCAAAACCAGTCGTAGCCCTCCGTCATTTCATTTGGGTATTCAGTAGTATTCAAGCTATGCATTTTGGCCAAAGTCAAGGCATAGTGTTTGGTAGCTACTGGGTTTTCATTTGTTGCATAAGATAGATGAGTTGGTTTGGGACAGTCGTATTACCATTTGACCAAAGTCAGGGGTATATACGGATGGGTTCAAATTGACAAGATAATGACGGGTAGAACTTGACATGTGACTTATGACATTTTGACCAAAGCCAAGGTCATAAGAGCATGGGGCAAAAACTTATATCGGGAATTTCTAAAGAAACTGAAATTTGCAAAGAGATGCATACCATTTGGAGTTTGATGAATGTTGGTAGCATTCCTTCAACATTATCATACGATGATATTTGGATCCCGATCCTACTGTGAGTATTTGCTACTTATCAGGATATTCGTCGCTTAACGATCAATGCTATAAACCTAGTAGGTGTCCAGAAAAGTGTCAGCGGGGTTACGCCCCCAGAGAAAAGAGGTTCTTTAATTAAGGAACTTCGCGAAAGCGTTGGAAAACCTCCCTCGAAGTATCGACACCAGCCTGGCTGAACGGTTAAGCAAGTATTGTACGGTGAGAATAGTCTTGGCTAATTCTTCTTTTATGGTTTGAGGAAGGATTCGAGAAACAGTGGGAGCCATCCAGTTTAGATAAACTAAAAACCACTCTAAACTTGCAAGAGCATCATGCTAAAGAGTTTTCTTCTCTCTCTCCTAATTGCAGCGACCCTGAAAATGACTGGACTTAAGTTACTTTTAGAGAAAAATATACTGACAGGGCCAAACTATAAAGATTGGCTGCGGAATGTCAAGATGGCTTTGACCTATGACAAACTGGGGTACGTCCTCACCGCTACAGCACCTGCTGCCCTTGGTCCCAAATCCAGCAATGCGGATAAGGAAATCCGTAAAACCTGGGATTTAGATTGCGCGAGAGCCAAGTGCATCGTGCTTGCCTCGATGAATAATGAACATCAGAGGAGGCACGAGGATATGTCTCTAGATGGCATATTTCTCCATACAAAGGAACTTTATGGAGAGCAATCTCGTATAGCAAGATACGAGACCTCGAAGAAACTGTTTCGAGCGAGGTTGGCTGTCGGGTCATCGGTAGGTGAACATGTCCTACAGATGATCGGCTATATTGAAGAGCTCGCGGACCTTGGAACGACTTTGGATAATGAGCTCTATACAGATCTTGTTCTCCAGTCCCTTCCTCCCACCTACGCCCAGTTTATCCTCAACTTCAATCTTCAAGGAAAAGAAGTTGAACTTGCGGAACTCCTGAACATGTTAAGGAGTGCAGAGGGCACCTTGCAGAAGGCAAGGGAAACACCCGCTATGTTTGTTGGCGGTTCATCTTCTTCAGGGTCCAAGGCTAGGGCCAAAGGAAGGAAGAAGAAGGCCGCACCCAGACCTAGAGGAGGTGTTAGTAAGGTGGGAAAGAAGGGAAAGAAAAAGTTTACAGCACCGGTAGTTGGCCTGGATGAGTGCTTCCATTGTCACAGGAAAGGGCACTGGAAGAAGGATTGCAAGGCGTGGAACGCCAAGAACCAGGAACCGAAGCAAGCTGTGGCTTCGACTTCAGGTGTGTTTGTAATTGAGAATTGTCTGTCGATCAACTCTACTTCCTGGGTATTGGATACCGGGTCAGGATCTCATATTTGCAATTCTTTGCAGGCACTGAGAAACCGTAGAGTGCTGAAGGAAGGTGATATGATCCTCAGGGTTGCTAACGGAGCTAGCGTGGGAGCTGCGTCCGTCGGGGATTATCACCTAGGATTGACGAGTGGACACATTTTGGTTTTACATAACTGTTATTTTGTACCCAGCTTAACGTGTAATATCATATCAGTTTCCTTGTTATCAAATAAAGGTTATGATTTCACGTTTGTAAGAGATGTTGTCAACATCCACCTTAATCATGGTTTGATTGGGTCCGGTACTCTAAATAACGGCATATATGTGTTAAACCAACTCCAAATTTTCAATGTCCAGAACACACTAAAAAGAAAGTCTCCAGATTTAAATAAAGCTTTCTTATGGCATTGTAGACTGGGTCACATCAATGAGAGAAGGTTGACTAAGTTGCATAGAGAAGGATATTTGGACACGTTCGAATATCAAACTTATGACACTTGTCAATCTTGTCTCAAAGGAAAGATGACAAAGACTCCATTCACTGGACAAGGAGTAAGAGCGAGCGAGCTCTTAGGACTCATACACAGCGATGTATGCGGTCCATTGTCTACACATGCGAGAGGTGGTTTTTCCTATTTCATTACTTTCACGGATGATTACTCAAGATACGGATTCATTTATCTGATGAAACATAAATCCGAGGCTTTTGAGAAATTCCAAGAGTATAAGAATGAAGTAGAAAACCAAACCGGCAAAAGTATAAAGACACTTAGATCTGATCGAGGTGGAGAATACTTGAGTGCCGAGTTCCTAGGTTACCTAAAAGAGAAAGGAATTCTCTCTCAGCTTACTCCTCCATACACTCCACAGCATAACGGTGTATCGGAGAGACGGAATCGAACCCTATTGGATATGGTACGATCCATGATGAGTAATACTGAGTTACCGCGATCTTTCTGGGGTTATGCGCTTGAATCAGCGGCATATCTTCTGAACAGAGCTCCTACCAAGACTGTGCCTACCACTCCATATCAGATGTGGACTGGGAAGAAACCCCATCTTCAGCATATGAAGATTTGGGGATGTCCAGCTTTTGTTAAAAAGCAGCATGTGGACAAGCTCGAGGCACGATCAGTAAAATGTATGTTTGTGGGATATCCAAAGAACTCCAAGGGATATTATTTCTATTACGCAGAGGAACAAAAGGTTTTTGTTTCTCGTAATGCCCATTTTCTGGAAAATCAGTTTTTAGAAAAGGAAATAAGTGGGAGCGAAATAGAACTGGAAGAAATTCCAGAACCACAAACTGCTACTGAAAGTTTGGTAGAACCAGAGGTTCAAGAAGAACAGAACATTCCCGCACCCCTCCGCAGGAGTAGTAGGCCGTCTCGTCCGCCTGAGAGATACTACGGTTTTCTCATAGATGGGGATAGAGAGGATTGCATCATAGATGATGATGAACCTACTGACTTCAGGCAGGCCATCCAGAGCGGCGACTCGGTACGATGGCTAGATGCAATGCGGACCGAAATGGAGTCCATGTACACCAACAAAGTATGGACTTTGGACTTTGCTCCAGATGGGGTAAAACCCATAGGATGCAAATGGATCTTCAAGAAAAAGATTGGTGTAGATGGACAGGTGGAAACCTATAAGGCTAGACTTGTTGCAAAGGGTTTTCGTCAAAGACCTGGTTTGGACTATGACGAAACTTTTTCTCCAGTGGCTATGCTCAAATCCATTCGGGTCCTTCTTGCTATTGCTGCCTTCCATGATTATGAAATCTGGCAGATGGACGTAAAGACGGCTTTTCTGAATGGAAATTTAGAAGAGAGCGTCTATATGGATCAGCCAGAGGGTTTCAATCAGAGTGGGAGCAGCGGGAAAGTATGCAAGCTGCTTAAATCCATTTATGGACTAAAGCAGGCATCGCGGAGTTGGAACATCTGTTTTGATGAGACAGTCAAAGAATATGACTTTATCAAAAATCCAGATGAACCGTGCATATATAGTAAAGTTGTGGCCAGAAGTGTCGTATTCCTCGTCTTGTACGTGGATGACATTCTATTGATAGGAAATGACATTCCTATGCTACAATCTGTCAAAGGATTCTTGTCACACAGGTTCTCCATGAAAGACCTGGGTGATGCCTCTTACATTCTGGGGATCCGGATCTATCGTGATAGATCCAAGAGGATGTTGGGACTTTCGCAGTCCAGGTATATCGACACTGTACTGAAAAGATTCAGTATGGAAGATTCAAAGCGCGGTAATCTACCGGCTTGTCACGGAATCACCCTCTCCAAAGAGATGTCTCCCAAGACTGATTTGGAAAGGGAACGCATGTCTATTATACCCTACGCTTCTGCGGTAGGCTCTATAATGTATGCGATGTTGTGTACCAGACCAGATGTAGCTTACGCACTGAGCGTGGTAAGCCGGTATCAGTCAGACCCAGGGGAGAAGCACTGGATAGCAGTAAAGAACATTCTCAAGTACCTGAGGAGGACTAAGGAGATGTTCTTGGTTTACGGCGGAAAAGACCTCAGGTTGGAGGCCTTTGCTGATTCCGGCTTCCAGAGTGATAAGGACGATTCCAAGTCCATGTCGGGTTATGTCTTTACCCTCAATGGAGGGGCGGTGTGCTGGAAGAGCTCCAAGCAGGACACCGTTGCTGACTCGACGATGGAAGCGGAGTATATAGCTGCTTGCGATGCCGCAAAAGAAGCAGTCTGGATGAAGAAGTTCCTAACAGAACTTCAGGTGGTTCCTACCATAGTTGATCCAATACCTCTGTATTGCGACAACAACGGAGCTATAGCTTTAGCGAAGGAACCAAGGTCCCATCAGAAGTCCAGACACATCTTGAGGCGGTATCACCTGATCAGGGAGATCATTGATCGTCAGGAGATCGAGGTTCGGAGAGTTGCTTCAGAAGAGAACATTGCTGATCCATTCACGAAGGCCCTTCCTCAGATTCAGTTCGAGAGGCTACTCGAGATCATTGGTCTGCGATATGCCAGTACATGGCCCTAGTGCAAGTGGGAGATTGTTAGTGTTTATGCCCTAGAAGGCCATTACTGTATCATACTAGCTTGTATATTACTTAATGGAAGCTTGGGATATTCACATGTATATAACAGTCTTGCTAAACATGGTAGTATGCTACTTGGTTTTTCTATCTTAATATGTGAGTGTACGTATTGATAGAGCTCTTAGGATCTTGCTTGGCTACCGGCGTTGTGATGGCAGTCACACTAGTGGGGGCTGGGTAGTCTACAAGCACATCCTTATTCAGGTCCCTGGTCGTTGGATTATCGAGACAGAGCATCGATACTCCGGAGTAGACTAGTGTGTACGCTTCTCATCCCAGTTGGGGAGATGGTCTGTCCCACAGCCATCAGTACGTCGTACTGGAGATAGTATACAGGTGCTCGTTAGGTTACGGGTACACCGGACAGGACTCACAGGGAACTGTTGGTTGGTTTGATACCAGTCGTCAGTGAACAGTTCCCAGGTGACATGAGTACAGCGTAGTCCGCAGACTTGACACTGCTACTTCGCCTTGAGTGTGTCCCACTGTTCTTAGATTGCTACCCTACCACGGCTCTATGGAGTCGTGCAAACAGGTAGCAGTTGGGTGCAGTCCCGAGCACTTGGAGGCAGTGGCGGTTAGACAGGATTCGTCCCTCCCGGTATTGGGAGTAGATATCGTGCTGTGTCAGAGAGCCATTACGCAAAGTCCCTGGCCAGGGCAAGCGAGATTTGCTGGTAGGTTCCAGCAGTTTCTCAGGGTGTAATGGGCTTCGCTCCGACACGACTTATACCGCTATTAGGGGACTGACGCTTGCCGCCCCCCTAGGCCCGATATGCGATAGTCATGGACGAACGGACCGGACTGTATGGAGATTGTCACATCAGACTCAGTAGGAGTTCGGATGGGTTTACTCATCGGCCTTCTTATCGACAACTACCTGGGGACCGTTACGTACAGCTAGTGCCGCTTGCGGTCTGTGGTTAAACCCACTGCCAGCGTAGTAGTCGAGTCTCTAGAGTCCCACACAGAGAGTTTCCTACTCCAGGCGAAACGATATAGAGGTTGCATGGTTTTGCGACAAAGGGTTCGGACGCATACGTGCGTTTACGCGCGTACGACTTTCGGACAGTTTTTACCAGTCGGCTTTGGTTTAAGCCAGTTACTGGTATCCGGTTATTGGATTTTTACAGTCTAAAGTTTTTCCGTATTTTTACGGATCGGAGGGGCGTTCTCGTAATTGCTCGAGAAGCTTCTAGAAGATGTGACTAAGGAGGTTTGTTTTGGAAAGAGAGTGAGTCATAGTGGTGATTCATTCATCTCATTAATGCACATTTATTGCTTAATGACTCATGTTAATGAATCATCACAAGATATTTTGAAGCATGCTTATTCATTTCATTTTATTCATTTGTTGAAAATAAGAATGCTTCACATAATATTATGATACACTCTCTCTCTTCTCTCATTATCATATTACACATTCTCTCTCCTCAAGCTCTCATCTTCAAGATACTAACCTTAATCCTCATGTGTTGAGATCAAAGGTTTAGTTAGACTAAACAATCCATAACCTTCACTCTTTATCATTCTATCATCTTTGATTGGCAATCAAAGTTGGTTAGTTACCTCAAGTTAGAGGTTAAGCTTGGAGTTTCGCTCTCGGGTGGATCGTCTACTACCTAGAGAAGGCCAAGGAGAACCAAGGAGGACATAAAGAAGAAGGACCGGTTCATTAGGTATAATCCCTAATCACTTATGTAATGAAACTCATAAGAATACGGTTTTTAGGGTTTAGCTTCGATTCAAGCGGTTAGTCGATGTTTGTTGTTTAAACTTGATAAGTTTTTGTTAATTCCGCCTCCCCATAAGCACTGGGGTGTACTACATCGACTTACATCTTTTTGTAGTTTAATACCTTTAATTAGCTTAATTAGATGTTTAATTTAAGCTTTTAAATTAATATTTAGAAATTCAAGATATGATTTTTATAATCAAATTAGGGTTTTGATTAGTGGAATGGTTAAGTGTTAAGCTAAGACAAATGAAAATTTAATCAAGTTGCTAATTTGTTAAATGATATTTTCTTAACTGGATAATTAAGCTAATTAACAAACTAAACTTTTGCTAATCCTAATTAGTGAAATCTAAAATTTTAGTAAAGATTTAAATGGTTTAATCTTGCTAATTAGTGATGTTTGTGAATGCTAGTTTTGATAAAACTTGTAGTTTTGTGCTAAAATGATATATGTTGCTTACTAGATTTCGGTAACTTTTAGGCGTGGGTTTCTTTTGACGTTGCGACGTTAATTATATTGATTCCACGTTTATTATTGTGTTTTGAATGCGCGATCGGTACGATCAGGGTCAAGGTTTGGAAGTTGTGTCACTTTGCGTTCCTAGCTAGGGTCGTGCCGATGTCGTTCGTGTCTTTGTGTTGCTTTTGCTTTTGAGTTGGTTTCGTAGTGTCTCTACGCGCGTTAGCCACAATACGAACACTTGAGAGTATGTTTGGAGTTGGTGCATCGGTCAAACGTAGTTGTACGTATTTTTGGACGATTGCTTATATACGCTTGCTTTATTGTTATATGTGTTCAGGATCGCAGAAGTGGACTTCGGACGCTGCGAAGAGGGGAAAACGAGTGGTAGGCTTTACTTAGCCAGGAGCATTGATGGGTAGATTTAACATCTATAGGGGAATCGCCCGCATGGCGTTATGCATCTGGGCTACAGATGACATGATATTGTCGCATATGCTATTTCATATATAGAGTTGCGCATACACCTTATTGCCTAGTTATTTGTTGTGCTTGGACTTGTACCCTTAGGACACTGCACTATTATTGACGGCTCATGTTGTACGAGCACTAATTGTATGCCACACACACCGTCAATAATTGCCATGACACGCACAACACACATATAGATATGATATTGTTGGGTTAGGGACATTGTGACATTGATTAATATTTCCTTATGCATATGACATATAGCATACCTGTATACCTACATGCTTACACATATGCCTTGACATGCTTACATGCTAGTTACCTGTATACCTATAGGTTATTGTACCATTGGCGATAGGTACATACACACATAATGACATAGCTACATGTATACCTTGCGTACATACTTCACTTATCCCTGGAGGGTATATTACATCATTACTGATAGGTAGATACATATACCTTTCTATACCCTTATGTTTACACATATATCTGGCTATAGCTAGATGTTCACCTTTATTTGATGTTATATAGACTTGGAGAAATCAGGAACCGCATGATTTATATTTAACTTGTTGCAGTTAAATAGCGGCTTTTCCTTTATATGCTCACATTACAGTTTTCTGTTGCATATATTATATTCATGGATTTTCGTATTGAGATATGGATTTTTCATGATGTTTTCTGGATTTGGGGACCGTGGTAGTTTCACGAAATTATGCATTATTTGAAAAACCCGGTTTTCCTTGATATGATATTTCAGCACCCACCATGAGTTTTATCGGTTCTGAAATATATACCCCACTCGAGGAAAGGAGGGGTCCGTGTGCGGGTACATAGTAGGGGCCGGAGGTACCCCGGGGCAAGAATCTCAGTGAGGAGATGTGTTGGTGGGGGAACCATACCTACCGGTGATAGTACCTATGACTCGGCGGTTATCGTGGGGATACCGACGGGAGTCATGTACGTATGGATACGTCGAGAGACGAGGGTCAGAGCTAGGCACCCGAGCTTTCGGTATAGCGTATGATACGTACCTATCAGGGGGTCAGTCGTGGTGACAGCACCTGATAGATCAGTATTTATGTGTCGATGCTTGATACTTGGTTTCATGATATTTTACTCCTAAATATATATATATTAGTGGTGTGGGACGCTAATATATATGTATACATATCACTTTATATACTTCATCATAATTATTCATGCAAATATACTTAGGATATATGAGGTTGATTTGATATTGGATACAGGATATATATGATATTCACTTGATGTTGGATTCAGGATATGTGAGATTTACTTGATTTTGTACATTCAGGATATATGAGATTCACTTGATATTGTACATTAAGAATTTGTGAGACTTATATGATATGAGAGCCAATTTGGGGGCTGATTTGAGAAATTGGGATTTGGATTGTCTTGATGGACTTCGGTCCTACCACGATGTCAGGATTCCGTGGAAATGACTTGTTTCACCCCATACTCCATATTTATGGTTTATGCACTGCTTCATGTATTAGTAGTACCTGATAGAGTACCTTTCATGACTGTTGCATTTACATACCTTTATTTTATATGCATTGCTTCATGTGTTGGTTGTACCTGCTAGCGTACCTTTCATGGCTGTTACATATATACATTGTCATATCATCGCTTCATGTATTGGTAGTACATGATAGAGTACCTTACATGATTGTTGCATACAGATTATCATATTATTATTGCTTCATGTATTAGTTGTACCTGCTAGTGTACCTTCATGACTGTTGCATTCATATGACTTTTATTGCTATTAGTTGCATATGTTATATTCGCGTTGTACGTGCATACTTACGATTACCTGCATATGTTATTTACTATTCATGAGTTGGCAACTCACCCCCGTTGTGCCACAGTGTTTTGCAGTTGTTCCTCAGAGTAGTCAGAGGCAGAGCTATTTCCACCCATCGTATCATCTTTTGCTGCGGATACCGCTTCGCCTGACAGTGTGCAGTTTTGCTTAGGTAGGTTTTACGGTTATCCAATGTTGCTTGTTGTATATTCGTTGTATCCTGTACTCTCCATCTACCATTATCCTGTATTACTTAGAGACTTGATGTGAGGACGATATTGTATATTTTGTGACTTGGAGGTCTTTTATGCAGTTTTACTTCTATCGTCTTTTATTTCTTCGCTACAGCGTCGTATATCTGTTCTAGTGGTTGTTTCTGCCGTTGGGCGTGGATTTGCTCCCGTTGGGGATGCTTTACTTATATTTATGTTGTACCCATTTTTGCGGCTGGTTTTTACAAAGGAGGTGCTGCCAAAATTTTAAAGGAAGAAAAGTTGGACTTTTAAAGAATTTGGGTTGAGATTTCAAAGGTTTTGAAAATGCTATTATTTCTTACTTCTTTTGATGGTTTAGATTGTTGGGTTTTCGGCTTACTTAAATTGTGTTACGCCTGTAGACGTTGCGTAGTTTAAGGGCCATCACGTGCCAATTTCGGGTCGTGACAAAGTTGTTATCAGAGCGTTAGGTTTTACCTTTCGGAGTGTAGGATGACCTTGGTATGATGGAGTAGGTGTCTTAAGCAGAGTAACGTAGTGTGTGTATGTCCGCGGCATACTCATAAAGCGGTCCTCCACCTAAAGTGACCTAAGTACAATTTGCTTGAAATTCCTTCCTTGATGATACATATCCTTGTGATTCGATTTCCGTATTCATATCGAATCTTATTTCCAATTATAGCCTTTGCCACCGATGACTATGGGGACTCAGAGAGGTGCAGCGAGGGCCGAGGTCAGAGTTGGCTCGTGTGGGACGAGGACTGACCAGGATGGTACGCCCGCTGTACAGGAGCAGATGAATCCGCCTTCGACAGATCGTATGGCTAGGCTTGTGTTGGATATAGTGCCTTCAAAGTCAATTATTGGATCGTAGATACATGATTGCAATGATTGAGGGAGGACCTATATCGGTAGGACAGTCTTGCTCGAGATGATAGTATGCTATCTGGTTTGTCTTTATCATCGTGTACATGCTTTAGTTCACTATTGCATGTTGATAGAGCCCATAGGATTCTTGCTTGACTGCCAGCAGTATGATGGCATGTAAGTGTACGGCAGCGCCCCGGCCGTCTGAACGAGGCCAAAATACGGAAACGAAACTTTTCTTTTACTTTAAAAACTGGCGCTACCGCGTACTAAAAACCCGGATCCGGCCATTAACATAATCCTAGCTAACTAGAGAATGGGGTAGAGAGCTATACCGAGCGATCCGTGTCCTTCGGTCTTCGGCCTCCATCCCGATCTCCTCGCGGAATCTCCGGTCTTCATCTCCTCGTCAGAAAGGGCACCACACCGCCGGGTTCTTTTACGGGCTCCCACCTCTGGACCGAGGTAACTCGGGCATGAAGTTGGCGAGTCGACGTGTCCAAGAATACTGTAGGCGAAGTGTAGGATGGTTTATCTCATGGGGTAGGAAGTTGCCATTTTGATGTGGAGGAATGAGATATGGAGATCAACTAGAATTTTGTAATAAGCAAGGAAAAATAAGATGAATCAATTTCACACATTTTCCTCTCTCTCTCTCTATGTGGCCGGCCTCACCAAAAATGGAGGAGGGAAAAAATACAAAGGGGGGTGAGCACAAGGGGAGAGAGGGTGACCATAAGAAATATGATGATAATGAGGTAAAAAGGTCACACCACCATCATGTAAGTCCACGTTGCCCACCCCGTTGCTTGCGGGGAGGCGGAAAACGGAATAAAAATCGGATTTTTATCATGCTAGGCAACATGGACTAGACTAAGTGTCACGACCCGAAAGAGCACGTGACTGGCCCTTGAACCATATGAAGTCTATAGGACCCCATCTGATCCAAGTAAGCCAAAAGCCCAGAAATCTAAAACCATTTAAAGAGTAAATAAGGAAAACTGGTTTTAAGAAGTAAAGAAATCACGTTTCGAAAATCAAAGTTTTTAAATAACTAAGCCGAATATCGATTTTAAATTGTGTAACCTTTTCTGAAAATTTCGGCAGAGTTTCCTTTGTAAAAACTGGCCCCAAACGGGGTACAACAAGAATAATATATATGAAATGATAAAAGGCATCCCCAAGCGGGAGCTAGCTCTTCGTCAATCGACGGTCACAACCACGCAAGCAATAATAATATACAACGCCAAAGGGCGAGGATCAAAACTCAAAAAGAAACTCAAAACAGCCAGAAAACCGTAATACTACTAGCGCGACTCTAAGGTCGAAATAATACAACACTGTTTTCTAAGTCTGAAACAATATACAAGTTTTGGTTGATGGAATCTCTAGATATAATGAATAGTACATGAACAATGGCAGTTCTGATACAAAAGAACCCACCTACCAACGCAAGTCACCCATATGGAAGCAGTGTGCCAGAAATGCCGCTATGGAATCTGTACGGCAAAAACCTGCAAGGACTGTGGCACAACGGGGGTGAGTTGCCAACTCGTGAATAGAAAATATCTACAAGCAGAGATCGAATGCATGACCCATCCTAGGTCGATACGATCAGATATAAATAAACCTCAATATGAATAAGTCTGAAGCATGCTAAACTGGCAATGTAATCTCTATACATGAGTGTAGTGCCAAGTGCTCGTGCCAGTGCCTCAGGTAATAGCATATCATAAATGTGAGGTAGAATCAATGAAATCAAATATGCAAGTACGTGGATCCCGTCCACTCGTCACCCAATGACAAAACCATCATGCATGTAAATATCATCAGCATATGCATGGAAATATGAGGATATAAACCACCTGTGTCCCTCGCGACACGTCAAAATCATGGAACCGGAGTGCCCAGCATCGGCACTCGATAACATCATGAAAACTGTGCCCAGCATCGGCACGTAAATCCTCATATATCGGGCTCCGTCAGTCCGGATCGGCCCACGGGCTCTGTCTGCGGTATCGGCCCTCGGCCCCGGCAGTACGCCCATATCCATCTATCGACTCTGGTCAGTATCCTCCGGAAAACCGCCAGGTCCAACCAATCACCGGTAGGTACTCGCCACCCTGCCAGGCTCATCGTCTACTCCACGAAAAACATTTCTTGCCCCGGGGAACCATACCGGGTCCACCATGTACCCGCAATCGGCCTCATCCGCCTCCTCGAATCGGGTTTCACATGTCGCTCTCAGCACCGAGAAAACACATGGTGGACGCACTGAAATATCATATCAAGGGTAACCGGGTTTTAAAACAATTACATATTCTCCTTTTGAAACACCCACAGTTCCCAAAAACCAGAAATATCATGGAAACAACATATCTCAATGCGTATAATCAGAAAGCTTGATGTATGCGACATGTAAAGAAATGTAGGCAACATACACCGAATGCCACAGTACTACAGTGTAGTGACATGGCAATTATCGATGATGAAGTGTGTGAGTCGGCAAACAGGTGTACGTGGAACATACGCATCATCGATAATGGTGCTGGTGTCCTAGCAGCATGACTGAAATATATCAACAATACAAGCGATGCAATGCAAATAGCATAAATATGCGGAATCGAATAATCAACGCAACAGTAGAGAACCTGCCTCAATAGATATATCATGCAACCTTGCCTTTTGAAATAAGACGAATCAGGGCTTTTGGTAAAATAAGGGCTACGGTATTTTAAGAAAAGATGCGTCTTTTGAAAATATCCGTATAAACCCTTTTGCCTATCTTTAAAATATCCCTGATTCGTTAGTTTTGAAATAGGTATGACTCGGGTCTAGTGTAACGCCTACTATGTGAACTACGAACCCAACAATCAAGTCAATCGGGAGGGATATGGAAACCACCTAAATCTGAGTCGATATACATATATATAGTCGGTGATCTCGCCTCAATAGTATCACGTATGATACAGTATCATATAACATCCTCGAGTCATGAGTGCGGATCTAATATCAATATAAAGCTCGTACGGTAAATCGTCGTACGGCATCCCAATAGCTGAGTACGGGTCAATATCACATTCATCTCATCACCTATCCGGTATCACTACCATCATATCACATCTCAATCCCATGTATCATCCTCAATCCCGTATATGAACAAATAGTCCCATACCCATGTGTAGATATACACACCTCTATATGCGCACAGATAAATGAAAGAATGCATGCAAGTATATGTGTACGTGTATGTGCGGGTGCAACCACTACTCTAGGGTTCCGCACTATACTAAACCAATACATCCTTATTATGAATAATACCATTATTACCATCAATAATCCTAAACAACACATAATAAATATATGTGTGTGTATGTATTCATATACATCACCACGAACTGCGGGGGTGCTATACGCCATCCACCCGACTTCTCCCCGTAGATATAAATCTACTCACCTTGCTTCTCATGTATCGGTGCCGATGTCGCCATCTTCATCGTCTTTGCCTCAACATCTCGTAGGGTACCTACATGTATATCACAACGCTAAAGCACATGAAAATCACATCGGAAACCAAAATAGCACACGCTACCCGTATAGGTAAAAACCTATCGACTCGAGTGTAAACACGATCAATATCCACTTGTCGTTGACGTCCAAACGCCACCCGACAGGAATGAATCACCAAATATCAATATCCATGCTAAAACAAGTCGTAAATCATACACCAACTCAAGAAAATCAACCCAGATTTTACCCTAACTGGAATCAGTCAAAACTAGACATACCCAGGGTCAAGAATAGAGGAAATAGGGCCATGCACAAAAATCGAGACAGTTCCCTCCTGCTTTGGCCGCAAATTGCGGCCAGAAGGAATAAATTGGCGGCCGTGCATTTGAGTTGGGGGCTAGGGTTTGGTGTAGTGGTTCCATGGTGCCTGCACATCTCACTGTCAACTCAGTTTTATTTTTGGGGTCTCAGGGTGATAGCAGATTCCACAAAACACTCCCAGATTTACAGTTTTTCCCGATATCGATTGCGTAATTCCGTATTCTGTGTTCTAGTTCAGGTTTGGGTCCAAATTAGCATCACACAAGGGGTTCTAAGGTCACAACAAGCCTCAATTTCACTTTGATTTCAGGTCTAACCCTAAACCCTAACTTGAATTCTCCAAAGTCCACAAAACGACACAATATCGATATGAAACTAGAATTGATGCACAAGAAATGAGATGCTACTCTAATAGGTGCAGAAATTACCTCCTTTGGCAACTCAAGAAAATTCTTGAGTTGCTCAAAGTCCTCCAAATCCAACCTTGCTAGGTTCAATGTGTAGCTAGTGAGCTTGGGAGCAAGTTTTGTGAAGTGGGAATGGGGTTTTGGGGTTGATTTCATTGTGGATCTAGGGTTTCATGAAGAGAGAGAGAGGAGGAGAGGGAGGAGCAGCAGCTCAAGTGGAAGAGGGGAGAGAAAATGAGAAGGGAAATGATGGGGGGGCATGGGTCAAAAGATAATTAAAACCATGAGTCACAAAAACTTAGTTACCATTTAATAAATGCAAAGATGAGTCATGAACCTAGTCACCATCCTTGTCATCACTTCCAGAAACTTCTAGAACACTGACTCACCTCATCCAAGAAAAGATAAATCCGTCTTTAACCAAATGTTAAAAGACGGCTAATAGAAAACTGGAAACTGGCAACTTCCAAAAGTGATCCTGAAATGACTTTCAGGATAACCCCGAAACTGTATAAATATACCCGCATTTGTATTACGACCGAATACAAATGCAACTGAGACAAAGATATTATACCTACTCAATATAATACTCGGATCCGGCTTAAACCAAAGCCGACCAGTATCATCTGCCCGAAAAATAACACGTGCGTAAACGCACGTGCATTTTCCGAACCCTGCCATAAAACCATACGGCCTCTACAACGTTTCGCCCGAACTTGGAAAACTGTCTGTGGGGGACTCTAATGACTCGTCAGTACCCTGGCAGTGGGTTTAACCACAAACCGTCAGCGGCACTAGCAATGCGTAACGGCTGCCCATGGACTGACCTCAAGGGAGGCTGATGAGCGAACTCATCCAGAAACCCTACTGAGCCTAACAGTGACAATGTATATACAGTCCGGTCCATTCGTCTATGAGTATCGCATATCTGCCTAGGGGGCTAGTAACGTCAGACCCCCAAGAGCAGTATAAGTCGTGTCGGAGTGAAGCCCAATAACACCCTGAGATACTACTGGAGTACCTACCAGTAAATCTCCTGCCACGGCCGTGGGCTTTGTGTAATGGCTCTCCTAGACACAGCACGATCTCGCCCCCAATACCGGGAGAGACGAATCCCCTGCCGATCCGCTCACGTGCCTCCATATAGCTCGGGAACTGTACCCAAAAGCTACCTGTTTGCACGACTCCTTTGAGCCGTGGTAGGGTAGAAATCAAAGCACAGTGGGAACTCACACGAGACAAATGACGACCTCAGGTCCATGAACTAACCTGTACACATGTCACCAGGGAACTGCTATCTGACGATAGATATAGTACTAACTAGCAGATTCCCGGCGAGTCCTGTCCGGTGTACTAATAACCCAATGAGCACCTGTATACATCTTAGGTGATCCAACTGACACCAGTGGCTTGTAAGACCGGCCACCGCCCCTCGTCGGGGTCTCGACTGTACACACTAGTCTACTCCGGAGTATCGATGCCCTGTCTCGAAACTCCCACGACTAGGGACAACAATTAAGGATATGCGTATAAACTACCCAACTCTCACGTATATGATCGCCATCATACTGTTGGTAGTAAAGCAAGATCCTAAGGGCTCTATCAAAGTGTAACATGTAATCAGTCACCTGAACATGTACACGACTGATAAAGGCAAACCAGATAGCATACTATCATCTTGAGTAAGACTGTCCTACCGGTATAGGTCCTCCGCAATCATTGCAATCACGTACCTGTGATCCAATAATTGACTATGAGGGCACTATCTCCAACATATACGCTATCCACCCGACTTCTCCCCATAGATATAAATCTACTCACCTTGCTTCTCATGTGCCGATGTCGATGTCGCCATCTTCATCTTCTTTGCTTCACCATCACATAGGGTACCTACAAGTATATCACAACGCTAAAGCACATGAAAATCACATCGGAAACCAAAATAGCACACGCTACCCGCATAGGTAAAAACCTATCATCTCGCATGTAAACACGATCAATATCCACTTGTCGTTGACGTCCAAACGCCACCCGACAGAAACGAATCACCAAATACCAAAATCCACGCTAAAACAAGTCTTAATTCATACGCCAACATTGGAAAATCAACCCAGATTTTACCCTAGATGGAAACTGACAAAATTGCATATACCCAGGGTCAAGTTTAGAGGGTAAAAGGCTACAGAACAAAAACGAGACGGTTCCCTCCTGCTCTGGCCGCAATTTGCGGCTAGAGGGATTAAATCTGCGGCCCAAGAAATGAATTAGGGGCTAGGGCTTGGTGTGGTAGTTCCAGGGTGCCTGCACATCTCACTGTCAACTCAATTTTATTTTAGGGGTCTCGGGGTGATAGCAGATTCCTAAATACACTCCCAGATTTACTGTTTTCCCCGATATCGATTCACTAAATCCGTATTCTGGGTTAAAACTTCAGGTTAGGGTCCAATATAACATCACACCAACATTCTAAGGTCACAACAAGTCTTAGTTTCACTTCACAACTCAATTTTTCCTCAAACCCTAACTAGGTTTTCTTTAAGTCCACAAACACACACCATATCGGTTCAAAACTTGCATGGGGGTATAAGTAATGCTAAAACTAAACTAATGATCCAGAAATTACCTTATTTGGCAACTCAAGAAAATTCTTGAGTTGCCCCTAGTGGCCAAAATCCTTGCTTCCTTAGTCCAATGTGTAGATCTTGAGCTCGTGCACACTTTTAATGAAATGAGAGTAGTGTTTTGGTGTTGTTTTCATGGTGTTTGAGGGTTCTTGAAGAGGGGGAGAAAGAGGGGGAGCTGCAGCAGCAGAAAAGGGAGACGGGAGGGAGAGAAAAATGAAGAAGAAATTAAAGGGAGACTAAGTCAAAAGACCCCTCACCTCACTCTCTCTCTCTCTCTCCCACCTACTACTCCGCTATTCTAAATTCAAATTTCCATTTCTTTTCTTTCCAAAACCTTCTCATTCAAATAGTAGACACAAAGTAAAAGCCATGGTAAGAACAATGTAACACAAGTCCAAAATGATATGTGCATGTTTTGCACAAAAATGCCAAAAATCCAATTAGCGATTTTTAATCGCGATTAGCACTAAATTAGTGTCAAACAAATCATAAAAACTTTAAAATGTCATAATTCCATAAAATACTCTATTTTAGAATTTTCCATAATTTTTCCCCATTTATTTGTATTTAATTATACCGGAATATTAAAATATTCACTAAAATAATATTAAATTATAAAAATTCCCAAAAATCATATTTTATTATTTTGAAACGTTACAATCTACCCCCCTTAAAGAAATTCGGTCACTGAATTTAAATTTAAACCCCCAAATACTAAAATATTCTAATACAAATTTCCAAGTCATCGGGCTCCGAAATCATCAATACATAAAACATCATAGCGCAATGCATGCACATGAGTACTGAGCAGATAACTCAAAATCAAAACTCCGTCAAGCATCGCGCAATCATCGGAGTCATGGTAAAGACACAAATGTCAAATCCAATACAAAACCAATATGATGTAGATCAGAACTATACATGTAGACATCCAGTCTATACATGTGAATAGCTAATGTAAATGCATGCCAAATCTTTTTAAATCGCCGTGCGATGCACGTAACACTGCACAGTGGCAGACGTTTTTCATAAGAAAATAACCATATATGTATATATCTTTTTTTTAATAGGTACGTTCCACCGTTTTGAAAACAATTTAGAGGGGTTTCCTTTTTTTTAAAACGTTTCGTGTCATATCAGACACGTAGGTATATATGTGGAGACTATAGCTCGCTTTTTGGAAATCCCCTTCGATAACTATAAATGTATGCAAAATATATCTAGGTACTGTCCTCTGACTAGTCCTGCTCAGTACAAAACGAATATCAAATATCACAAAAATGTACTGCTCCAAAAGAAATAAATCCCAAAATGCATATAACACCACCCTGTGCGTCTGGTGCGCACGGAAATCAAAATCCATATATGTGCCATACAGGTGCACAAAACAACATCTAGGTGCAACGGTGTGCACGAAGTATCTGTCATAGGCAACGTGTCTGCCTGACAGCCAAAACAGGTGCATCTGACATGCACGAAGAATCTCGATTTAGTGCATCTGGTGTGCACCAAAATCGTATCTCAAAACATGTGCCCAGCATGCGCGAAAATCCAAATCGGTGCATCCATCGTGCACGAATGAAAGTCTAAACCCTACGTACTCAACATGCACGGAATCACGAAATTCAATGGCAAACGCCGAACATGCGTAAGTCCAGTCAAAAGCACGGAGTGCGAGAATCAACATCAATATATTAGAATCAAAATCGACATCTCGCATGACATTAAATCGAAGTCAGGTGCAACCGTAGTGCACAAAATATAAATCCGGTGCAACAAAGGCACGAAATATAAATCTGATGCGATAAACGCAAGAAACATAAAACTGGTGCGACAAACGCACGAAGTATAGAACTGGTGCATCCCATGCACAAATATCAAGCAATAACTCAAATGCGTAAGCAGCAACACCAAGTATACCCAGGTATAAAGAAAATCATAAACGTGTGCAACTGCGTGCACAAAACACATATCAATGCACTACAAGCACATATAAGCTATACCGAGTGCAAAGTCAAATCGTGTGCGTAACATATGCACAACATCAAATCAACCATATGAAATCCATGAAGTCATAAGCAGGTGCAGCCAAGACACGAAATGATATACAATGCGGCTTAATCAAAATCAGGTGTACTGCGATGAAAAATCTCACAACCGCGTGCATCAGCGTGCAAAAATAAAATCAAAACACTAAAAGTACATGAAAACTATGCTGGAAGCGTAAATCAAATCACCGGCATAAAATAGGCATGAAATCACAATCAATACCTCAAGATTAATAACTATGCGCAAGGTATAAATATCCAGTAGGTGCAACCATGGTGCAAGAAAACAAATACCATGAAACTCAGTCATCAAGACTAAATCATGCGAATAGATCGCCCAAAATACCGAAATCCAAAGTGACGGATACGTGATAGTCAAATCACAAAATCACAAATCATAAATACCGCCGTCGGTATATCCTCCTTCGAAGTCGAGAAGGTGCCGGTACATCCAATGCTAGCGGCGCAAGATATCTATTTGCCTCTTGCTCGCGGCTGGCGTCCTCTGCCTCTGGTTCTTTATCTTCCCTATGGATTACCAATCTCGCAATCCATCGGCTCATCGGCCCGGTCAGGTGTGCTAACAGGAACGATTCCGTTCTGTCACTTTTCTGGTCATCTCTCGGTCAATCCTCACGACCGCTCGTAAAGCAGCACATCTCTGGCGCCGACCACGGGTCCTCTGAATGCACATCACACATCTGCTCCTGGTGCAAATCTTATTGCAGCAGTGTACTAGAAGGAATCCTGCTCAAGGTCTCTTCTGATCTCGCCTAAGCCAAACTGTACGGAGGCTGGTACTCTGGCGTAATCTTTCCTCTCTCTCTGGACATCTGCGTCCTTAGTACAGCATCTACTCGAAAGCTGGTCGCATCCCTGCGCCTCTGTATGCATATCCGACCTTTAATCTTATCGGGGTGTAATAACAGCTCGTCTGCATCTCGCACGAACTTCTTGTCCCGCTTGTCTGTATTATCGTCCATTTCGACGTCGCGTCTCTATCTGCGCACTGCAATGCCCTCGGCTACGGTCCATCTGAAGTCCCTCACACGGACTCGAAATCACGAATTCGGTATCTTCATCACTCAGTAGAAGATGTCTAGCCGAACATGTCCTCTGCGTGCATATCGCATCTCCGATGTCAGCGGAGTGGAACGTCATCTCGTCGAAATCTCATGCGAACTCTTTACTCCACTTTGCTTCAATATCGACTAATCCGGACTCATCTCATCGTGGCTACACAGACTGCGCTCCAACGGCTATGCTCGTATCTGGAGTCTCCCAAGCAGTGTCCCATCACATGATATCCGAATGATGTCGAATCGTCCGATCGACTCGTCAGAACCTCATAATCCCCCAAGAGCTCAACACCTTGGGTACAGTTTAATAGTATCGAGTACATACCACAGCATCGGTGGTCCAGCCGTAGAAGGGCAAACCCAAGCCTCACTAATGGCGCCGCGGAACTGCCGCAAACCCTAAGGTTCAAAGGCTTTCACACGGTCATTATGTCGAGTTAGGGTTTCATTCTTCTAGAGGGTCCATAGAATCACTTGCATGTCTTTCTGAATACTTTAAACTTGGAAAATGGGTTCCTGACATTCGATCGTCTCAATCGACGCTCAACGGATCTGCGTGAAGTCGTCTCTAACTGGAATCAATCTACCCGATGACCTCGCATCGGGGTAAGCGAACGAACCACATGTCCTAGTCGTTCATCCTCGGTGACTAGCGACTCACCATCATATCTCTAAGTATAAGCTCATGCTGCAGTAGCTCCAATCATCTGGGCGATATCTCATCATTCGCAGCAACAACTGGCTCATTCGTCCGTACGCTAAACAGCGCCTCAATCATCATGAATAAGCGATATATCAATGGTCATCACATCCTGGCTGGCCTCTATCAGTGGCTCAATCCTCTGGTACCGATCAGCACATCCGGGAAATCCCGTAAAAGCGATCTGTCCAACGCTCATGGCGCGAAAACACAATAAGACGACGCCTCAATATGCAATCGTATGTCTCTGAAATCACGCCCTGGTCAGTCCTCGTCCACGATGAGCTCATGCTGACGCAACTCGAGCCGTAGCTCACTCTGCCCGTGCAATCGTGGCAGCAAAACCACAACCAAACTCGATAAGGATAGATCATAAGAAGGAATATAATACTGTGTAAGGAAATGTACATCCTAAGGTTTCTTAAGCGGAGTGGCGTGTCGTAAGTATGCCGCGGAACATACGTACGGTACGTCCCTCTACTTAAGCTACCTAATCCATCAACCAAGGGTCATCCTATGCGACGAAAGTTCGGGTATAATACCCCCTCGACTAAGTCTAAGTTCCGTAAGGTCAAGCCTAAGTTCCGTATATAGATAACGCCCTAGGCTCCACATAGTCAAACTTAGACTCGAACCAAGGTCAACCTAGCGCTTTGATACCAACTTTATCACGACCCTAAAGAGCACGTGACTGGCCCTTGAACCATATGAAGTCTATAGGACTCCGTCTGATCCAAGTAAGCCAAAAGCCCAGAAATCTAAAACCATTTTAAGAGTAAATAAAGAAAACTGGTTTAAAGAGGTGAAGAAAAACATGTTTGAAGTCAAGGTTTTTAAATAACTAAGCCGAATATGCATTTTTAAAATGTGTAACATTTCCTGAAAATTTCGGCAGAATTTCCTTTGTAAAAACTGGCCCCGAACGAGGTACAACAAGAGTAATATATGTGAAATGATAAAAGGCATCCCCAACCGGGAGCTAGCTCTTCATCAAACGACGGTCACAACCACGCAAGCAATAATAATATACAACGCCAAAGGGCGAGAATCAAAACCCCAAAAGAAACCCAAAACAGCCAGAAAACCATAATACTACAAGCGCGACTCTAAGGTCGAAATAATACATCACTGTCTCAAAGTCTGAAACAATAACAAGTTTTGGTTGATGGAATTTCTAGATACAAATGAATAGTACAGGTACAATGGCGGTTCTGATACAAAAGAACCCACCTACCCAAGCAAGTCACCCATATGGAAGCAGTGTGCCAAAAATGCCGCTATAGAACCTGTACGGCAAAAACCTGCAAGAACTGTGGCACAATGGAGGTGAGTTGCCAACTCGTGGATAGAAAATATCTACAAGCAGAGATCGAATGTATGACCCATCCTAGGTCAATACGATCAGATATATAAATAAACCTTAATATGAACAAGTCTGAAGCATGCTAAACTGGCAATGTAATCTCTATACATGAGTGTAGTGCCAAGTGCTCGTGCCAGTGCCTCAGGTAATAGCATATCATAATGTGAGGTATAATCAATGAAATCAATCTGCATGTACGTGGATCACGTCCACTCATCACCCAATGACAATAACCATCATGCATGTAAATATCATCAGCATATGCATGGAAATATGAGGATATAACCCACCTGTGTCCCTCGCGACACGTCAAAATCATGGAACCGGAGTGCCCAGTATCGACACTCGAAAACATCATGAAAACTGTGCCCAACATCGGCACGTAAATCCCAAAAGAAACTCAAAACAGCCAGAAAACCATAATACTACAAGCGCGACTCTAAGATCGAAATAATACATCACTGTCTCTAAGTCTGAAACAATAACAAGTTTTGGTTGATGGAATTTCTAGATACAAATGAATAGTACAGGTACAATGGCGGTTCTAATACAAAAGAACCCACCTACCCAAGCAAGTCACCCATATGGAAGCAGTGTGCCAGAAATGCCGCTATAGAACCTGTACGGCAAAAACCTGCAAGAACTGTGGCACAATGGAGGTGAGTTGCCAACTCGTGGATAGAAAATATCTACAAGCAGAGATCGAATGTATGACCCATCCTAGGTCAATACGATCAGATATATAAATAAACCTCAATATGAACAAGTCTGAAGCATGCTAAACTGGCAATGTAATCTCTATACATGAGTGTAGTACCAAGTGCTCGTTCCAGTGCCTCAGGTAATAGCATATCATAATGTGAGGTATAATCAATGAAATCAATCTGCATGTACGTGGATCACGTCCACTCATCACCCAATGACAATAACCATCATACATGTAAATATCATCAGCATATGCATGGAAATATGAGGATATAACCCACCTGTGTCCCTCGCGACACGTCAAAATCATGGAACCGGAGTGCCCAGCATCGACACTCGAAAACATCATGAAAACTGTGCCCAACATCGGCATGTAAATCCTCATATATCGGCTCCATCTGCGGAATCGGCCCTCGGCCCCAGCAGGACGCCCATATCCATCTATCGACTCTGGTCGGTATCCTCCGGATAACCGCCAGGTCCAACCAATCACCGGTAGGTACTCCAGGCTCAATCGGCAAAATCCTTCGATCATCTTGCCGAGGGGAACCATACCGGGTCCACCATGTACCCGCAATCGGCTCATCCACTCCTCGAATCGGGTTTCACATGTCGCTCTCAGCACCGAGAAAACACATGGTGGACGCACTGAAATATCATATCAAGGGTAACCGGGTTTTTAAAGCAATGACATATTCTCCTTTGAAATACCCACGGTTCCCAAAATCCTGAAATATCATGGAAACAACAACACTCAATGAGTATAATCAGAAAGCATAATGTATGTGACATGTAAAAGAAATGCAAGCACATCAATCTGTCATGCAAAAATCATATCCTGAATGCAACAGTACTACAGTGTAGTGACATGGCAATTATCGATGATGAAGTGTGTGAGCCGGCAAACAGTGTACGTGGAACATACGCATCATCGATAATGGTGCTGGTGTCCTAGCAGCATGAGTGTAATATATCAATGAACACAAGCAATGCAATGTAAATAGCATGAATATGCGGAATCGAATAATCAGCGCAACAGTAAAGAACCTGCCTCAATAAATATATCATGCAGCCTTGCATTTTGAAAAAGGACGAATCAGGGTTTTTGGTAAAATAAGGGCTACGGTGTTTTAAGAAAAGATGTGTCATTTGAAAATATCCGTAGAGTCCCTTTTGCCTATCATGAAAATATCCCCGATTCGCTAGTTTTGAAATAGGTATGACTCGGGTCAGTCTAACGCCTACTATGCGAACTGCGGACCCAACAATCAAGTCAATCGGGAGGGGTATGAAAACCACCTAAATCTGAGTCAATATATACATTATCTCATCGCATAACAGGTATCACTACCATCATATCACATCTCAAATACGAACTCTGTCATATCGCCGAATCTCACGGCCTCAAATCAAATCTCATCGACTCATCTCAATCCCACGTATCACCCTCAAATCCCGTATATGAACACATAGTCCCATACCCATGTGTAGATATACACACCTCCATATGCGCATAGATAAATGAAAGAATGTATGCAAGTATATGTGTACGTGTATGTGTGGGTGCAACCACTACTCTAGGGTTCGCACTATACAAAACCAATACATCCTTATCATTAATAATTCCATTATTACCATCAATAATCCTAACAACACATAATAAATATATGTGTGTATACGTATTCGTATACATCACCACGGACTGCGGGGGTGTTATACGCCATCCACCCGACTTCTCCCCGTAGATATAAATCTACTCACCTTGCTTCTCGTGTGCCGATGCCGATGTCGCCATCTTCATCTTCTTTGCCTCACCATCACGTAGGGTACCTATAAGTATATCACAACGCTAAAGCACATGAAAATCACATCGGAAACCAAAATAGCACACGCTACCCGCATAGGTAAAAACCTATCGTCTCACATGTAAACACGATCAATATCCACTTGTCGTTGACGTCCAAACGCCACCCGACAGAAACGAATCACCAAATACCAAAATCCACGCTAAAACAATTCTTAATTCATGTGCCAACATTGGAAAATCAACCCAGATTTTACCTCAGATGGAAACGGACAAAATTGCATATACCCAGGGTCAAGTTTAGAGGGTAAAAGGCTACAGAACAAAAACGAGACGGTTCCCTCCTGCTCTGGCCGCAATTTGCGGCCAGAGGGATTAAATCAGCGGACCAAGAAATGAATTAGGGGCTAGGGCTTGGTGTGGTGGTTCCAGGATGCCTGCACATCTCACTGTCAACTCAATTTTATTTTAGGGGTCTCGGGGTGATAGCAGATTCCTAAATACACTCCCAGACTTACTGTTTTCCCCGATATCGATTCACTAAATCCGTATTCTGGGTTAAAGCTTCAGGTTAGGGTCCAATATAACATCACACCAAGATTCTAAGGTCACAACAAGTCTTAGTTTCACTTCACAACTCAATTTTTCCTCAAACCCTAACTAGGTTTTCTTTAAGTCCACAAACACACACCATATCGGTTCAAAACTTGCATGGGGGGTATAAGTAATGCTAAAACTAAACTAATGATCCAGAAATTACCTCATTTGGAAACTCAAGAAAATTCTTGAGTTGCCCCTAGTGGCCAAAATCCTTGCTTCCTTAATCCAATGTGTAGATCTTGAGCTCGTGCACACTTTTAATGAAATGAGAGTAGTGTTTTGGTGTTGTTTTCATGGTGTTTGAGGGTTCTTGAAGAGGGGGAGAAAGTGGGGGAGCTGCAGCAGCAGCAGAAAAGGGAGAGGAGAGGGAGAGAAAAATGAAGAAGAAATGAAAGGGAGACTAAGTCAAAAGACCCCTCACCTCACTCTCTCTCTCTCCCACCTACTACCCCACTATTCTAAATTCAAATTTCCATTTCTTTTCTTTCCAAAACCTTCTCATTCAAATAGTAGACACAAAGTAAAAGCCATGGTAAGAACAATGTAACACAAGTCCAAAATGATATGTGCATGTTTTGCACAAAAATACCAAAAATCCGATTAGCGATTTTTAATCGCGATTAGCACTAAATTAGTGTCAAACAAATCATAAAAACTTTAAAATGTCATAATTCCATAAAATACCCTATTTTAGAATTTTCCATAATTTTTCCCCATTTATTTGTATTTAATTATACCGGAATATTAAAATATTCACTAAAATAATATTAAATTATAAAAATTCCCCAAAATCATATTTTATTATTTTGAAACGTTACAGAAATAATCAATTATCTAAAAAGAATAATCAAGTGAAGTCTATCATAATGCAACCATGGGTGAGTTAACCTTTGTAGAGACTAAACCATAGTTTGAGTTAATGGTTTGGTTAATAAAAATCTTATGCAAAACAAAATGAGTGGACTTTGTCAAAGATACTTAAAAGCATCATGAAGCTTCAAGCCAAGACAAAGAAAGCCACCATTTTGTTTTACCAAAATAAATAAAACCCCAAACCATTATCTTAAATATGGTGTAAGTCATACACACATCTAAGTTTGCATGTATCATCAATCATGATACAAACTAGTGCACAAACATATATCGCATATACAACTTGTGCACATCAAGTGAGAAAATCAATCTTAAGTGAACCAATACTAGTTAATGTAAAGTAATATATCAAATATATAATTATACATTAAATCATTTGTTAGTGTTTATGCCCTAGAAGGCCATTACTGTATCATACTAGCTTGTATATTACTTAAAGGAAGCTTGGGATATTCACATGTATATAACAATCTTGCTAAACATGGTAGTATGCTACTTGGTTTTTCTATCTTAATATGTGAGTGTACGTATTGATAGAGCTCTTAGGATCTTGCTTGTCTACCAGCGTTATGATGGCAGTCACACTAGTGGGGGCTGGGTAGTCTACAAGCACATCCTTATTCAGGTCCCTGGTCGTTGGATTATCGAGACAGAGCATCGATACTCCGGAGTAGACTGGTGTGTACGCTTCTCATCCCAGTTGGGGAGATGGTCTGTCCCACAGCCGTCAGTACGTGGTACTGGAGATAGTATACAGGTGCTCGTTAGGTTACGGGTACACCGGACAGGACTCACAGGGAACTGTTGGTTGGTTTGATACCAGTCGTCAGTAAACAGTTCCCAGGTGACATGAGTACCGCGTAGTCCGCAGACTTGACACTGCTACTTCGCCTCGAGTGTGTCCCACTGTTCTTAGATTGCTACCCTACCACGGCTCTATGGAGTCGTGCAAACAGGTAGCAGTTGGGTGCAGTCCCGAGCACTTGGAGGCAGTGGCGGTTAGACAGGATTCGTCCCTCCCGGTATTGGGAATAGATATCGTGCTGTGTCAGAGAGCCATTACGCAAAGTCCCTGGCCAGGGCAAGCGAGATTTGCTGGTAGGTTCCAGCAGTTTCTCAGGGTGTAATGGGCTTTACTCCGACACGACTTATACCGCTATTAGGGGACTGACGCTTGCCGCCCCCCTAGGCCCGATATGCGATAGTCTTGGACGAACGGACCGGACTGTATGTAGATTGTCACATCAGACTCAGTAGGAGTTCGGATGGGTTTTCTCATCGGCCTTCTTATCGACAACTACCTGGGGACCGTTACGTACAGCTAGTGCCGCTTGCGGTCTGTGGTTAAACCCACTGCCAGCGTAGTAGTCGAGTCTCTAGAGTCCCACACAGAGAGTTTCCTACTCCAGGCGAAACGATATAGAGGTTGCATGGTTTTGCGACAAAGGGTTCGGACGCATACGTGCGTTTACGCGCGTACGACTTTCGGACAGTTTTTACCAGTCGGCTTTGGTTTAAGCCAGTTACTGGTATCCGGTTATTGGATTTATACAGTCTAAAGTTTTTCCGTATTTTTACGGATCGGAGGGGCGTTCTCGTAATTACTCGAGAAGCTTCTAGAAGATGTGACTAAGGAGGTTTCTTTTGGATAAGAGAGTGAGTCATGGTGGTGATTCATTCATTTCATTAATGCACATTTATTGCTTAATGACTCATGCTAATGAATCACCACTAGATATTTCATAAAGCATGCTTATTCATTTCTTTTATTCATTTATTGAAAATAAGAATGCTTCATAATATATTATGATACACTCTCTCTCCTCTCATTATCTTATCTCACATTCTCTCTCCTCAAGCTCTCATCTTCAAACCCTAATCCTTAATCCTCATGTGTTGAGATCAAAGGATTAGTTAGACTAAACAATCCATAACCTTTACTCTACATCATCCTTTCATCTTTGATTAGCAATCAAAGTTGATTAGTTACCTCAAGTTAGAGGTTTAGCTTGGAGTTTCGCTCTCGGGTGGATCGTCTACTACCTAGAGAAGGTCGAGGAGAACAAAGGAGGACGTAAAGACGAAGGACTAGTTTCGATCGGTATAATCCCTTAACACTATAGTTTAGTTTAGCTATGTGTTTGGTTATTATTTGTTTAGCTTCGATTTAAGCGGTTAGTCGATGTTCGTTCCTTAAACTTGATCGTTTTTGTAAAATCCGCCTCCCCACTGGTACTGGGGTGTACTACATCGACTAAAAGTGGTATCAGAGCCTCGCTAAACAATAAATAACTTAATTGCAAATTTGTACGAATTTCGAACGGAAAAACAAAGCCGCAAAACCCTAATTCTGTCAAGTTTCTGTCGAAGTTAAAATGAAGTCAGAAAATTTTTCAGGTATATTCAGAGAGCTTGACATGACCACAGTAGAACACCCAAAAAATTTGGGCTTCTGATTCGTCTAAAGCGCCGCGGAAGGGCGGCGGATCCCACCGATCCGCCGCGCAACCTTGGCCGAGTTGACGAGTCACGAGCTCGTTTTTTTTGGGTGGGTCCCCTGTGGTGTTTTGGGTTTTCTGGAATGTTTAATTATTGCTCAGGTTACTGTTTAACAGAGCAGATTTTGGAGCAATATTGATGTTGTTTATTCGATCGAATTGTACAGTATTTGCGTATTGGATTATATCTGTGATTGTTTAATGTGTTCGTAAACCTTCCCCAACTGCTAGTATGTCAGTTGGCAGGGGGTTGCACATTTCTGAAATGGTTATATCTGTTTGTGCATATAAACTGTATTGGACTGTTGTGGTGTATAGCCGGGGTTAGCAATGGGTTATTGAATAATTCATTTGTTGTAAATGTAATTTGTTGTAATATTATTTTTGCGGGGCACTTCCAGGTTGCGGTCGTAGCCACCGTTGTATTATTTCATTTTACTGTTTTTGCTCCTAGGACTGACCCAAGGTGGGGTACACAGACTGCCGGGTGGGTAGTTTGCCGTACCCGTAGGGGTCGAGGGTGGGGTAACGGCTATTCATCACAACTGTGTAATCTGTCTTTTCTTGCAGGCTCAAAAGAAATACAGATTGCTTGCAAATCCAATATTGTTTATCTGTGTTCTGGAATGAATATCATTGCGTCAGACGAATGTAAAATATCTATATTTATTATAGCTATTTAGACGTCACTTATGTTTTACACCCGCGCTAGCCCAGCCCCCGCTCTGTCGTTAGTTAAGTAACCTAACGGGTGATGACGGGACCCCGTGGCGAATGCGGATGGCATAAGAGGACGTTATATTTTCGTTGTTTTCTGCAATGATAGGTTAATGATGGGACGCATTATCTATAATGCAAAGTAAAACAAACCAAAGTTTAAAT
This sequence comes from Agapanthus africanus, assembly GCA_030015575.1. Lineage (NCBI taxonomy): Eukaryota > Viridiplantae > Streptophyta > Magnoliopsida > Asparagales > Amaryllidaceae > Agapanthus > Agapanthus africanus. Next base: position 175,608,241 of record JASDDO010000016.1, on the reverse strand, counting down.
CGTTGGAACAATTTAAAAGAAACCACTCGGTTATTTTTAAAACAGATATTTTTAAATGCGGAGTCTTAACCACTCCTTTTAAAAGCTATCAGGTTCCTTCGGTTATATCAAGTTCACTACGTTCACGGTTTCGCCAAAACCATTCGTAGCCCTCCGTCATTTCATCTGGGTATTCAGTAGTATTCAAGCTATGTATTTTGACCTAACGCCAAGGCATAGTGTTTGGTAGCTGCTGGATATTCATTTGTTGCATAGATAGATGAGTTAGTTTGGGACAGTCGTATTATCATTTTGGCCGAACGTCAAGGATATATACGGATAGGTTCAAATTGACAAGATAATGATGGGTAGAACTTGACATGTGACTTATGACATTTTGACCTAACGCCAAGGTCATAAGAGCATGGGGCAAAAACTTATATCGGGAATTTCTAAAGAAACTGAAATTTGCAAAGAGATGCATACCATTTGGAGTTTGATGAATGTTGGTAGGATTCCTTCAACATTATCATACGATGATATTTGGATCCCGATCCTACTGTGAGTATATGCTACTTATCAGGATATTCGTCGCTTAACGATCAATGCTATAAACCTAGTAGGTGTCCAGAAAAGTGTCAGAGGGGTTACGCCCCCAGAGAAAAGAGGTTATTTAATTAAGGAACTTCGCGAAAGCGTTGGAAAACCTCCCTCGAAGTATCGACACCGGCCTGGCTGAACGGTTAAGCAAGTATTGTACGGTGAGAATAGTCTTGGCTAATTCTTCTTTTATGGTTTGAGGAAGGATTCGAGAAACAGTGGGAGCCATCCAGTTTAGATAAACTAAAAACCACTCTAAACTTGCAAGAGCATCATGCTAAAGAGTTTTCTTCTCTCTCTCCTAATTGCAGCGACCCTGAAAATGACTGGACTTAAGTTACTTTTAGAGAAAAATATACTGACGGGGCCAAACTATAAAGATTGGCTGCGGAATGTCAAGATGGCTTTGACCTATGACAAACTGGGGTACGTCCTCACCGCTACAGCACCTGCTGTCCTTGGTCCCAAATCCAGCAATGCGGATAAGGAAATCCGCAAAACCTGGGATTTAGATTGCGCGAGAGCCAAGTGCATCGTGCTTGCCTCGATGAACAATGAACATCAAAGGAGGCACGAGGATATGTCCCTAGATGGCATATTTCTCCATACAAAGGAACTTTATGGAGAGCAATCTCGTATAGCAAGATACGAGACCTCTAAGAAATTGTTTCGAGCGAGGTTGGCTGTCGGGTCATCAGTAGGTGAACATGTCCTACAGATGATCGGCTATATTGAAGAGCTCGCGGACCTTGGGACGACTTTGGATAATGAGCTCTATACAGACCTTGTTCTCCAGTCCCTTCCTCCCACCTACGCCCAGTTTATCCTCAACTTCAATCTTCAAGGAAAAGAAGTTGAACTTGCGGAACTCCTGAACATGTTAAGGAGTGCAGAGGGCACCTTGCAGAAGGCAAGGGAAACACCCGCTATGTTTGTTGGCGGTTCATCTTCTTCCGGGTCCAAGGCTAGGGCCAAAGGAAGGAAGAAGAAGGCCGCACCCAGACCTAGAGGAGGTGTTAGTAAGGTGGGAAAGAAGGGAAAGAAAAAGTTTACAGCACCGGTAGTTGGCCTGGATGAGTGCTTCCATTGTCACAGGAAAGGGCACTGGAAGAAGGATTGCAAGGCGTGGAACGCCAAGAACCAGGAACCGAAGCAAGCTGTGGCTTCGACTTCAGGTGTGTTTGTAATTGAGAATTGTCTGTCGATCAACTCTACTTCCTGGGTATTGGATACCGGATCAGGATCTCATATTTGCAATTCATTGCAGGCACTGAGAAACCGTAGAGTGCTGAAGGAAGGTGATATGATCCTCAGGGTTGCTAACGGAGCTAGCGTGGGAGCTGCGTCCGTCGGGGATTATCACCTAGGATTGACGAGTGGACACATTTTGGTTTTACATAACTGTTATTTTGTACCCATCTTAACGTGTAATATCATATCAGTTTCCTTGTTATCAAATAAAGGTTATGATTTCACGTTTGTAAGAGATGTTGTCAACATCCACCTTAATCATGGTTTGATTGGGTCCGGTACTCTAAATAACGGCATATATGTGTTAAACCAACTCCAAATTTTCAATGTCCAGAACACACTAAAAAGAAAGTCTCCAGATTTAAATAAAGCTTTCTTATGGCATTGTAGACTGGGTCACATCAATGAGAGAAGGTTGACTAAGTTGCATAGAGAAGGATATTTGGACACGTTCGAATATCAAACTTATGACACTTGTCAATCTTGTCTCAAAGGAAAGATGACAAAGACTCCATTCACTGGACAAGGAGTAAGAGCGAGCGAGCTCTTAGGACTCATACACAGTGATGTATGCGGTCCAATGTCTACACATGCGAGAGGTGGTTTTTCCTATTTCATTACTTTCACGGATGATTACTCAAGATACGGATTCATTTATCTGATGAAACATAAATCCGAGGCTTTTGAGAAATTCCAGGAGTATAAGAATGAAGTAGAAAACCAAACCGGCAAAAGTATTAAGACACTAAGATCTGATCGAGGTGGTGAATACTTGAGTGCCGAGTTCCTAGGTTACCTAAAAGAGAAAGGAATTCTCTCTCAGCTTACTCCTCCATACACTCCACAGCACAACGGTGTATCGGAGAGACGGAATCGAACCCTATTGGATATGGTACGATCCATGATGAGTAATGCTGAGTTACCGCGATCTTTCTGGGGACATGCGCTAGAATCAGCAGCATATCTTTTGAACATGGTACCTACCAAGACTGTGCCTACCACTCCATATCAGATGTGGAGTGGGAAGAAACCCCATCTACAGTATATAAAGATTTGGGGATGTCCAGCTTTTGTTAAAAAGCAGCATGTGGACAAGCTCGAGGCACGATCAGTAAAGTGTTTGTTTGTGGGATATCCAAAGCACTCCAGGGGATATCTATTCTATTACGCAGAGGAACAGAAGGTATTTGTTTCTCGTAATGCCCATTTTCTAGAACATCAGTTTTTAGAAAAGGAATCAAGTGGGAGCGAAATAGAACTGGAAGAAATTCCAGAACCACAAACTGCTACTGAAAGTTTGGTAGAACCAGAGGTTCAAGAAGAACAGAACATTCCCGCACCCCTCCGCAGGAGTAGTAGGCCGTCTCGTCCGCCTGAGAGATACTACGGTTTTCTCATAGACGGGGATAGAGAGGATTGCATCATAGATGATGATGAACCTACTGACTTCCAGCAGGCCATCCAGAGCGGCGACTCGGTACGATGGCTAGATGCAATGCGGACCGAAATGGAGTCCATGTACACCAACAAAGTATGGACTTTGGACTTTGCTCCAGATGGGGTAAAACCCATAGGATGCAAATGGATCTTCAAGAAAAAGATTGGTGTAGATGGACAGGTGGAAACCTATAAGGCTAGACTTGTTGCAAAGGGTTTTCGTCAAAGACCTGGTTTGGACTATGACGAAACCTTTTCTCCAGTGGCTATGCTCAAATCCATTCGGGTCCTTCTTGCTATTGCTGCCTTCCATGATTATGAAATCTGGCAGATGGACGTAAAGACGGCTTTTCTGAATGGAAATTTAGAAGAGAGCGTCTATATGGATCAGCCAGAGGGTTTCAATCAGAGTGGGAGCAGCGGGAAAGTGTGCAAGCTGCTTAAGTCTATTTATGGACTAAAGCAGGCATCGCGGAGTTGGAACATCTGTTTTGATGAGACAGTCAAAGAATATGACTTTATCAAAAATCCAGATGAACCGTGCATATATAGTAAAGTTGTGGCCAGAAGTGTCGTATTCCTCGTCTTGTACGTGGATGACATTCTATTGATAGGAAATGACATTCCTATGCTACAATCTGTCAAAGGATTCTTGTCACACAGGTTCTCCATGAAAGACCTGGGTGATGCCTCTTACATTCTGGGGATCCGGATCTATCGTGATAGATCCAAGAGGATGTTGGGACTTTCGCAGTCCAGGTATATCGACACTGTACTGAAAAGATTCAGTATGGAAGATTCAAAGCGCGGTAATCTACCGGCTTGTCACGGAATCACCCTCTCCAAAGAGATGTCTCCTAAGACTGATTTGGAAAGGGAACGCATGTCTATTATACCCTACGCTTCTGCGGTAGGCTCTATAATGTATGCGATGTTGTGTACCAGACCAGATGTAGCTTACGCACTGAGCGTGGTAAGCCGGTATCAGTCAGACCCAGGGGAGAAACACTGGATAGCAGTAAAGAACATTCTCAAGTACCTGAGGAGGACTAAGGAGATGTTCTTGGTTTACGGCGGAAAAGACCTCAGGTTGGAGGCCTTTGCTGATTCCGGCTTCCAGAGTGATAAGGACGATTCCAAGTCTATGTCGGGATATGTCTTTACCCTCAATGGAGGGGCGGTGTGCTGGAAGAGCTCCAAGCAGGACACCGTTGCTGACTCGACGATGGAAGCGGAGTATATAGCTGCTTGCGATGCCGCAAAAGAAGCAGTCTGGATGAAGAAGTTCCTAACAGAACTTCAGGTGGTTCCTACCATAGTTGATCCAATACCTCTGTATTGCGACAACAACGGAGCTATAGCTTTAGCGAAGGAACCAAGGTCCCATCAGAAGTCCAGACACATCTTGAGGCGGTATCACCTGATCAGGGAGATCATTGATCGTCAGGAGATCGAGGTTCGGAGAGTTGCTTCAGAAGAGAACATTGCTGATCCATTCACGAAGGCCCTTCCTCAGATTCAGTTCGAGAGGCTACTCGAGATCATTGGTCTACGATATGCCAGTACATGGCCCTAGTGCAAGTGGGAGATTGTTAGTGTTTATGCCCTAGAAGGCCATTACTGTATCATACTAGCTTGTATATTACTTAATGGAAGCTTGGGATATTCACATGTATATAACAGTCTTGCTAAACATGGTAGTATGCTACTTGGTTTTTCTATCTTAATATGTGAGTGTACGTATTGATAGAGCTCTTAGGATCTTGCTTGTCTACCAGCGTTGTGATGGCAGTCACACTAGTGGGGGCTGGGTAGTCTACAAGCACATCCTTATTCAGGTCCCTGGTCGTTGGATTATCGAGACAGAGCATCGATACTCCGGAGTAGACTGGTGTGTACGCTTCTCATCCCAGTTGGGGAGATGGTCTGTCCCACAGCCGTCAGTATGTGGTACTGGAGATAGTATACAGGTGCTCGTTAGGTTACGGGTACACCGGACAGGACTCACAGGGAACTGTTGGTTGGTTTGATACCAGTCGTCAGTAAACAGTTCCCAGGTGACATGAGTACAGCGTAGTCCGCAGACTTGACACTGCTACTTCGCCTCGAGTGTGTCCCACTGTTCTTAGATTGCTACCCTACCACGGCTCTATGGAGTCGTGCAAACAGGTAGCAGTTGGGTGCAGTCCCGAGCACTTGGAGGCAGTGGCGGTTAGACAGGATTCGTCCCTCCCGGTATTGGGAGTAGATATCGTGCTGTGTCAGAGAGCCATTACGCAAAGTCCCTGGCCAGGGCAAGCGAGATTTGCTGGTAGGTTCCAGCAGTTTCTCAGGGTGTAATGGGCTTTACTCCGACACGACTTATACCGCTATTAGGGGACTGACGCTTGCCGCCCCCCTAGGCCCGATATGCGATAGTCTTGGACGAACGGACCGGACTGTATGGAGATTGTCACATCAGACTCAGTAGGAGTTCGGATGGGTTTTCTCATCGGCCTTCTTATCGACAACTACCTGGGGACCGTTACGTACAGCTAGTGCCGCTTGCGGTCTATGGTTAAACCCACTGCCAGCGTAGTAGTCGAGTCTCTAGAGTCCCACACAGAGAGTTTCCTACTCCAGGCGAAACGATATAGAGGTTGCATGGTTTTGCGACAAAGGGTTCGGACGCATACGTGCGTTTACGCGCGTACGACTTTCGGACAGTTTTTACCAGTCGGCTTTGGTTTAAGCCAGTTACTGGTATCCGGTTATTGGATTTATACAGTCTAAAGTTTTTCCGTATTTTTACGGATCGGAGGGGCGTTCTCGTAATTACTCGAGAAGCTTCTAGAAGATGTGACTAAGGAGGTTTCTTTTGGAAAAGAGAGTGAGTCATGGTGGTGATTCATTCATTTCATTAATGCACATTTATTGCTTAATGACTCATGCTAATGAATCACCACTAGATATTTCATAAAGCATGCTTATTCATTTCTTTTATTCATTTATTGAAAATAAGAATGCTTCATAATATATTATGATACACTCTCTCTCCTCTCATTATCTTATCTCACATTCTCTCTCCTCAAGCTCTCATCTTCAAACCCTAATCCTTAATCCTCATGTGTTGAGATCAAAGGATTAGTTAGACTAAACAATCCATAACCTTTACTCTACATCATCCTTTCATCTTTGATTAGCAATCAAAGTTGATTAGTTACCTCAAGTTAGAGGTTTAGCTTGGAGTTTCGCTCTCGGGTGGATCGTCTACTACCTAGAGAAGGTCGAGGAGAACAAAGGAGGACGTAAAGACGAAGGACTAGTTTCGATCGGTATAATCCCTTAACACTATAGTTTAGTTTAGCTATGTGTTTGGTTATTATTTGTTTAGCTTCGATTTAAGCGGTTAGTCGATGTTCGTTCCTTAAACTTGATCGTTTTTGTAAAATCCGCCTCCCCACTGGTACTGGGGTGTACTACATCGACTAACATCATTAAATCAACACTTGATTTAATGATCCGGTCATATCGCACATAACCGACTAATATCTAGTGTATCAATATATTGAATCAACACTTGATTCGGTAACCCGGCTATATCTCATATAACCGACCGATGATACAAATCGCGAGAATAGAATACAGTATCACATACTGGTATTATTCTCGGTCCCGCACATATCTCATATGCGCTCCTATTTCGTTTCGCTTGAGCCAGGAAACCTCTGTGTAGGACTCTAAAGACTCGTCAACACGCCGGCAGTAGGTGGTGATCATATCAATCACCCACAAGCCGCAAGGGTCTGCTAAACGTAACGGCCACCCGGGTATTGAACGATCAGAAGATCAACGAGCAAGCCTGCTCACACTCCTGTGAATCCAATCAGTAACACTTACCGCACAGTCCGGTCTATTCGTCTGATATGTCGCATATCTCGCCTAGGGGTGGTAAACGTCAGACCCAAGTAGCTTGATAAGTCTTGTCGATGTAAGATCCATAACAACCGTGAAACTACTGATAACACTTACCAGTAAATCACTGCAACCCTGGCCAGGGATTTCCAGTTATGGCCAGTCGAGCATAGCGCAACATCAACCCCCAATACCGGGAGAGATGAATCCCCTCCTATCGCTCAATGCCTCCATGTGAATCGGGACTGTACCCAAAAACCACCTGTTAGCACGACTCAGTGGAGCCGTGGTAGGGTGGAAATGTTAGTTATATGTATGCCCTAGAGGCCATTACTGTACATACGATGTATATTGTAGTGGATGCTAGGACATATATAGGGAGGACTTTCTTGCTCGACATGATAGTATGCTATCTGGTTGCACTTTATCTTAACATGTACTCTGATTGTCTCTATGTTACATGTTGATAAAGCCCTTAGGGTATGTACTCGACTATTGGGACTATGATGAGATCATACTAGTGGGGCCACGGTAGTCGACGAGTACATCCTATAACTGTTCCTAGTCGAGGGTGTATCGAGACAGGGCATCGATACACCAGAGTAGACTAGCATATACGCATCTTGACCCATGTGATGGGCGATGGATGATCCCATATCCATCGGTGTTTGAGATCAAGGATGGTGTACAGGTGCTCAGTGGAGACTGGGTACACTGGACGGACTCGCCGAGAACTCCCAGATGGTATTATACCTTACGTCAGATGGCAGTTCTCTGATGACACTGGTACAGCTTAGTCTGTTGACCCGAGATCGTCATAGAGTCTTGTGTGATTCCCACTGTGCTTTGATTTCCATCATACCACGTCCAAGAGGGCGTGCAAAAAGGTGGCTTTTGGGTACAATCCCGAATCACATGGAGGCAATGAGCGATAGGAGGGGATTCGTCTCTCCCGGTATAGGGAGTTGATGCTGCGCTGTGTTCGATTGGCTATAACCGGAAATCCCTGGCCAGGGTTGCTGAGATTTACTGGTAAGTGTTATCAGTAGTTTCTCGAACTGTTATAGACCTCATATCGACACGACTTATCGAGCTACTGGGGTCTGACGTTTACCACCCCTAGGCGAGATATGCGACATATCAAACGACGAGACCGGACTGTACGGGAGTGTTACTGTTTGGATTCACAGGAGAATGTACAGGCTTGCTTGTTGATCTTCTGAGCGCTCAATACCTGGTTAGCTGTTACGTTTAGCTGACCGCTTGCAGCTTGTGGGTGTTTGATATGATCATCACCTACTACCGGCGTATTGACGATTCTTTAGAGTCCTACACAAAGGTTTCTTAGCTCAGGAAAAACGGAGTAGGAGCACATATGTGATATGTGAGGGACCGAGGATAATACGGTATATGATACCATATTGGATTCTCGCGATATGAGATATCAGCCGGGTATATGTGATATAGCCGGGTCATCGTATTAGTCGGTTATATGCGATATAGCCGGATTGTCGGATCAAGTGTTGATTCTATAATTTAATGAATAATAATATATATGATATATTAAATTACATTAACTAATATTTGTTCACTAAAAGATTCATTTTCTCACGAGATAATACATTGATATATATGCGATATATGTTAATTGTATTATTATCTATTGTTACAAAATATATATTGTATATGTGATATATAATATTGTAACATGTTAGGGTTACAAATTTAACAATGGATTAGGGTTTAAACTTGGTTAGGGTTTGGATTAGGGTTAGCTTTTGCATGAAGCTTCATGAAACTTCCATGAAGCTTCATGAAGCTTTGACTTTGTGGTTGCTTGATATTTTTGTAAGATATTATGTTAACCCAATCCAAACCATTAACTCAAGTTAACTCTCTACAAGGGTTAACTCTTCTCATGCTTAACCCTTGGTTAGATTTGTAACCACTACAATAATTCATTGTTCATCACAAAAGGATTAAGTAATAATCTTCATTCTTCTTCTTCTTCCTTGAGCTTCTTCATGAAAAAGCTTTCTTTTGTGATGAAAGTGAGTGAGAAAAAGATTTTAAATGAGAGTAAAAATCCTACTTCATCATCCTCATCTATCCTTTCCATTTAAATGAGGGTGTTCACATCATTTCATGAGTGTTAGCTTGTGTTAACGAAACTTCAAGGTAGATCATCTTTGTATCGAAGATCGGAAGCAAAGGTTGCATCATTCTCTTCGTGAAGCCTCTCGAGAGTCGGAAACACGATGATCGCAGCGAAGGGACCTCAACACGGAGCTTAAGAAGTGAAGGACCGGATCTACAAAGGTTGTAATCCCTCTCACTTAGTGTTAAAGAGTTTAACATGCATGTTTTCGCCTAAACCCTAGTTTAAAGATCCGGCTTCGGGTTGTTCGGTATGGCTAAAATTTTAATCGGGCATGGTTGATGCCTCGTAGACCTTTGTGCGCGTGCCTAGCAACCCTACAGTGGTATCAGAGCCAGGTTAGAGTTTTAGGCGAAGTCTAGACGAAGTTTAAACTCCGATCGAACGCCGAAACCCCGATACGGAACCCTCTCTGGACAATTTTCAAAAAGTTGATTTTTTCTGAATTAAAAATGCTCAGAAAAACAAGCAGGAAACACTAAGAATTACTGTGAAGTACGGATCTCTGAGTCAACAATTTGACCGCGGAACCGCGGCCAAACCATGGTTTTTGCGGCGGTTCCGCGGCCAAAATTTGGACTTAGTCCCTGGAATTTCACTTATTTATTCTTAGGTCCTTTCTTGGCAATTTTTTTTGTGAATTTTTTAATTCCACTCAAGTGTTGAGTTTTCTAGGGTTGTATTGGGGACTCGTTGATTCGATCGGATAATTTAACTTTGTTTAGGGATAATTTTAGAAACTGTTAAAAAAATTCGATCGGAAAGTTTAACATTGTCTATTTATCTGGATTGTGATACAATATTTGGAATCCACAGGTAGTTATGAGATAACTAATTTGAATGTTATAAACATTGCAGTTTAGTCTCAGATGATCGGTTGCCTCGGAATTTTGATGTGATCAAAAGTCCGTCGTAATCACGTAGTGTACGCAGATACTCGCCGTGTAAACTTAATAGACAGCCATGCCCCATAGCCCCGACCAAGTGACTGTAGGAGTACCCCGTCGCCAAAAGCATCCATTCAGGTGCTCGCGGCAGCGGTGTTCCTCCTTAGTGCACTTCGTCGACGGCATCCGGGGGTGCGGCCGTCTACTAAAGTTTGCGACGAGTATTCGATCAGTATGTCGGGAATCTTGTTGAATTGCCCGACTTGATATTGAAAAGTGTTTTCGATAATGAGACTAAAATGCGGGGTTTATAATTTTTAGGCATGTGATGTCTAAGGAGTTCATTTGGTCAGGCATGCGATGTCTGAGGAAATTGCGGATTCCAACTGTTGTAGTTTTACACTTTCTTTTCTGCGACCGTAAGTGTAATATGTGATATCGCCGGTTTCGTTGCTATATGTCAACAACAATTGGGATGCGCATATTTACTTACGTTGATGACATGTGATGTTATGTGTTGCTGGATATGTTATATTGGATCGTCGTGTTCTGAATAGCCGGGGGTTTTATGTGAGATGTGAGTTTTTCATTTTCATTCATGTAAAATTAATTGTATGTAATATTCTTTTATTGGGGCACTTCCAGGTAGCGGAAGATGTCACCCATTGTATATTATTTACTTTTCTGCACTAGGATAGACCCAAGGAGGAAGGCACAAGTAACCGGGTTCTGGAGTCCAGTGGGAGACCAACTCGAGGAGTCGAGTCCGCGTCTCCTAACTCTAGAATTGGTAGGGTTGCTTGCCGCTCTCGTAGGGGTCTAGGGGTGTGGGTTTGGCTATTCATCGCGACCGTGGAATCCGTGTTTTATACAGGCTCGTATTGAAAACACGGACGTCCTAGTATATCCAATATTTCATATATGTTCTTCTGCTGCAATGTTCTGTGATGAGATCATATTACTGCCTGAGACGAATGTTTATATTATATATATGAGATATATGTTATATTGCAGATTTCGTTTCAAAAGAGATGCATGTGAAGCATAATATGATGGGACTTCATTAATATGATTAATGAAAGAAAAGAAACCTAAAGATGTTGTAGAAACTTGTTTAAAAACTGGTAGCTCTAGTTCTTGCTTTGCATAGCGGTGTTCCTTGTAGAATATCCAGCACCTTATTCGATAAGGAAAGGGCCGTGATCCCTTCACCGGGAGTGACCCCCTTAGTAATAACTGGCAGATGCTACACCCCTCGGTTTGTCTTTTGATTGCTTCTATAGTTTTTGCTTTGCATAGTGGTATATATGATATATCCTGCACCTTATTCGATGAGGAAAAGGCCGACGATCCCTTCACCGGGAGTGACCCCTTTAGCAAAACTAGAAAAGCCTCAAAAACACTCCATTTAAAAATCACTCGATTCTACAACGATATAAAGTTCATTACACAAAAGGTTTTCTTAAAAACCTGTCCCTCCGTCATTTCAGATAAGTAATAGTTAATATTCGTGCTGCGTTTGTTGACTCAGTCAAGGCGTAGTGTGCGGTAGCTGATTAGTGCTTATCTGCAAAGTATATGATGCGATTGGATTAGGGTAGTCGTGCGGCCTTGTTGACTCAGTCAAGGGTTGTGCGGGTGGGTTTAATTCAATCGGGAAATGACGGGTTGAACTTTACTTGCGGTCTATGGTTTGTTGACTCAGTCAAGGTCATAGATCACTTGGGACAAAATATTATTGGGAATTTCAAGTGTTGAATTTGCAATGAGATTGCATACCTTCTATAAGATAGTTGGATCCCGATACCCGCTGCGAGTAAGAGTTACTCCTGGGAGAGTTTTACACATTACAATTAGCCGATCAAGTAGGTGTCTAGAAAGGTGTTAACGGGGTTACGCCTCTGGGAAAATGAGGTTTACTTTAATTAGGTTCGTGCGAAAGCACGGGGGACCTCCCTCAAAGTACCGACACTGGCCTGGCTGAAAGATTGGCGAACTTGTAGCGTGTAATTAATCCCGGCTAGTCTTTCCTTTTAGGGTTTGAAGGAAGATTTGATTAAAACAGTGGCAGACATCCTGATTAGATATATTAGATAACCAATCTAATCTTGCAAGAGCATACGCTGAGTGTTTTCTTCTCTCTCTCTCCAGGTAGCGACCATATCACGCCTTAATCAAGATAATAAAACGGATATTTTGACCGAACCCGCTTGTTATACTGAGCTGGGGAACGTTGGTCCCGCTCCAACTTATAATTGTTATAAGACAGAGCAGAAAATTAGGGAATACCAGAATTCCCGTGCCGCCCAAACGAAGAAAGTGCATGTTGATGCATCATCTTCGGGTGTGTTCATTACATAGAACTGTTTCTCAGTATCCTTTACGTCCTGGGTATGAGATACCGGATCAGGATCCCGCATATGTAATCTGTTACATGGGCTACAGACAGGTAGAGAACTGAGAACGGATGATAAGTTTCATGAGACATGAAACGGTGCAAGTGTTGCAGCCAAGTCTGTTGGTCACTATCACCCTGTATTACCAGAATACATTGATTCTGAACAAATGTTATTAGATACCGAACCTGATATACAAAATCATATCAGTCTCTTTATCAGTAAAGAAAGGATATAATTTTGTATTGTTGGATAATGTTTTGAACATTTCCTATATCAAGAGTTGATCGGTTCAGGCACGTTATCTAAAAGCATTGACGTTCTAAATCAAACTACAGTTCTTAGTATACAGAACACATATGAGAGGAAGAGTTCAGAAATGAACGAATCCTTCTTGAGGCATTGTAGACTAGGTCATATCAATGCGACCCGATTAGCTGAAGTTACAATAAGATGCATATTTAAATTTGTTTGAATTTACATCTTGTGAAACTTGCCGGTCATGTCACAAAGATACGATGACCATAGCTCTGTTTATTGGAAACAGAGAAAGAGTTAGTGAACTTTTGGGATTGATACATGTTGATGTATGAAGGTCCCCTGTCTACACATGCCAAGACCGGTTCTTTATACTTCATTATATTCTCTGATGATCTCTCAAGATTTAGACATGTTCCTGTTGAAACACAAGTCCGAAGCTTTTGAGATATTCATGGAATATAAGTTAGAAGTAGAGAACCAAAATATGGGTAAAAGTATTATGTCCTTTGATATGATCAAGGAGGAGAATACTTGAGCACGGAATTCATGGACTATTCTAAAGGAGAATGAGATTCTCTATGTCGGTGTATCGGGGCGGAGCAATAGCACCCTATTTTGGTTCATTGTTCAAACCATTAACTCAAGTTAACTCTCTACAAGGGTTAACTCTTCTCATGCTTAACCCTTGATTAGATTTGTAACCACTACAATAATTCATTGTTCATCACAAAAGGATTAAGTAATAATCTTCATTCTTCTTCTTCTTCCTTGAGCTTCTTCATGAAAAAGCTTTCTTTTGTGATGAAAGTGAGTGAGAAAAAGATTTTAAATGAGAGTAAAAATCCTACTTCATCATCCTTATCTATCCTTGCCATTTAGATGTGGGTGTTCACATCATTTCATGAGTGTTAGCTTGTGTTAACGAAACTTCAAGGTAGATCATCTTTGTATCGAAGATCGGAAGCAAAGGTTGCATCATTCTCTTCGTGAAGCCTCTCGAGAGTCGGGAACACGATGATCGCAGCGAAGGGACCTCAACACGGAGCTTAAGAAGTGAAGGACCGGATCTACAAAGGTTGTAATCCTTCTCACTTAGTGTTAAAGAGTTTAACATGCATGTTTTCGCCTAAACCCTAGTTTAAAGATCCGGCTTCGGGTTGTTCGGCATGGCTAAAATTTTAATCGGGCATGGTTGATGCCTCGTAGACCCTTGTGCGTGTGCCTAGCAACCCTATAGGAAATCAAAGCACAGTGGGAGACACACAAGACTCTATGACGATCTCGGGTCAACAGACTAAGCTGTACCAGTGTCACCGGAGAGCTGCCATCTGACGTGAGGTATAATACCATCTGGGATTTCTCGGCGAGTCCGTTCAGTGTACCCAGTCTCCACTGAGCACCCGCATACCATCTTTGATGTCAAACACCAATGGATATGGGATCATCCATCGCCCATCATATGGGTCGAGAAGATATACGCTAGTCTACTCTGGAATATCGATGCCCCGCTTCGATATTCCCATGACTAGGAACATTGAAGGATGTACTCATGGACTACCCAAGCCCCACTAGTATGATCTGCATCATAATCCTGCAAGTCGAATACACATCCTAAGGGCTTTATCAACATGTAACAGAGAGACAGTAAGTATACACGTTAAGATAAAGAGCAACCAGATAGCATACTATCATGTTGAGCAAGAAAGTCCTTCCTATATATGTCCCAGCATCCACTGCAATATACATCTCATGTACAGTAATGGCCTCTAGGGCATACATATAACTAACAATCTCCCACTTGCACTAGGGCCATCTGTAGCAGTGGTTGTAGTATCTCATACTCAACTATCCCTTAATAGTCTCTCTCTGGGAAAAGGCCTTTGTGAGTGGATCCGCCGTGTTGTCCTCTGAGTCTCCTCTCCTAACCTCGATCTCCCTGGAGATCAATTATCTCCATGATCAGGTGATGCTGCCTCAGAATATGTCTGGGTCACTGATGGGACCGGGGTTCCTGGGCCAAAGCCGCAGTTCCATTGTCACACAATGGTAGGAACCTAGTTCCTTTCATGAACTAATATACACCCAAACTGCCTCTTTGGTAGTATCGTTGATAGCGATGTCACCAGCCTTTATCGTCTAGTTTGCCACGGTATCTTAGCTTGGATCTCTTCCAACATATCATCCCTCCACTGAGGGTAAAGACAATGCTTGCGACTGACATTCAGTCGTACTTATCTCCCTGGAAGCTATCCAGCGATTCTCCCCAGGATCGATTGATACCATCTTACTACACCTAGTGAGAATCCTAACATCCATTTAGATCTATCTCATAGATCCAAAACCCAGGATTTAGGAGGTATCACCTTTATCCTATTTGGAGAATCCTTGTGATAAGAGAAGATTGACCGTGCGTAGCATAGGAAACTCTTTTCCTATCAAGAGTATGTTGTCCACGTACAATACGAGGATGACCACCTTACTCTCTACTACCTTTTTGTATATACAAGGTTCATCTACCATTTTGATGAAGTCAAACTCTTTGACTACCACATCAAAACAGACGTTCCAGCTTCGTGATGCCTTCTTTAATCTGTAAAGCAACTTGCACACGTTTCCGCTGCTTCCACAGTTTACGAAGCCCTTTGGTTGTGTTCTTATGGACGTTCTCTTCTAAATCAATATTTAGAAAAGCAGTCATAACACCCAACCGCCAGACATCGCAGTTATGGTATGCAGCAATGGCAAGTAGGATCCGGATGGACTTAAGCTTAGCCACTGGAAAAGGTTTCATCATTATCCACGCCTGGTCGATGGCGAAAACCTTTAATAAGTCTAGCTTTGAAAGTCTTAACTTTTCCATCTACACCAAGTAATCTTCTCAAGATATACTTGCTCCTGATGGGGATTTAAACCTTCAGATATAGCAACCAAAGTCCATACTTTGTTGTTGTACATGGATTCCATCTCAGATCACTAAGCATCCAGCCATTCTTACAGAGTCCCTACTCTCGATGGCCTACTCGAAACTAGTTGGGTCATTATCTCATGATGCATTCCTCGCTCCCACTGTCATCGAGAAACCGAAGTATCTCTCAGGCGGATGAGGAACCCTACCAGATCGGCGGAGAGGCTGAGGTTCGTCGGAGACTATTGAATCCATTGGTTCTGTCAAATCATCAGTTGTAGTTTGTATAGCTGGAAATCCTTCCAGTTCTACAGAACAGACCTTGCCTCGATCTTGTCCGGATTTTGCTTTTGACATAGGTCGGACAACCCCAAATCTTAACTTACTTAAGAGATGGGCTCTTCCCATACCATATCTTATATGGAGTGGTAGGCACTGATTTGATTCGAACCCAATTCAATAGGTATGCAGCTACTCAAGTGCATAACCCCCAAAAGGAAACAGGTAACTCAGTAATACTCATCATAGAGCACACCATATCTAATATGGTGCGATTGCTCCGCCCCGATACACCTACGTGCTGTGGTGTATACGGAGGAGTAATTGTCACGACCCGAAAGAGCACGTGACTGGCCCTTGAACCATATGAAGTCTATAGGACTCCATCTGATCCAAGTAAGCCAAAAGCCCAGAAATCTAAAACCAATTTGAGAGTAAATAAAGAAACTGGTTTAAAGAAGTGAAGAAAAACATGTTGAAGTCAAGGTTTTTAAATAACCAAGCCGAATATGCATTTTAAAAATGTAAAGTCTTTTCTAAAAATTTCGGCAAGTTTCTTTTGTAAATACTGGCCTCGAACGGGGTACAACAAGAACAATATATATATGCAATGATAAAAGGCATCCCCAAACGGGAGCTAGCTCTTCGTCAATCGACGGTCACAACCACGCAAGCAATAATAATATACAACGCCAAAGGGCGAGGATCAAAACCCATAAAGAAACTCAAAACATCCAGAAAACCATAATACTACAAGCGCGACTCTAAGGTCGAAATAATACACCACTGTTTTCTAAGTCTGAAACAATATACAAGTTTTGGTTGATGGAATTTCTAGATACAACTGAAAAGTATAAGTACAAGGGTGGTTCTGATGCAAAAGAACCCACCTACTCAAGCAAGTCACCCATATGTAAGCAGTGTGCCAGAAATGCCGCTATGGAATCTGTACGGCAAAAACCTGCAAGGACTGTGGCACAACGGGGGTGAGTTGCCAACTCATGAATAGAAAATATCTACAAGCAGAGATCGAATGTATGACCCATCCTAGGTTAATACAATCAGATATATAAAAACCTCAATATGAATAAGCCTGCAGTATGCTAAACTGGCAATGTAATCTCTATACATGAGTGTAGTGCCAAGTGCTCATGCCAGTGCCTCAGGTAATAGCATATCATAAATGTGAGGTATGATCAATGAAAATCAATCTGCATGTACGTGGATCCCGTCCACTCGTCACCCAATGACAATAACCATCATGCATGTAAATATCATCAGCATATGCATGGAAATATGAGGATATAAACCACTTGTGTCCCTCGCGACACGTCAAAATCATGGAACCGGAGTGCCCAGCATCGACACTAAAAAACATCATGAAAACTGTGCCCAGCATCGGCACGTAAATCCTCATATACTGGGCTCCATCTGCGGAATCGTCCTTCGGACCCAGCAGTTCGCCCATATCCATCTATCGGCCCTCGGCCCCAGCAGTACGCCTGTATCCATCTATCGACCATGGCCGATATCCTCCGGACAACCGCCAGGTCCAACCAATCACCGGTAGGTACTCGACCGCCTCCAGGCTCAATCGGCAAAGTCCTTCGATCATCTTGCCGAGGGGAACCATACTGGGTCCACCATGTACCCGCAATCGGCTCGTCCACTCCTCGAATCGGGTTTCACATGTCGCTCTCAGCACCGAGAAAACACATGGTGGACGCACTGAAGTATCATATCAAGGGTAACCGGGTTTTTAAAGCAATGGCATATTCTCTTTGAAATACCCACGGTTCCCAAATCCAGAAATATCATGGAAATAGCAACTCTCAATGCGTATAATCAGTAAGCATGATGTATATGACATGTAAAAGAAATGTAAGCATATCAGTCTGTCATGCAAGAATCATATACCGAATGCAACAGTACTACAGTGTAGTGACATGGCAATTATCGATGATGGAGTGTGTGAGCCGGCAACAAATGTACATGGAACATACACATCATCGATAATGGTGCTGGTGTCCTAGCAGCATGACTGTAATATATATCAATAAACACAAGCAATGCAATGCAAATAGCATGAGTATGCGGAATCGAATAATCAACGCGACAGTAAAGAATCTATCTCAATAAATATATCCTGCAGCCTTGCCTTTTGAAATAAGACGAATCAGGGTTTTTGGTAAAATAAGGGCTACGGTGTTTTATGAAAAGATGTGTCGTTTGAAAATATACGTAGAATCCCTTTTTGCCTATCTTTAAAATATCCCCGATTCGTTAGTTTTGAAATAGGTATGACTCGGGTCTAGTCTAACGCCTACTATGCGAACTACGAACCCAACAATCAGTCAATCGGGAGGGGTATGAAAAACCACCTCAATCTGAGTCAATATCACATCATCTCATCACATAACAGGTATCACTACCATCATATCACATCTCAAAAATGAACTCTGTCATATCGCCGATCTCACGGCCTCAAACAAACCTCATCGACTTATCTCAATCCCACGTATCATCCTCAATCCCGTATATGAACACATAGTCCCATACCCATGTGTAGATATACATACCTCCATATGCGCACAGACAAATGAAAGAATGTATGCAAGTATATGTGTACGTGTATGTGTGAGTGCAACCATTACTCTAGGGTTTCGCACTATACTAAACCAATACATCCTTATCATCAATAAATTCCATTATCACCATCAATAATCCTAACAACACACAATAAGTATATGTGTGTATACGTATTCGTATACATCACCACGGACTGCGGGGGTGCTATACGCCATCCACCCGACTTCTCCCCGTAGATATAAATCTACTCACCTTGCTTCTCATGTGCCGATGCCGATGTCGCCATCTTCATCTTCTTCGCTTCAACATCACGTAGGATACCTACAAGTATATCACAACGCTAAAGCACATGAAAATCACATCGGAAACCAAAATAGCACACGCTACTCGCATAGGTAAAAACCTATCGTCTCGCATGTAAACACGTTTAATATCCACTTTTCGTTGACGTCCAAACGCCACCCGACATAAACGAATCACCAAATACCAAAATCCATGCTAAAACAAGTCGTAAATCATACGCCAACTCAAGAAAATCAACCCAGATTTTAACCTAACTGGAATCAGTCAAAACTAGACATACTCAGGGTCAAGACTACTGGAAATAGGGCCATGCACCAAAATCGAGACGGTTTCCTCCTACTCTGGCCGTAAATTGCAGCCAGAAGGAATTAATTGGCGGCCGGGGTTTGGAGTTGGGGCTAGGGTTTGGTGTGGTGGTTCCATGGTACCTGCACATCTCACTGTTAAGTCAATTTTATTTTAGGGGTCCCGGGGTGATAGCAGACTCCAAAACACACTCGCAGAAATACAGTTTTCCCCGATATCGATTCACTAAATCCGTATTCTGGGTTTAACTCTCAGGTCTGGTCCAAAGTAACATCACTAACAGGATTCTAAGGTCACAACAAGTCTCAATTTCACTTAATAACTCAAATTTACCCTAATCCTCTCTAGGGTTGTCCAAAGTGCAGAAAACTTCGTCGAAACGACATCAAACTTTAAAAGAGGCTTAATCACAAGAAATGATACAACAATTGTGAAGGAATTACCTCCAAAGAGACTCATGAATCCTCAACAGCGCCAAATCACAAACTTTCTTGGTCCAAATGGTTGCTTGAGGGCTTGTGCACATTTTTATTGAAGGGAAGATGGGGTTCTAATGAGGGAAATGAGATGTTTGTGAGGGTTTGATGAAGAGGGGAAAGAGGTTCAGCCATGAGTTGAAGAGGAGAGGAAATTGAAGAGGAAAATGATGAAGGAGAGAAGCTATGACCAAGGTTGACTCCCTCACACCTTTTTCTCACATCACCATACCTACTACTATGCCATTTTCTATTCAAAAACCTTTTCTTTTCTTTTTTCTAAACCTCTCAAAAACCTTCTCCCAAGAATAGTGAACCCAAAACAAAGCCATGGAAAGAATATTGTAACACAAGTCCAAAATGATATGTGCATGTTTTGCACAAAAATGCCAATAATCCGATTAGCGATTTTTAATCGCGATTAGCACTAATTAGCATATAACTAATCATAAAAATTTAAAAATGGCATAATTCCATAAAATACCCTATTTTATAATTTTCCATAATTTTTCCCTATTTATTTATATTTTAATATTATTTTAATGAATATTTTAATATAAAAATTCCTAAAAATAATATTTGATTATTTGGAAATGTTACAATCTACCCCCCCCCCTTAAAGAAATTTGGTCCCCGAATTTAAATTTAAACCCCCAAATACTAAAACATTTCGATACAAATCCAAGTCGTCGGGGCTCCGAAATCATCAATACATAAAACATCATAGCGCAATGCATGCACATGAGTACTGAGCAGATAACTCAAAAGCAAAACTCCGTCAAGCATCCCGCAATCATCGGAGTCATGGTAAAGACACAAATGTCAAGTCCAATACAAAACCAATATGATATAGATCAGAACTATACATCTAGACATCCAATCTATACATGTGAACAGCTGATGTAAATGCATGCCAAATCTTTTTAAGTCGCCGTTTTGAAAACAATTTAGAAGGGTTTCCTTGTTTTTTTTAAAACGTTCCGTGTCATATCGGACACGTAGGTATATATGTATACTGAGACTATAGCTCACTTTTTGGAAATCCCTTCGATAACTATTAATGCATGCAAAAATATATCCAGGTACTGTCCTCTGACTAGTCCTGCTCAGTACAAAACGAATATCAAATATCATAAAAATGTACTGCTCTAAAAGGAATAAATCCCAAAAATGCACATAACACCACCCTGTGTGTCTGGTGCGCACGGAAATCAAAATCCATATATGTGCCATACAGGTGCACAAAACAACATCTAGGTGCAACGGGCGTGCACGAAGTATCTGTCATAGGCAACGTGTGTGCCTGACAGCCAAATCCGGTGCATCTGACATGCACGAAAAATCTCGATTTAGTGCATCTGGTGTGCACCAAAATCGTAACTCAAAACATGCGCCCAACATGCGCGAAAATCCAAATCGGTGCATCCATCGTGCACGAATGAAAGTCTAAACCCTGTGCACCCAACATGTACGGAATCACGAAATCCAATGGCAAACGCCGAACATGCGTAAGCCCAGTCAAAAGCACAGAGTGTAAGAATCAATCATCAATATCAGGGTCAAAATCGACATATCGAATGACATCAAATCGAAGTCAGGTGCAACCGTAGTGCACAAAATATAAATCCGGTGCAACAAAGGCACGAAATATAAATCTGATGCGATAACGCAAGAAACATAAAACTGGTGCGACAACGCACGCAGTATAGAACTGGTGCATCCCAAGCACAAATACCAAGCAATAACTCAATGCGTAAGCAGCAACACGAAGTGTACCCAGGTATAAAGAAAATCATAAACGTGTGCAACTTGCGTGCACAAAACACAAATCAATGCACTACAAGCACATATAAGCTATACCGAGTGCAAAATCAAATCGTGTGCGTAACATCTGCACAACATCAAATCAACCGTATGAAATCCATGAAGTCATAAGCAAGGGCAGCCAAGGCACGAAACGATATATAATGCGGCTTAATCAAAATCAGGTGTACCGTAATGGAAAATCTCACAACCGCGTGCATCAGCGTGCACAAATCAAATCAAAACACTAAAAGTACGTGAAAACTATGCTGGGAGCGTAAATCAAATCACCGGCCTAAAATAGGCATGAAATCACCATCAATACCTTAAGAGTAATAACTATGCGCAAGGTATAAATACCCAGTAGGTGCAACCATGGTGCAAGAAAACAAATACCATGAAACTCAGTCATCAAGACTAAATCATGCGAATATATCGCCCAAAATACCGAAATCCAAAGTGACGGATACGTGATAGTCAAATCACAAAATCACAAATCATAAATACCGTCGTCGGTATATCCTCCTTCGAAGTCGAGAAGGTGCCGGTACATCCAATGCTAGCGGTACAAGATATCTACTTGCCTCTTGCTCGCGGCTGGCGTCCTCTGCCTCCGGTTCCTTATCTTCCCTGTGGATTACTAATCTCGCAATCCATTGGCTCATCGGCCCGGTCAGGTGTGCTAACAGGAACGATTCTGTTCTGGCACTTTTCTGGTCATCTCTCGGTCAATCCTCACGACCGCTCGTAAGGCAGCACATCTCCGGCGCCGACCTCTGGTCCTCTGAATGCACACCGCACATCGGCTCCTGGTGCAAATCTTATTGCAGCAGTGCACTGGAAGGAATTCTTGCTCAAGGTCTCTTCTGATCTCGCCTAAGCCAAACTGTACGGAGGCCGGTACTCTGGCATAATCTTTTCTCGCTCTCTGGACATCTGCGTCCTTAGTACCATATCTACTCGAAAGATGGTCGCATCCCTGCGCCTCTGTATGCATATCCGACCTTTAATCTTAACGGGGAGTAGTAACAGCTCGCCTGCATCTCGCACGAACTTCTTGTCCCGCTTGTCTGTATCATCGTTCATTTCGACGTCGCGTCTCTATCTGCGCACTGCAATGCCCTCGGCTACGGTCCATCCGAAGTCCCTCACACGGGCTCGAAATCACGAACTCGGTATCTTCATCACTCAGTAGGAGATATCTAGCCGAACACGTCCTCAGCGTGCATATCACACCTCTGATGTCAGTGGAGTGGAACGTCATCTCGTCGAAATCTCATGTGAACTCTTTACTCCACTCTGCTTCAATATCGACTGATTCGGACTCATCTCATCGTGGCTGCACAGACTGCGCTCCAACGGCTATGCACGTATCTGGAGTCTCCCAAGCAGTGTCCCATCACATGATATCCGAATAATGTCGAATCATCCGATCGACTCGTCAGAACCTCACAATCCTCCAAGAGCTCAACATCTTGGGTACAGTTTAATAGTATCGAGTACATACCACAGCATCGATGGTCCAGCCGTAGAAGGGCAAACCCAAGCCTCACTAATGGCGCCGCGGAACTGCCGCAAACCCTAAGGTACAAAGGCTTTCACACGGTCATTATTTCGAGTTAGGGTTTCATTCTTCTAGAGGGTCCATAGAATCGCTTGCATGTCTTTCCGACTACTTTAAACTTCTTTAAACTTGGAAAATGGGTTCCTGACATTCGATCGTCTCAATCGACTCTCAACAAACCTGCGTGAAGTCGTCTCTAGCTGGAATCAATCTACCTGATGACCTCGCATTGGGATAAGCGAACGAACCACATGTCCTAGTCATTCATCCTCGGTGACTAGTGACTCACCATCATATCTCGAAGTATATGCTCATGCTGCAGTAGCTCCAATCATCTGGACGATACCTCATCATTCGCAGCAGCAACTGGCTCATCCGTCCGTACGCTGAACAGCGCCTCAATCGTCCTGGATAAGCGATATATCAATGGTCATCACATCCTGGCTGGCCTCTATCAGTGGCTCAATCCTCTGGTGCCGATCAGCACAACCGGGAAATCTCGCAAAAGCGATCAGTCCAACGCTCATGGCGCGAAAACACAATAAGACGACGCCTCAATATGCAATCGTATGTCTCTGGAATCACGCCCTGGTCAGTCCTCGTCCACGACGAGCTCATGCTGACGCAACTCGAGCCGTAGCTCACTCTGCCCGTACAATCGTGGCAGCAAAACCATAACCAGTCTCGATAATGATAGATCATAGGAAGGAATATAATACTGTGCAAGGAAATGTACATCCTAAGGTTTCTTAAGCGGAGTGGCGTGTCGTAAGTATGCCGCGGAACATACGTACGGTATGTCCCTCTACTCAAGCTACCTACTCCATCAACCAAGGGTCATCCAATGCGATGAAAGTTCGGGTATAATACCCCCTCGACTAAGTCTAAGTTCCGTAAGGTCAAGCCTAAGTTCCGTATATAGATAAACGCCCTAGGCTCCACATAATCAAACTTAAACTCGAACCAAGGTCAACCTAGCGCTCTGATACCAACTTTGTCATGACCCGAAAGAGCACGTGACTAGCCCATGAACCATATGAAGTCTATAGGACTCCGTCTGATCCAAGTAAGCCAAAAGCCCAGAAATCTAAAACCAATTTGAGAGTAAATAAAGAAAACTAGTTTAAAGAAGTGAAGAAAAACATGTTGAAGTCAAGGTTTTTAAATAACCAAGCCGAATATGCATTTTAAAAATGTAAAGTCTTTTCTAAAAATTTCGGCAAGTTTCTTTTGTAAATACTGGCCCCGAACGGGGTACAACAAGAACAATATATATATGCAATGATAAAAGGCATCCCCAAACGGGAGCTAGCTCTTCGTCAATCGACGGTCACAACCACGCAAGCAATAATAATATACAACGCCAAAGGGCGAGGATCAAAACCCATAAAGAAACTCAAAACATCCAGAAAACCATAATACTACAAGCGCGACTCTAAGGTCGAAATAATACACCACTGTTTTCTAAGTCTGAAAACAATATACAAGTTTTGGTTGATGGAATTTCTAGATACAACTGAAAAGTATAAGTACAAGGGTGGCTCTGATGCAAATGAACCCACCTACTCAAGCAAGTCACCCATATGTAAGCAGTGTGCCAAAAATGCCGCTATGGAATCTGTACGGCAAAAACCTGCAAGGACTGTGGCACAACGGGGGTGAGTTGCCAACTCGTGAATAGAAAATATCTACAAGCAGAGATCGAATGTATGACCCATCCTAGGTCAATACAATTAGATATATAAAATCCTCAATACGAATAAGCCTGCAGTATGCTAAACTGGCAATGTAATCTCTATACAAGAGTGTAGTGCCAAGTGCTCGTGCCAGTGCCTCAGGTAATAGCATATCATAAATGTGAGGTATGATCAATGAAAATCAATCTGCATGTACGTGGATCCCGTCCACTCGTCACCCAATGACAATAACCATCATGCATGTAAATATCATCAGCATATGCATGGAAATATGAGGATATAAACCACCTGTGTCCCTCGCGACATGTCAAAATCATGGAACCGGAGTGCCCAGCATCGACACTCGAAAACATCATGAAAACTGTGCCCAGTATTGGCACGTAAATCCTCATATACTAGGCTCCATCTGCGGAATCGGCTCTCGGACCCAGCAGTACGCCCATATCCATCTATCGGCCCTCGGCACCAGCAGTACGCCCATATCCATCTATCGACCCTGGCCGGTATCCTCCGGATAACCGCCAGGTCCAACCAATCACCGGTAGGTACTCGCCCGCCTCCAGGCTCAATCGGCAAAGTTCTTCGTGTTAGTTATATGTATGCCCTAGAGGCCATTACTATACATGTGATGTATATTGTAGTGGATGCTTGGGCATATATAGGGATGACTTTCTTGCTCGACATGATAGTATGCTATCTGGTTATCCTTTACCTTAACGTGTATATTGTTTGTCTCTCTGTTACATGTTGGTAAAGCCCTTAGGATGTGTACTTGACTACCTGGACTATGATGCGGATCATACTAGTGGGGACATGGTAGTCCATAAGTACATCCTTCAAGGTCCCTAGTCGAGGGTGTATCGAGACGGGGTATCGATATACCAGAGTAGACTAGCGTATACCTTCTCGACCCATATAGATGGGCGATGGATGATCCCATATCCATTTGTGTTTGACATCAGAGATGATATACGGGTGCTCAGTAGAGACTGGGTACACTGGACGGACTCGCCGAGAACTCCCAGATGGTATTATACCTTACGTCAGATGGCAGTTCTCTGGTGACACTGGTACAGGTTAGTCTGTAGACCCGAGATTGTCATAGAGTCTTGTGTGATTCCCACTATGCTTTGATTTCCACCTTACCGCGTCCAAGAGGGCGTGCAAAATGGTGGTTTTTGGGTACAGTCCCAAGTCACATGGAGGCAATGAGCGATAGGAGGGGTTTCGTCTCTCCCAGTATTGGGGGTTGATGTTGCGCTATGCTCGATTGGCCATAACAGGGAAGTCCCCGGCCATGGCTGGTTTAGAGATTTACTGGTAAGTGTTACCAGTAGTTTCTCGACCCGTTATGAGACTCATATCGACTTGACTTATCGGTTATTGGGGTCTGACGTTTACCACCCCTAGACTGGATATGCGACATATCAGACGAGGAGACCGGACTGTACGGTAGTGTCACTGTCAGGCTTTTACAGGAGTTGGAGCGGGCTTGCTTGCTGATCTTCTGATCGCTCAATACCCGGGTAGCCGTTACGTTCAGCTAGTACCGCTGACGGCTTGTAGGTGTTTGATATGATCATCACCTACTGCCGGCGTATTGACGAGTCTTTAGAGTCCTATATAGAGGTTGTACTGGCTCAGGCAAATCGAAATAGGAGCGCATATGTGATATGTGCGGGACCGAGAATAATGCGAGTATGTGATACCGTATTCTATTATCGCGATGTTTGTATCGATCGGTTGTATGCGATATAACCTAGTTATCGAATCAAGGGTTGATTCGATAAGTCGATACATTAGATGTTAGTCGGTTATATGAGATATAACCGGATTATTAAGTCAAGTGTTGATTTAATAATTTAGTGTATAATTGTATATGTGATATACTAATTTACATTAACTAACATTGGTTCACTTAAGCATTGATTTTTTCTCACTTGTGCACAACTTGATATATATATGTGATATATATATTTATTTGTGTTTACTAATAGTATCATGGTTGTTGATACACTTGACATGGGTGTATAAGACATACACCATTCTAATTTTAGTGGAGGGGTTATTGTATTTAAGGTAAATCTAAATTGTTTGAATTTGTTAAGTGCATGAAGCTTGTAGAAGCTTTAAGTGCTTTGACAAATTCAACTCAATTTGTTTTACTTATGATATTTAGTTAACCCAATCACTATTATTAGCCATGGTTATGTCTCTACATGAGTTAGTACATGATACTCACTCACCATGGTTAGCAAAATTCTCTCTCTTGATCATCATCCATTCTCATTTGAGCTCATCTTCTTCTTCCTCAAGATTTTCTTTCTAGGGTTTGATAAAGAGAGAGATACAAAGTGAGAAATGAAATTCTAAAGTGTACCCATTTCCTATCTCACCATCCTCTACTAGACTAGCACTTTAGTTTAGGGTGTTTGCTTCACTAATTCTTTGGTTGGTGAAGTAGAAGCTTGAGTCCGTATTCCCTCGACGTAGATCATTTTCGGTCTCGAAGACTTCAAGCAATACCGTTGCAACTTTCTCATGGAGCCGTCCGAGAGTCCGGGAGCAGATGA
This sequence comes from Agapanthus africanus, assembly GCA_030015575.1. Taxonomy (NCBI): domain Eukaryota; kingdom Viridiplantae; phylum Streptophyta; class Magnoliopsida; order Asparagales; family Amaryllidaceae; genus Agapanthus; species Agapanthus africanus. The sequence continues at coordinate 175,580,883 of JASDDO010000016.1, read as the reverse complement.
TCGCAGCGAAGGGACTACATCAAGGAGCTTAAGAAGTGAAGGTCTGATCTACAAAGGTTGTATTTTCGTATCCCTTTAGAGTAAAGTTGTTTACTTGCTATATGATTCGCCTAAACTCTAGTATACGATCTTGCTTAGGGTTGTTCGGCATATAAAAAATTTAATTTTGGCATGGTCGATGCCTTGTAGAGCCTTGTTAGTGTGCCTAGTAACCCTACACTTCGATCATCTTGCCGAGGGGAACCATACCGGGTCCACCATGTACCCGCAATCGGCTCGTCCACTCCTCGAATCGGGTTTCACATGTCGCTCTCGGCACCGAGAAAATACATGGTGGACGCACTAAAATATCATATCAAGGGTAACCGGGTTTTTAAAGCAATGACATATTCTCTTTGAAATACCCACGGTTCCCAAATCCAGAAATATCATGGAAATATCAACTCTCTGTAGAGTTGCTAGGCACGCGCACAAGGTTCTACGAGGCATCAACCATGCCCGATTTAAAAATTAGCCGTGCCGAACAACCCGAAGCCGGATCTTTAAACTAGGGTTTAGGCGAAAACAAGCATGTTAAACTCTTTAACACTAAGTGAGAGGGATTACAACCTTTGTAGATCCGGTCCTTCACTTCTTAAGCTCCGTGTTGAGGTCCCTTCGCTGCGATCATTGTGTTCTGGACTCTCGAGAGGCTTCACGAAGAGAATGATGCAACCTTGCTTCCGATCTTGGATAACATAGATGATCTACCTTGAAGTTTCGTTAACACAAGCTATCACTCATGAAATGATGTGAACACCCTCATCTAAATGGCAAAGATAGATGAGGATGATGAAGTAGGATTTTTGCTCTCATTTATTATCTTTTTCTCACTCACTTTCATCACAAAAGAAAGCTATTTCAAAAAGGAACTCAAGGAAGAACAAGATGAATGAAGATGATAACTTAATCCTTTTGTGATGAACAATGAATTATTGTAGTGGTTACAAATCTAACCAAGGGTTAAGCATGAAAGAGTTAACCCTTGTAGAGAGTTAACTAGAGTTAATGGTTTGGATTGGGTTAACATAATATCTCACAAAAATATCAAGCAACCACAAAGTCAAAGCTTCATGAAGCTTCATGGAAGCTTCATGCAAAAGCTAACCTTAATCCAAACCCTAACCAAGTTTAAACCCTAAACCATTGTTAAATTTGTAACGCTAACATGTTACAATATTATATATCACATATACAATATATTTTGTAACAATAGAAAATAATACAATTAACATATATCGCATATATATCAATGTATTATCCCGTGAGAAAATGAATCTTTTAGTGAGCTAATATTAGTTAATGTAATTTAATATATCATATATATTATTATACATTAAATTATCGAATCAACACTTGATCCGATAATCCGGCTATTTCACAAATAACCGACTAATGCGATGACCCGGCTATATCACATATACCCGGCCGATATCTCATATCGCGAGAATCCAATACGGTATCATATACCGCATTATCCTCGGTCCTGCACATATCACATATGCGCTCCTACTCCATTTTTCCTGAGCCAAGAAACCTCTGTGTAGGACTCTGAAAAATCGTCAATACGCCAGCAGTAGGTGATGATCATATCAAACACCCACAAGTTGCAAGCAGTCAGAAAAATGTAACAGCTACCCAGGTATTGAGCGCTCAGAAGATCAACAAGCAAGCATGTACATTCTCCTGTGAATCCAAACAGTAACACTCCCGTACAGTCCGGTCTCGTCGTCTGATATGTCGCATATCTCGCCTAGGGGTGGTAAACGTCAAACCCCAGTAGCTCGATAAGTCGTGTCGATATGAGGTCTATAACAGTTCGAGAAACTACCGATAACACTTACCAGTAAATCTCAGCAACCCTGGCCAGGGATTTCCGGTTATAGCCAATCGAACAAAGTACAGCATCAACTCCCTATACCGGGAGAGACGAATCCCCTCCTATCGCTCATTGCCTCCATGTGATTCGGGACTGTACCCAAAAGCCACCTTTTTGCATGCCCTCTTGGACATGGTATGATGGAAATCAAAGCACAGTGGGAATCATACAAGACTCTATGAAGATCTCGGGTCAACAGACTAAGCTGTACCAGTGTCACCAGAGAACTGCCATCTGACGTAAGGTATAATACCATCTGGGAGTTCTCAGCGAGTCCGTCCAGTGTACCCAGTCTCCACTGAGCACCCGTACACCATCCTTGATGTCAAACACCGATGGATATGGGATCATCCATCGCCCATCATATGGGTCAAGATGCGTATACGCTAGTCTACTCTGGTGCATCGATGCCCTGTCTCGATACACCCTCGACTAGGAACAATTATAGGATGTACTCGTCGACTACCGTGGCCCCACTAGTATGATCTCATCATAGTCTCAGTAGTTGAGTACATATCCTAAGGGCTTTATCAACATGTAATATAGAGACAAGCAGAGTACATGTTAAGATAAAGTACAGCCAGATAGCATACTATCATGTCGAGCAAGAAAGTCCTCCCTATATATGTCCTAGCATCCACTACAATATACATCGTATGTACAGTAATGGCCTCTAGGGCATACATATAACTAACAATCTCCCACTTGCACTAGGGCCATCTGTTGTGGTATCACATACCTAACAATTAGCTGTGATTGAAGTATCTCATACTCAACCATCCCATAAAAGTCTCTACTGGGAAAAAGGCCTTTGTGAGTGGATCCGCGCTGTTGTCCTCTGTGTCTACTCTCCTAACCTCGATCTCCCTGGAGATCAACCATCTCCATGATCAGGTGATACTGCCTAAGAATTATATCTGGATTACTAATGGGACGGTAGTTCCTAAGCAAAAGCCACAACTCCATTATCACACAATGGTAGGAACGAAGTTCATCTCATGAACTTATATATATCCAGACTGCCTCTTTGGTAACGATGTATCTTGCCTTTAATCGTCTATGCCGATATGCCGACGTGCTGTGGTGTATACGGAGGAGTAATGCTGAGAGAGAATCTCATTCTCGTTTAGAATACTCCAGGAATTCTGTGCTCAAGTATTCTCCTCCTTGATCTCATCAAAGGACATAATACTTATACCCGTATTTTGGTTCTCTACTTCTAACTTACATTCTGTAAATATCTCAAAAGGTTCGGACTTGTGTTTCAACAGGAACATATGTCTGAATCTTGAGAGATTATCAGAGAATGTAATAAAGTACAAAGAACCGGTCTTGGCATGTGTAGGCAGGGGACCTTCATACATCAACATGTATCAATCCCAAGAGTTCACTAACTCTTTCTCTATTTCCAATAAACAGAGCTGTGGTCATCTTATCTCTGAGACATGACCGGCAAGTTTCATAAGATGTAAATTCAAACTAATTTAAATATGCATCTTTATGGAACTTCAGCTAGTCGGGTCGCATTGATATGACATAGTCTACAATGCCTCAAGAAGGATTCGTTCATTTCTGAACTCTTCCTCTCGTGTGTGTTCTGTATACTAAGAACTGTAGTTTGATTTAGAACGTTAATGCTTTTAGATAACGTGCCTAAACCGATCAACTCTTGATATAGGAAATGTTCAAAACATTATCCAACAATACAAAATTATATCCTTTTTTACTAATAATGAGACTGATATGATGTTGTATATCAGGTTCGGTATCTAATAATATTTGTTCAGAATCAATATATTCTGGTAATACAGGGTGATAGTGACCAACAGACTTGGCTGCAACACTTGCACCGTTTTCTGTCTCAGGAAACTTATCACCCGTTCTCAGTTCTCTACCTTTCTGTAGCCCATGTAACAGATTACATATGCAGGATCCTGATCCGGTATCTGATACCCAGGACGTAAAGGATACCGAGAAACAGTTCTATGTAATGAACACACCCGAAGATGATGCATCAGCATGCACTTTCTTCGTTTGGGCGGCACGGGAAATCTGGTATTCCCTAATTTCCTGCTCTGTCTTATAACATTTATAAGTTGGAGCGGGACCAACGTTCCCCAGCTCAGTATAACAAGCGGGTTCGGTCAATATATCCGTATTATTATCTTGATTAAGGCGTGATATGGTCGCTACCTGGAGAGAGAGAGAAGAAAACACTCAGCGTATGCTCTTGCAAGATTGGATTGGCTATCTAATATATCTAATCAGGATGTCTCCCACTGTTTTAATCAAATCTTCCTTCAAACCCTAAAAGGAAAGACTAGCCGGGATTAATTACACGCTACAAGTTCGCCAATCTTTCTGCCAGGCCAGTGTCGGTACTTTGAGGGAGGTTCCCCGTGCTTTCGCACAGACCTAATTAAAGTAAACCTCGTTTTCCCAGAGGCGTAACCCCGTTAACACCTTTCTAGACACCTACTTGATCGGCTAATTGTAATGTGTAAAACTCTCCCAGAAGTAACTCTTACTCGCAGCGGGTATCGGGATCCAACTATCTCATAGAAGGTATGCAATCTCATTGCAAATTTCAACACTTGAAACTCCCAATAATATTTTACCCCTAGCAGCTATATGACCTTAACATAGTCAACAAATCATAAGTGCTAGTCAAGTTCAACCCGTCATTTCCCGATTGAATTAAACCCACCCGCACGACCCTTAACATAGTCAACAAAGTCGCACGATTACCCTAATCCAATCGCATCATATGCTTATACAGATAAGCACTAATCAGCTACCGCATACTACGACTTAACATAGTCAACAAACGTAGCACGAATACTAACTAGTACTTATCTGAAATGTCGGAGGGCTACGACAGGTTTTTAAGAAAACCTTTTGCGTAATGAACTTGATATCGTCGTAGAATCGAGTGATTTTAAATGGAGTGTTTTTTAGGCTTTTCTAGTTTTGCTAAAGGGGTCACTCCCGGTGAAGGGATCGTCGGCCCTTTCTTCATCGAATAAGGTGCAGGATATTTCACAAATATCGCTGTGCAAAGCAAGAACTATAGAAGCAATCAAAAGACAAACCGAGTTTGTAGCATCTGCTAGTTTCACTAAAGAGGTCACTCCCGGTGAAGGGATCTCGGCTCTTTCCTTATCGAATAAGGTGCTGGATGTTCTATAAGGAACACCGCTATGCAAAGCAAGAACTAGAGCTACCAGTTTTTAAACAAGTTTCTTCAATATCTTTAGATTTCTTTTATTTCATTAATCTCATTAATGAAGTCCCATTTTATTATGCATCACAAGCATCTCTTTTGAAATGAAATCTGCAATATAACATATATCTTGTAAGTCCACGTTGCTCGCCCCGGTTCTTACGGGGAGGCGGAAACGGCGAAAAACAATAATTTGGCGCAAGGCAACATGGACTCAAAAGCAAGGATCTTGGCTAAACTAGAAACTAGCGACAGAGAGGGGGCTGGACTAGCGCGGATGCAAAACATAAGCAACACCTAAATAGATATCATATATAGATATAAAGCAATGATAGCCATTACAGATCACAGATGAACACTTTGGATATACTAGGAATCCACGATTCGTTCGAGCCTGCAACGAAAAACGGATTACACGGTCGCGATGAATAGCCAAACCCTACCCTAGACCCCTACGGGTGCAGCAAACTACCCGCCAAGTACCCGAAGCGAAGCAACCTCCTTCAACACCGTGAGTAGGCCACTCGGCACTTCGAGATACCCGGTAGTTTGTGCACCCCACCTTGGGTTTATCCTAGGAGCAAAAACAGTAAAAAGAAATTATACAATGACGGCTACAACCCCGACCTGGTTGTGCGGCCAAACAAATAATATTACATCAATTTACAAATTTTTACAATGAATGAAAGAAAAAGAAACTCTCATCTCACACCCATTCCCGGCTATTCATCTGCGACAATCCACCGAGTTCATATCCACAAACCATCAACATTACAGATCACAGATATGTATAACCCCCACTAATCGACGTATAGCGATTAGCGGACGTTCAATACATATATCACATCACAGATAATATTCATTAGCCAAAGAGTACGGAATATCGATCAAAATATGGATTTATAACCACCCCAAAAGTCAATATGCTCTCTGGAAATTCTGGGTGGAAAAAACATGTATTAAAAATCTCAAAACAGCAAGCTAAGAACACTGCAGCAAAACGGAGTCGCGGCCGAGTCTACTCGGCCGCGGATCCGCGGCCAAACCCATGGTTTGGCCGCGTTTCCGCGGTGAGTTGACCGAGTCAGATGCTCAGTTTTGCTGTGTGTTCTATAAAAACCCTGAGACGAATTTTCATGTATATCAAATAATTTTTTGAACAGTATAAAAATTCGATAGAATGTTGGTTTTTGTCGGATGTGTTTTGTGACTTTTTTCCGATCGATATTCTTAACACTTTGCTAATTTGCTAGTTTATGTTTAGCCTGGCTCTGATACCACTGTAAGTCCACGTTGCTCACCCCGGTTCTTACGGGGAGGCGGAAACGGCGAAAAACAATAATTTGGCGCAAGGCAACATCGACTCAAAAGCAAGGATCTTGGCTAAACTAGAAACTAGCAAACAAGTAGAGGCTTTAACTACTATGCTGTAGAAAATATACCTCACAGAACCGGTCCTTCGATTCTTCTCTCCGCTGTCCGGCCCGTCCATCCACGCTCCGAGGGTCGATCCAGATCTTGGTCACTTCCGCGGCCTTCTTGAGTCGAAGACGATCCACCCGAGAGTTGTACACTAAGCTCCGCCTCAAGCCAAGGCAACTAGGGCAAAGAGATTGCTAATCTAAATGCCTTAGGTTGTGTAGAAGAGAAAGATGGAAGTGTTTGTCTATGTGGATTCTTTTTCTCTCAACACATGAGATCAAAAGAATTTTCAAGAGGAGGAAGATGAAGGAGAAAACTTAGCAACCATGGAGCTTTTCTTTTCTTCTCATTTCAAGAGAGAGAATGAGAAGAGAATAATGAAAAGATTAACCCAAATGAAATGAACCATGGTTGCAATAATACACCCAAAACCATCATTACTAATCCTATCATGATAAAGTTGATGCTACATTGAATTGACCATTATCATAACTCAAGAATTAAAAAGAAAATCAAAGAAGAGTGTAGATCTCTCTTGAAGGTCAATGGTCAACACGGTCAACGGGTCAACAAAGTCAAGAGAGGTCTAAGTGGTCAAATGGTCAATGCAATTAGCCATCACTAAACTATCACTAAAAGGATTAGTAAACAATGTCTCCGGCTCATAATGGTTTCGACCAAACGAATTGTCAAAACCCTAATGAGTCTGCCACATTACGGTTTTGGCCGAACCAACTGCCAAAACCCTAATAGGGCACCTTCTCCTTTATCGCTCCTCAAAACTGTGCATACACACCCGCATCCGCATTCCGTAGAATGCGAATGCACAGAAGACAAAACAAATCCATCCGTGCAATACTAGGATCTGGCTTAAACCAAAGCCCACTAGTATTGCCTGCCCGAACAGCATACGCACACAAGTGCACATAAGTGATCGTGGCCCTACCGTAAAACCATACGGCCTCTACACATTTCGCTCAGTGCAGGGAAACTCTCTATGTGGGACTCTAAAGACTCGACACTAGGCTGGCAGTGGGTTTAACCACAGACCGCAAGCGGCACTAGCTGTATGTAACGGTCCCCAGGTAGATGTCGATAAGAAGGCCGATGAGGTAAACCCATCCGAACTCCTACTGAGCCTGTATGTGACAATCTCCGTACAGTCCGGTCTGTTCGTCTGATACATCGCATAGCGGGCCTAGGGGGGCGGTGAACGTCAGTCCCCTAATAGTGGTATAAGTTATGTCGGAGTGTAGCCCAGAACACCCTGAGATAACACTGGAAACCTACTAGTATATCTCGCTTGCCCTGGCCAGGGACTACTTGTGTAATGGCTCTCCTAGACACAGCGCGATGTCAACCCCCAATACCGGGAGAGACGAATCCTGTCTAACCGTCACTGCCTCCAAGTGCTTCGGGACAGCACCCAACTACTACCTGTTTGCACGACTCCTTTGAGCCATGGTAGGGTAGTTATCTAAGTACAGTGGGAACACACTCGAGGTGAAGTGACAGTGTCAAGTCAGCGGACTAAGCTGTACTCATGTCACCTGGGAACTGATAACTGACGATAGGTATAATACCAACCAACAGTTCCCGACGAGTCCTGTCCAGTGTACTCGTAACCTAACAAGCACCCGCATACTATCTCATGTACGACGTACTGACGGCTGTGGGGCATACCGTCTCCCCCGCTGGGATGAGAAGCGCATACGCTAGTCTACTCCGGAGTATCGATGCCATGTCTCGATAGTCCTACGACTAAGGACCTGTATAAGGATGTGCTTATGGATTACCCAGCTCCCACAAGTATGACTGCCATCACAACGCTGGTAATCAAGCAAAGATCCTAAGGGCTCTACTAATATGTATGTAAGCGATATGCTAAAAGAAACACATGCACATATTGAAGTAGAGACAAACCAAGTAGCATACTACCATTTTGAGCAAGACTGTCTATACAACTGTGAATATCCCAAGCTTCCATTAAGTAATATACAAGCTAGTATGATACAGTAATGGCCTCTAGGGCATATACACTAACAATCTCCCACTTGCACTAAAGCCATGTACTGGCGTATCGAAGACCTATCATCTCGATCAGCCGCTCGAATTGAGTATAGGGTAGGGCCTTCGTGAGTGGATCTGCAGTGTTGTTCTCCGTATTTACTCTCTTCACCTCGATCTCCCGGCGATCTACGATCTTCCTGATCAGATGGTACCGCCTCAAAATGTGCCTGGACTTCTGATGGGACCTGGGTTTTTTCGCTAAAGCTATAGCGCCGGCGGTATTGGATCAACAATGGTAGGAACCACCTGAAGCTCCGTAAGGAACTTCTTCATCCAGACAGCTTCCTTTGCGGCATCGCAAGCAGCTATGTACTCCGCTTCCATAGTTGAGTCTGCAACGGTCTCCTGCTTGGAACTCTTCCAGCAAACCGCCCCTCCATTGAGGGTAAAGACATAACCCGACATGGACTTGGAGTCATCCTTGTCACTGTGGAAGCTGGAGTCAGCAAAGGCCTCGAGCTGGAGGTCTTTTCCGCCATACACCAAGAACATCTCCTTAGTCCTTCTCAGGTACTTGAGAATGTTCTTTACCGCTATCCAGTGTTTCTCCCATGGGTTTGACTGATACCGGCTTACAACACTCAATGCGTATGCTACATCTGGTCTGGTACATAACATCGCATACATTATAGAGCCTACCGCAGAAGCATAGGGTAATAGACATGTGATCCCTCTCCAAATCAGTCTTGGGAGACATCTCTTTGGAGAGGGTGATCCCGTGACAAGCCGGTAAATTACCGCGCTTGGAATCTTCCATACTGAATCTTTTCAGTATGGTGTCGATGTACCTTGACTATGAAAGTCCCAATATCCTCTTAGATCTATCACGATAGATCTGGATCCCAAGAATGTAGTTGGCATCGCCCAGGTCCTTCATGGAAAACCTCTGCGACAAGAATCCTTTGACTGACTGTAGCATAGGAATATCATTTCCTATTAGGAGAATGTCATCCACGTACAAGACGAGGAATACTACAATTCTCCCTACAATCTTACTGTAAATGCATGGTTCATCTGGGTTTTTGATAAAGTCGAATTCTTTGACAGTATCATCAAAGCAGATGTTCCAACTCCGCGATGCCTGCTTAAGTCCATAGATGGACTTTAGCAACTTGCACACTCTACCGCTGCTCCCACTCTGAATGAATCCCTCCGGCTGATCCATATAGACGCACTCTTCCAAATTTCCATTTAGGAAAGCCGTCTTTACGTCCATCTGCCAGATTTCATAATCGTGGAAGGCAGCAATGGCAAGAATGATCCGAATGGATTTCAGCATAGCCACTGGAGAAAAGGTCTCGTCATAGTCCAAACCAGGTCTTTGACGAAAACCCCTTGCAACAAGTCTAGCTTTATAGGTCTCAACCTGCCCATCTACACCAATCTTCTATCTGAAGATCCATTTGCAGCCTACGGGTTTTACCCCTTCTGGTGCAAAGTCCAAAGTCCAAACTTTGTTGGTATACATGGACTCCATTTCGGTCCGCATTGCATCCATCCATTTTACCGAGTGACCGCTCCGAATGGCTTGTTGGAAGCTAGTAGGTGTTAGTTATATGTATGCCCTAAAGGCCATTACTGTACATACGATGTATATTGTAGTGGATGCTAGGACATATATAGGGAGGACTTTCTTGCTCGACATGATAGTATGCTATCTGGTTGTACTTTATCTTAACATATACTCTGATTGTCTCTATGTTACATGTTGATAAAGCCCTTAGGATATGTACTCGACTACTGGGACTATGATGAGATCATACTAGTGGGGCCACGGTAGTCGACGAGTACATCATATAACTGTTCCTAGTCGAGGGTGTATCGAGACAGGGCATCGATGCACCAGTGTAGACTAGCATATACGCATCTTGACCCATATGATGGGCGATGGATGATCCCATGTCCATCGGTGTTTGACATCAAGGATGGTGTACGGGTGCTCAGTAGAGACTGGGTACACTGGATGGACTCGCCGAGAACTCCCAGATGGTATTATACCTTACGTCAGATGGCAGTTCTCCGGTGACACTGGTACAGAGTACTCTGTTGACCTGAGATCGTCATAGAGTCTTGTGTGATTCCCACTGTGCTTTGATTTCCATCATACCACGTCCAAGAGGGTGTGCAAAAAGGTGGCTTTTGGGTACAGTCCCGAATCACATGGAGGCAATGAGCGATAGGAGGGGATTCGTCTCTCCCGGTATAGGGAGTTGATGTTGCACTGTGTTCGATTGGCTATAACCGGAAATCCCTAGCCAGGGTTGCTGAGATTTACTGGTAAGTGTTATCAGTAGTTTCTCGAACTGTTATAGACCTCATATCGACACGACTTATCGAGCTACTGGGGTCTGACGTTTACCACCCCTAGGCGAGATATGCGACATATCAGACGACGAGACCGGACTATACGGGAGTGTTACTGATTGGATTCACAGGAGAATGTACAGGTTTTCTTGTTACGTTTAGCTGACCGCTTGCAGCTTGTGGGTGTTTGATATGATCATCACCTACTGCCGGCGTATTAACGATTCTTTAGAGTCCTACACAGAGGTTTCTTGGCTCAGGCAAAATAGAGTAGGAGCACATATGTGATATGTGCGGGACCGAGGATAATGCGATATGTGATACCGTATTGGATTCTCGCGATATGAGATATCGGCCGGGTATATGTGATATAGCCGGGTCATACTATTAGTCGGTTATTTGTGAAATAGCCGGATTATCGGATCAAGTGTTGATTCGATAATTTAATGTATAATAATATATATGATATATTAAATTACATTAACTAATATTTGCTCACTAAAAGATTCATTTTCTCATGGGATAATACATTGATATATATGCGATATATGTTAATTGTATTATTTTCTATTGTTACAAAATATATTGTATATGTGATATATAATATTGTAACATGTTAGGGTTACAAATTTAACATTGGATTAGGGTTTAAACTTGGTTAGGGTTTGGATTAGGGTTAGCTTTTGCATGAAGCTTCCATGAAGCTTCATGAAGCTTTGACTTTGTGGATGCTTGATATTTTTGTGAGATATTATGTTAACCCAATCCAAACCATTAACTATAGTTAACTCTCTACAAGGGTTAACTCTCTCATGCTTAACCCTTGGTTTGATTTGTAACCACTACAATAATTCATTGTTCATCACAAAAGGATTAAGGTTATCTTCTTCATTCTTCTTCTTCATGCTTGAGTTCCTTCATGAAAAAGCTTTCTTTTGTGATGAAATTGAGTGAGAAAAAGATTATAAATGAGAGCAAAAATCCTACTTCATCATCCTCATCTATCCTTGCTATTTAGATTAGTGTGTTCACTTCATATTATGAGTGTTATCTTGTGTTAACGAAACTTCAAGGTAGATCATCTTTGTATCGAAGATCGGAAGCAAAGGTTGCATCATTCTCTTCGTGAACCCTCTCGAGAGTCCGGAACACGATGATCGCAACGAAGGGACCTCAACACGGAGCTTAAGAAGTGAAGGACCGGATCTACAAAGGTTGTAATCCCTCTCACTTAGTGTTAAAGAGTTTAACATGCATGTTTTCGCCTAAACCCTAGTTTAAAGATCCGGCTTCGGGTTGTTCGGCACGGCTAAAATTTTAATCGGGCATGGTTGATGCCTCGTAGACCCTTGTGCGCGTGCCTAGAAACCTTACAGTGGTATCAGAGCCAAGCTAGAGCTTTAGGCGAAGTCTGAGAGAAATTTAATGTCCGATCGAAACCCGAAACCCCGATGTTTACCCTTTTCTGTACATTTTTCAAAAAGTTGATTTTTTCAGAATTAAAAATGCTCAGAAAAACAAGCAGGAAAAACTAAGAATTACTGTGAAGTACGGTCTTCTAAGTCAATTATTTGACCACGGAACCGCGGCCAAACCAAGGGTTTGGCGGCGGTTCCGTGGCCTAAATTGTTACTTAGTCCCTGAAATTTCATGTAATTATTCTTAGGTCCTTTCTTGTTATTTTTTTCTGGGAATTTTTTTATTCCACTCAATTGTTGAGTTTTTTAGGGTTGTATTGGGGACTCGTTGATTCGATCGGATAATTTAACTTTGTTTAGTTTATCCGGATAATTTTTAGAAACTGTTAAAAAGTTCGAACGGATATCAATAACTCACTTTTTCCCCTGTCGGAAAATTTTTCAAAAGTTGGATTTTTTCTCGAGTTTAAGAACGTTCTAAATCGTGCAAGTAACACGATGGACCCTCTAGAAGACAACAAACCTTAACTCGATTATGTGACCATCTTGAACTGCCTTTTGAACCTTAGGGTTTGGGGCAGTACGGCGTGCCACATGTGAGGCGTTGGCTTGACCCTTCTAGGGCTGGACCATTGGTACTGTGGCATGTGATGGATGTTTTTAAACTGATTTCAAGTGTTGAGATATATTGGGGAAATCTTGGGTGTTTGATTATTCGATCGGAAAGTTTAACATTATCTATTTACCTGGAATGTGATACAATATTTGGAATCTATAAATAGTTATGAGATAACTAATTTGAATGTTATAAACATAGTGGTTTAGTCTCGATGATCGGTTGCCACGGAATTTTGATGTGATCAAAAGTCCATCGCAATCACGTAGCGTACGCGGATACTCGCTGGGTAAACTTAATAGACAACGACGCCCCCATAGCCCCGACCAAGTGACTGTAGGAGAACCCCGTCGCCGAAAGCATCCGTTCGGGTGCTCGCGGCAGCGGTGTTCCGCCTTAGTGCACTTCGTCGACGGCATCCGGGGGTGCGGCCGTCTACTAAAGTTTGCGACGAGCATTCGATCAGGATGTCGGGAATCTTGTTGAATTGCCCGACTTGATATTGAAAAGTGTTTTCGATAAAGAGACTAAAATGCGGGGTTTATAATTGTTAGGCATGCGATGTCTACGGAATTCATATGGTTAGGCATGCAATGTCTAAAGAGGTTGTGGATTCCAACTGTTGTAGTTTTACACTTTCTTTTCTGTGACCGTAAGCGTAGTATGTGGTGTATCGCCGGCTTCGTTGCTATACATCAACGACAATCGGGATACGCATACTTGCTTACGTTGATGATATGAGATATTATGTGTTGCTGTGATATGTTATATTGGATCGTTGCGTTTGAATAGCCGGGGGTTTTATATGAGATGAGAGTTTTTCTTTTTCATTCATGTAAAATTCAATTGTATGTAATATTCTTTTATTGGGGCACTTCCAGGTAGCGGATGATGTCACCGTTGTATATTATTTACTTTTCCGCATTAGGTAGACCCAAGACAGGGAGCACAAGTAACCGGGTTCTAGGGTCCAGTGGGAGACCATCTCGAGGAGTCGAGACCGGGTCTCCTAACCCTAGAATTGGCAGTGTTGCTTGCCGCTCTCGTAGGGGTCTAGGGATGTGGGTTTGGCTATTCATCACGACCGTGGAATCCGTGTTTTATACAGGCTCGTATTAAAACACGGACGTCCTAGTATATCCAATATTTCATATATGTTCTTCTGCTGCAATGTTCTGTGATGAGATCATATTACTGCCTGAGACGAATGTTTATATTATATATATGAGATATATGTTATATTGCAGATTTCGTTTCAAATGTGATGCTTGTGAAGCACAATTAAAAATGGGACTTCATTAATGAGATTAATGAAATAAAAGAAACCTAAAGATGTTGTAGAAACTTGTTTAAAAACTGGTAGCTCTAGTTCTTGCTTTGCATAGCGGTGTTCCTTATAGAACATCCAGCACCTTATTCGATAAGGAAAGGGCCGAGATCTCTTCACCGGGAGTGACCCCTTTAGCAATAACTGGCAGATGCTACACCCCTCGGTTTATCTTTTGATTGCTTTTGGAGTTTTTGCTTTGCATAGTGATATATATGATATATCCTGCACCTTATTCGATGAGGAAAGGGCCGACGATCCCTTCACCGGGAGTGACCCCTTTAGCAAAACTAGAAAAGACTCAAAAACACTCCATTTAAAATCACTCGATTCTACAACGATATCAAGTTCATTACGCAAAGGGTTTTCTTAAAAACCTGTCGTAGCCCTCCGTCATTTCAGATAAGTACTAGTTAGTATTTATGCTGCGGTAGTTTGGCCTCCATCAAGGCGTAGTGTACGGTATCTAACTAATGCTTATCTGTTAGCATATGATGCGATTGGATTAGGGTATTCGAACGGCGTTGTTTGGCCTCCGTCAAGGGTCGTGCGGGTGGGTTTAATTCAATCAGGAAATGACGGGTTGAACTTGAATAGCGGACTATGGGTAGTTTGGCCTCCGTCAAGGTCATAGGACGCTAGGGGCAAAATAATCGGGAATTTCAAGTGTTGAAATTTGCAATGAGATTGCATACCTTCTATGAGATAGTTGGATCCCGATACCCGCTGCGAGTAAGAGTTACTCCTGGGAGACTTTTACACATTACAATTAGCCGATCAAGTAGGTGTCTAGAAAGGTGTTAACGGGGTTACGCCTCTGGGAAAACGAGGTTTACATTAATTAGGTTCGTACGAAAGCACGGGGGACCTCCCTCAAAGTACCGACACTGGCCTTGCTGAAAGATTGGCGAACTTGTAGCGTGTAATTAATCTCGGCTAGTCTTTCCTTTTAGGGTTTGAAGGAAGATTTGATTAAAACAGTGGGAGACATCCTGATTAGATATATTAGATAACCAATCTAATCTTGCAAGAGCATACGCTGAGTGTTTTCTTCTCTCTCTCTAGGTAGCGACCATATCACGCCTTAATCAAGATAATAAAACGGATATATTGACCGAACCCGCTTGTTATACTGAGCTGGGGAACGTTGGTCCCGCTCCAACTTATAATTGTTATAAGACAGAGCAGGAAATTGGGGAATACCAGATTTCCCGTGCCGCCCAAACGAAGAAAGTGCATGCTGATGCATCATCTTCGGGTGTGTTCATTACAGAGAATTGTTTCTCAGTATCCTTTACGTCCTGGGTATGTGATACCGGATCAGAATCCCGCATATGTAATCTGTTACATGGGCTACAGAAAGGTAGAGAACTGAGAACGGGTGATAAGTTTCATGAGATAGAAACGGTGCAAGTGTTGCAGCCAAGTCTGTTGGTCACTATCACCCTGTATTACCAGAATACATTGACTCTGAACGAATGTTATTAGATACCGAACCTGATATGCAACATCATATCAGTCTCTTTATTAGTAAAGAAAGGATATAATTTTGTATTGTTGGATAATGTTTTGAACATTTCCTATATCAAGAGTTGATCGGTTCAGGCACGTTATCTAAAAGCATTGACGTTCTAAATCAAACTACAGTTCTTAGTATACAGAACACACACGAAAGGAAGAGTTCAGAAATGAACGAATCCTTCTTGAGGCATTGTAGACTAGGTCATATCAATGCGACCCGACTAGCTGAAGTTACATTAAGATGCATATTTAAATTTGTTTGAATTTACATCTTGTGAAACTTGCCGGTCATGTCACAAAGATAAGATGACCATAGCTCTGTTTATTGGAAACAGAGAAAGAGTTAGTGAACTCTTGGGATTGATACATGCTGATGTATGAAAGTCCCCTGTCTACATATGCCAAGACCGGTTCTTTGTACTTCATTACATTCTCTGATGATCTCTCAAGATTCAAACATATGTTCCTGTTGAAACACAAGTCCGAAGCTTTTGAGATATTCACAGAATATAAGTTTGAAGTAGAGAACCAAAATACGGGTATAAGTATTATGTCTTTTGATGAGATCAAGGAGGAGAATACTTAAGCACGGAGATTCCTGGACTATTCTAAAGGAGAATGAGATTCTCTCTCAGCATTACTCCTTCGTATACACCATAGCACGATGGTATATCGGGGCGGAGCAATAGCACCCTATGTGATATAGTGTGCTCTATGATGAGTACTACTGAGTTTCCTATTTCCTTTTGTGAGTTATGCACCTGAGAAGCTGCATACCTATTGAATAGGGTTCAAATCAAATCAGTTGCCTTCCATTTCATATGTGATATGGAAAGGGAAGAGCCCATATCTTAAGTTTGTTAAGATTTGGGGTTGTCCGGCCTATGTCTAAAAGCAAAATCCGGACAAGCTCGAGGCAAGGTCTGTTATGTAGAACTGGAAAGGTTCCAGCTATACAAACTATAGCAGATGATTTGATAGAACCAAAGGATTCAACAGTAACCAACGAACCTCAGCCTCTCCGCCGATCCAGTAGGGTTCCTCACCCACCTGAGAGATACTTCGGTTTCTCTATGACAGTGGGAGCGAGGATTGCATCATGAGATGATGACCCAACTATTTTCGAGCTGGCCATCAGGAGTGGGACTCTGTAAGAATGGCAGGATGCTTATCGATCTGAGATGGAATCCTTATACACCAACAAAGTATGGACTTTGGTTGCTTTATCTGAAGGGTTAAATCCCCATCAGGAGCAAGTATATCTTGAGAAGATTACTTGGTGTATATGGAAAAGTTGAGACTTTCAAAGCTATGCTTAAGTCCATCCAGATCCTACTTGCCACGGCTACATACCATGACTACGATATCTGGCGGTTGGGTGTCATGACTGCTTTTCTAAATGATGTTTTAGAAAAGAGCGTCTATAAGTACACAGCCAGAGGGCTTCGTAGACAGTGGGAGCAGCGGAAACGTGTGCAAGATGTTTTATGTGATAAAGCAGGCATCGCGGAGTTGGAACATTTGTTTTGATGTGGAAGTCAAAGAGTTTGACTTCATCAAAATGATAGATGAACCTTGTATATACAAAAAGGTAGTAGGGAGTATGGTGGTGATCCTCGTAGAGTACGTGGATGACACACTCTTGATAGGGAAGGAGTTTCCTATGCTATGCTCGGTTAATCTCCGCTTATCACAAGGATTCTCCATATAGGATCAAAGTGATACCTCCTAAATCCTGGGTTTTTGGATCTATGTGATAGATCTAATTCGATGTTAGGATACTCACTAGTTGTAGTGAGATAGTATCAATCGATCCTGGGGAGAATCACTGGAAAGGTTCCAGGGTGATAAGGACGACTGAATGTCAGTCGCAGGCATTGTCTTTACCCTCAGTGGAGGGACGGTATGTTGGAAGAGTTCCAAGCTAGATACCGTGACATACTAGATGATTAAAGGCAAGATACATCATTACCAAGGATGCTACCAAAGAGGCAGTCTGGATATATATAAGTTCATGAGATGAACTTCGTTCCTACCATTGTGTGACAATGGAGTTGTGGCTTTAGCCAAGGAACTACCGTCCCATCAGAAATCCAGATATAATTCTTAGGCACTATCACCTGATCATGGAAATGGTTGATCTCCAGGGAGATCGAGGTTAGGAGAGTAGACACAAAGGACAACAGCGCGGATCCACTCACAAAGGCCCTTTTCCCAGTTGAGACATTTATGGGATGGTTGAGTATGAGATTCTTCAACCGCAGCTAATTGTTGGGTATATGATACCACAACAGATGGCCCTAGTGCAAGTGGGAGATTGTTAGTTATATGTATGCCCTAGAGGCCATTACTGTACATACGATGTATATTGTAGTGGATGATAGGACATATATAGGGAGGACTTTCTTGCTCAACATGATAGTATGCTATCTGGTTGTACTTTATCTTAGCATGTACTCTGATTGTCTCTATGTTATATGTTGATAAAGCGCTTAGGATATGTACTCGACTACTGGGACTATGATGAGATCATACTAGTGGGGCCACGGTAGTCGACGAGTACATCCTATAACTGTTCCTAGTCGAGGGTGTATCGAGACAGGGCATCGATGCACCAGTGTAGACTAGCATATACGCATCTTGACCCATATGATGGGTGATGGATGATCCCATATCCATCGGTGTTTGACATCAAGGATGGTGTACGGGTGCTCAGTAGAGACTGGATACACTGGACGGACTCGCCGAGAACTCCCAGATGGTATTATACCTTACGTCAGATGGCAGTTCTCCGGTGACACTGGTACAGAGTAGTCTGTTGACCCGAGATCGTCATAGAGGCTTGTGTGATTCCCACTGTGCTTTGATTTCCATCATACCACGTCCAAGAGGGCGTGCAAAAAGGTGGCTTTTGGGTACAGTCCCGAATCATATGGAGGCAATGAGCGATAGGAGAGGATTCATCTCTCCCGGTATAGGGAGTTGATATTGCGCTGTGTTCGATTGGCTATAACCGGAAATCCCTGGCCAGGGTTGCTGAGATTTACTGGTAAATGTTATCAGTAGTTTCTTGAACTGTTATAGACCTCATATCGACACGACTTATCGAGCTACTGGGGTCTGACGTTTACCACCCCTAGGCGAGATATGCGACATATCAGACGACGAGACCGGACTGTACGGGAGTGTTACTGATTGGATTCACAGGAGAATGTACAGGTTTGCTTGTTGATCTTCTGAGCGCTCAATACCTGGGTGGCTGTTACGTTTAGCTGACCGCTTGCAGCTTGTGGGTGTTTGATATGATCATCACCTACTGCCGACGTATTGACGATTCTTTAGAGTCCTACACAGAGGTTTCTTGGCTCAGGCAAAACGGAGTAGGAGCACATATGTGATATGTGCGGGACCGAGGATAATGCAGTATGTGATACCGTATTGGATTCTCACGATATGAGATATCGGCCGGGTATATGTGATATAGCCGGGTCATACTATTAATCGGTTATTTGTGAAATAGCCGGATTATCGGATCAAGTGTTGATTCGATAATTTAATGTATAATAATATATATGATATATTAAATTACATTAACTAATATTTGCTCACTAAAAGATTCATTTTCTCACGGGATAATACATTGATATATATGCGATATATGTTAATTGTATTATTTTCTATTGTTACAAAATATATTGTATATGTGATATATAATATTGTAACATGTTAGGGTTAAAAATTTAACATTGGATTAGGGTTTAAACTTGGTTAGGGTTTGGATTAGGGTTAGCTTTTGCATGAAGCTTCCATGAAGCTTCATGAAGCTTTGACTTTGTGGATGCTTGATATTTTTGTGAGATATTATGTTAACCCAATCCAAACCATTAACTATAGTTAACTCTCTACAAGGGTTAACTCTCTCATGCTTAACCCTTGGTTAGATTTTAACCACTACAATAATTCATTATTCATCACAAAAGGATTAAGGTTATCTTCTTCATTCTTCTTCTTCATGCTTGAGTTCCTTCATGAAAAAGCTTTCTTTTGTGATGAAATTGAGTGAGAAAAAGATTATAAATGAGAGCAAAAATCCTACTTCATCATCCTCATATATCCTTACCATTTAGATGAGGGTCTTCACTTCATATTATGAGTGTTAGCTTGTGTTAACGAAACTTCAAGGTAGATCATCTTTGTATCGAAGATCGGAAGCAAAGGTTGCATCATTCTTTTCGTGAACCCTCTCGAGAGTCCGGAACACGACGATCGCAGCGAAGGGACCTCAACACGGAGCTTAAGAAGTGAAGGACCGGATCTACAAAGGTTGTAATCCCTCTCACTTAGTGTTAAAGAGTTTAACATGCATGTTTTCGCCTAAACCCTAGTTTAAAGATCCGACTTCGGGTTGTTCGGCATGGCTAAAATTTTAATCGGGCATGGTTGATGCCTCGTTGACCCTTGTGCGCGTGCCTAGAAACCTTACAGTAGGCTCACTATAATACATAGTGCAATCCTCTCTATCCCCATCTATGAGAAAACCGTAGTATCTCTCGGGCGGATGAGACTGCCTACTACTCCTGCGGAGTGGCGCTGGGATGTCCGGTTCTCTTGAAACTTCTGGTTCCTTCAAGCTTTCAGTAATAGCTTGTGGTTCTGGAATTTCTTCCTGTTCTATTGCGCTCCCACTTATCTGATTTTCTAAAAATTCAATTTCCAAGAAATGGGCATGCTGAGAAACAAAAACCTTTTGTTCCTCTGCGGAATAGAAAAGATACCCCCTGGAGTTCTTTGGGTATCCCACAAACTTACAAAGTATTGAGCATGCCTCGAGCTTGTCCGCATGCTGCTTTTTTACAAAAGCTGGACATCCCCATGTCTTAAGGTACTTGAGACAGGGTTTCTTCCCACTCCACATCTGATATGGGGTGGTAGGCACAGTCTTGGTTGGAGCCTTGTTCAAAAGATATGCAACTGTTTCTAGCGCATAACCCCAGAAGGATCGCGGCAACTCAGCCTTACTCATCATGGAACGAACCATATCCAATAGGGTTCGATTCCGCCTTTCCGATACACCGTTGTCTTGTGGTGGGTATGGAGGAGTAAGCTGAGAGAGAATTCCATTCTCTTTTAAGTAGCCCAGAAACTCGGCACTCAAGTATTCACCACCTCGATCAGATCTCAGTGTCTTGATACCATTGCCTGTTTGTTTTTCAACTTCATTCTTGTATTCCTGAAATTTCTCAAAGGCCTCGGATTTGTGCTTCATTAAGAAGACATGCCCATACCTAGAGAAATCATCTGTGAAAGTAATGAAGTATGAATAACCACTTCGCGCATGTGTAGTTGGACCACACACATCACTGTGTATGAGTCCCAAGAGCTCGCTCGCTCTTTCTCCGTGTCCAGTGAACGGAGTCTTTGTCATCTTTCCCATGAGACAAGATTCACAAGTGGCATAAGACTGATACTCGAACGGATTCAAGTATCCCTCTTTATGTAACTTTGTTAACCGTGTCTCATTAATGTGACCCAGTCTACAATGCCATAAGAAAGCCTGATTTGTTTCCGGAGACATTCTTTTAAGTGTGTTCTGGACACTGAAGATCTGAGCTTGATTCAATACGTATATTCCGTTTTGTAATGTACCTGACCCAATCAGAACTTGATTTAGGTGGATGTTGACTACATCGCTTACAAATGTAAAATCATATCCTTCCTTAGAAATTAAGGATACAGATATGATATTACATGTCGCACCTGGTACATAAAAACAGTTACGCAGAATCAATATATGCCCAGTTGTCAGTCCTAGATGATATTCCCCTACGGATTCAGCATACATGCTCATCCGTTAGCAACCCTGAGAGTCATATCACCTTTCCTGATAACCCTACGGTTTCTTAGAGCCTGTAACGAATTACAGATATGAGATCCTGACCCGGTATCCAATACCCTGGAAGTAGGGTTAACTGACATACAGATCTCTATTACAAACACACCCGAAGTCGAAGCCACAACATGCTTCGAATTCTGGCTACTGGCTTTGCAAGCCCTGCAATCCTTCTGCCCATGTTCATTCCCGTAACAATAGGAACATCCCTCTTTATCTACATCCATTCCCGAAAATTCTGCCCTTCCCTTTCTTTCTACTTCCCTGGTTTCCTTCAGGGTAGTAGGTAGAGACTGTTGAACTAAGTCAGTATCTGACCCGTTCTTCAACGTGGTCTTCAGGTCCGTGAGCTCAAAAGAGCTGGTCACTGTAAGGACGTTGCCCCCTACAGATGACCCGATAGCCAACCTCGCTGGAAGCAATTCGTTCGAGGTCTCATATCTTGCGATACGAGATTGCTCTCCATATAAATCTTTGTTATGGAGGAAGATAGAAACTGGTCCATCTTCTCGTGCTGCCTCTGGTATATACCATCAACTGAAGCTAACACGAGGCACTTGGCTTTCGCACAGTCTTCTTCCGATGTCCTACGGATATCAATATCCGTGACAGGGGAAACTGGACCTGAGACGGCAGGGGTTGGATCAGTCAAGAGGTGTCCCAGCTTGTCATGGGCAATGGACATCTGGACAGACCATTGCTAGTCATAATAGTCAGATTCAGTCGTTTTATTATCTAGATGTAACCTAGGTGCGGTCACCTGGTCGCTGCAATTAAGAGAGAGAGAAGAAAACACTTAGCATGATGCTCTTGCAAGTTTAAATTGGTTTTTAATTTATTTAAACAGGATGGCTCCCACTGTCTCTCGAATCCCTCCTCAAACCATAAAGGAAGAATTAGTCGGGATCAATCTCACCGTACAATACTTGCTTAACCGTTCAGCCAGGCTGGTGTCGGTACTTCGAGGGAGGTTTTCCAACGCTTTCGCGAAGTTCCTTAATTAAGTAACCTCTTTTCCCTGTGGGCGTAGCCCCGCTAACACCTTTCTAGACACCTACTAGGTTTATAGCATTGATCGTTAAGTGAGAAAGTTCCTGAGGAGTAGCATATACTCACAGTAGGATCGGGATCCAAATATCATCACGTGACAAAACTGAAGGAATCCTACCAGAATCATCACACTCCAAATGGTATGCCGCGCTAGCAAGTTTCAGTACTTTTGAAACTCCCGATGTGGATTTTTACCCCATGCTCTTATGACCTTGACGAAGGTCAACAATCATAAGTCACATGTCAAGTTCTACCCGTCATTATCCAGGTTAATTTGAACCCACCCGTATATACCCTTGACGAAGGTCAATAAGGTAATACGACTGTCCCAAACCAACGCATCTATCTATGCTACATATGAACACCCAACAGCTACCAATCACTATGCCTTGACGAAGGTCAACAAACATAGCTTGAATACTATTGAATATCCATACGAAATGACGGAGGGCTACGAATGGTTTTGGCAAAACCGTGAACGTAGTGAACTTGATATAATCGATGGAACGAGATAGCTTTTAAAAGGAGTGGTTCAAGCTCCGCGTTTAAAATGCTGGTTTTTGAAAAGAACCGAGTGGTTTTCAATGTGTTCCAACGACTTTTACTTGGTTTATTTTCTTGCATTAATTCCAAAGCGTCCCATCATTTAATCCTACGATTGCAGAAAACAACCAAAATATGGCGTACGCTTATGCCATCCGCATTCGTCACGGGGCCCCGTCATCACCCGTTAGGTTACTTAACTAACGACAGAGCGGGGGCTGGACTAGCGTGGATGCAAAATATAAACAACACCTAAATAGATATCATATATAGATATAAAGCAATGATAGCCATTACAGATCACAGATGAACAATTTGGATATACTAGGAATCCGCGATTCATTCGAGCCTGCAACGAAAAACGGATTACACGGTCGCGATGAATAGCCAAACCCCACCGTAGACCCCTACGGGTGCGGCAAACTACCCGCCAAGTACCCGAAGCGAAGCAACCTCCCTCAACACCGTGAGTAGGCCACTCGGCACTTCGAGATACCCGGTAGTTTGTGCATCCCACCTTGGGTCTATCCTAGGAGCAAAAACAGTAAAAAGAAATTATACAATGACGGCTACAACCCCGACCCGGTTGTGCGGCCAAACAAATAATATTACATCAATTTACAAATTTTTACAATGAATGAAAGAAAAAGAAACTCTCATCTCACACCCATTCCCGGCTATTCATCCGTGACAATCCACCGAGGTCATATCCACAAACCATCAACATTACAGATCACAGATATGTATAACCCCCACTAATCGACGTATAGCGATTAGCGGACGTTCAATACATATATCACATCACAGATAATATTCATTAGCCAAAGAGTACAGAATATCGATCAAAATACGGATTTATAACCACCCCAAAAGTCAATATGCTCTCTGGAAATTCGAGGTGGAAAAAACATGTATTAAAAATCTCAAAACAGCAAGCTAAGAACACTGCAGCAAAACGGAGTCGCGGCCTAGTCAACTCGGCCGCGGATCCGCGGCCAAACCCATGGTTTGGCCGCGTTTCCGCGGTGAGTTGACCGAGTCAGATGCTCAGTTTTGCTGTGTGTTCTATAAAAACCCTGAGACGAATTTTCATGTATGTCAAATAATTTTTTGAACAGTATAAAAATTCGACAGAAAGTTGGTTTTTGTCGGATGTGTTTTGCGACTTTTTTCCGATCGATATTCTTAACACTTTGCTAACTTGCTAGTTTATGTTTAGCCTGGCTCTGATACCACTGTAAGTCCACGTTGCTCACCCCGGTTCTTACGGGGAGGCGGAAACGGCGAAAAACAATAATTTGGCGCAAGGCAACATGGACTCAAAAGCAAGGATCTTGGCTAAACTAGAAACTAGCAAACAAGTAGAGGCTTTAACTACTATGCTGTAGAAAATATACCTCACGGAACCGGTCCTTCGGGTCTTCTCTCCGCTGTCCGGCTCGTCCATCCACGCTCCGAGGGTCGATCCGGATCTTGGTCACTTCCGCGGCCTTCTTGAGTCGAAGACGATCCACCCGAGAGTTGTACACTAAGCTCCGCCTCAAGCCAAGGCAACTAGGGCAAAGAGATTGCTAATCTAAATGCCTTAGGTTGTGTAGAAGAGAAAGATGGAAGTGTTTGTCTATGTGGATTCTTTTTCTCTCAACATATGAGATCAAAAGAATTTTCAAGAGGAGGAAGATGAAGGAAAAAACTTAGCAACCATGGAGCTTTTCTTTTCTTCTCATTTCAAGAGAGAGAATGAGAAGAGAATAATGTAAAGATTAACCCAAATGAAATGAACCATGGTTGCAATAATACACCCAAAACCATCATTACTAATCCTATCATGATAAAGTTGATGCTACATTGAATTGACAATTATCATAACTCAAGAATTAAAAAGAAAATCAAAGAAGAGTGTAGATCTCTCTTAAAGGTCAATGATCAACACGGTCAACGGGTCAACAAAGTCAAGAGAGGTCTAAGTGGTCAAATGGTCAATGCAATTAGCCATCACTAAACTATCACTAAAAGGATTAGTAAACAATGTCTCCGGCTCATAATGGTTTCGATCAAACGAATTGTCAAAACCCTAATGAGTCTGCCACATTACGGTTTTGGCCGAACCAACAGCCAAAACCCTAATGGGGCACCTTCTCCTTTATCGCTCCTCAAAACTGTGCATACACACCCGCATCCGCATTCCGTAGAATGTGAATGCACAGAAGACAAAACAAATCCATCCGTGCAATACTAGGATCTGGCTTAAACCAAAGCCCACTAGTATTGCCTGCCCGAACAGTATACGCACACAAGTGCACGTAAGTGATCGTGGCCCTGCCGTAAAACCATACGGCCTCTACACGTTTCGCTCAGTGCAGGGAAACTCTCTGTGTGGGACTCTAAAGACTCGACACTAGGCTGGCAGTGGGTTTAACCATAGACCGCAAGCGGCACTAGCTGTATGTAACGGTCCCCAGGTAGATGTCGATAAGAAGGCCGATGAGGTAAACCCATCCGAACTCCTACTGAGCCTTTATGTGACAATCTTCGTACAGTCCGGTCTGTTCTTCTGATACATCGCATGGTGGGCCTAGGGGAGGTGAACGTCAGTCCCCTAATAGCGGTACAAGTCGTGTCGGAGTGTAGCCCAGAACACCCTGAGATAACACTGGAAACCTACCAATATATCTCGCTTGCCCTGGCCAGGGACTACTTGTATAATGGCTCTCCTAGACACAGCGCGATGTCAACCCCCAATACCGGGAGAGACGAATCCTGTCTAACCGTCACTGCCTCCAAGTGCTTCGGGACTGCACCCAACTACTACCTGTTTGCACGACTCCTTTGAGCGCTGGTAGGGTAGTAATCTAAGTACAGTAGGAACACACTCGAGGCGAAGTGACAGTGTCAAGTCAGCGGACTAAGTTGTACTCATGTCTACTGGGAACTGATAACAGACGATAGGTATAATACCTACCAACAGTTTCCGACGAGTCATGTCCAGTGTACTCGTAACCTAACGAGCACCCGTATACTATCTCAAGTACGACGTACTGACGGCTGTGGGACAGACCGTCTCCCCCGCTGGGATGAGAAGCGCATACGCTAGTCTACTCCGGAGTATCGATGCCCTATCTCGATAGTCCTACGACTAGGGACCTGTATAAGGATGTGCTTATGGATTACCCAGCCCCCACGAGTATGACTGCCATCACAACGCTGGTAATCAAGCAAAGATCCTAAGGGCTCTACTAATATGTATATAAGCGATATGCTAAAAGAAACACATGCACATATTGAAGTAGAGACAAACCAAGTAGCA
Organism: Agapanthus africanus; assembly: GCA_030015575.1. NCBI lineage: Eukaryota > Viridiplantae > Streptophyta > Magnoliopsida > Asparagales > Amaryllidaceae > Agapanthus > Agapanthus africanus. The sequence continues at coordinate 175,554,274 of JASDDO010000016.1, read as the reverse complement.
TACTACCATTTTGAGCAAGACTGTCTATACAACTGTGAATATCCCAAGCTTCCATTAAGTAATATACAAGCTAGTATGATACAGTAATGGCCTCTAGGGCATATATACTAACATATCTCATATATATAATATAAACAATCGTCTCAGGCAGTAATATGGTCTCATCACAGAACATTGCAGCAGAAGAAACATATATGAAATATTGGATATACTAGGACGTCCGTGTTTTAATACGAGCCTGTATAAACACGGATTCCACGGTCGCGATGAATAGCCAAACCCACATCCCTAGACCCCTACGAGAGCGGCAAGCAACACTACCAATTCTAGGGTTAGGAGACCCGGTCTCGACTCCTCGAAATGGTCTCCCACTGGGCCCCAGAACCCGGTTACTTGTGCTCCTTGCCATGGGTCTACCTAATGCAGAAAAGTAAATAATATACAAAGGTGACATCATCCTTAGCCCGGAAGTGCCCCATTAAAAGAATATTACATACAAATGAATTTTACATGAATGAAAAAGAAAAACTCTCATCTCACATAAAACCCCCGGCTATTCAAACGCGACGATCCAATATAACATATCACAGCAACACATAATATCTCATATCATCAACGTAAGCAAGTATGCGTATCCCGATTGTCGTTGATGTATAGCAACGAAGCCGGCGATACACCATATACTACGCTTACGGTCACAGAAAAGAAAGTGTAAAACTACAACAGTTGGAATCCGCAACCTCCTTAGACATCGCATGCCTAACCAAATGAATTCCTTAGACATCGCATGCCTAACAATTATAAACCCCGCATTTTAGTCTCATTATCGAAAACTGTTTTCAATATCAAGTCGGGTAATTCAACAAGATTCCCGACATCCTGATCGAATGCTCGTCGCAAAATTTAGTAGACGGCCGCACCCCCGGATGCCGTCGACGAAGTGCACTAAGGCGGAACACCGCTGCTGCGAGCACCCGAATGGATGCTTTCGGCGACGGGGTTCTCCTACAGTCACTTGGTCGGGGCTATGGGGCGTGTAGGGTTCCTAGGCACGCTAATGAGGTCTCACAAGGCATCAACCTTGCCAATTTCAAAAATTTACGGTGCCAAGAAACCCTAATACGGATCGTTGACTAGATGTATAGGCGAAACATGCAACTAGTTAACAACTTAACTAAGTGAACGGAAAATACAACCTTTGTAGATCCGGTCCTCCACCTCCATAGCTCCGTGATGATGTCTCCTCGCTGTGATCGTCGGATCCCGGGCTCTAGCGTCGGCTTCATCGGAGAAATGGGCGGGCTAGGTCATCGACGTCGATGCCGAAGATGATCTACGTCGAGGCAACACAAGATCAAGCTCCAACTTCACCAAGACATGAAACTTGTGAAGAAAACACCCTATACTACTTGGAAAGTGGTAGAGGATGAAGAAATAGGAAGTGGGTTCACTTTAGAATTGGATTTCTCACTCTTTTTCACTAGTTGCCATTGATGGATGCAAGCTTCTTCATCTTGAAGAAGAAGAAGAAGAAGAAGAAAAGAATATGATAAGTTATTTTCAAAATAGAAAATAAATGAATACTTATCATATGGCAACCATAGTTAGGTGTAGAGAGTAAACTAAGCTTAGTTAAATGGTTAGGGTTAGGAGATGAAGACAAAATGGTTGCTTTAGTCAAAGATGCTTTGAAGCTTCAAGAAGTTTCAAGCAAAGAACAAAGAAAGCCACCATTTTCTCTTTATCATTTTCTTTTGCCAAAATAAACAAAATAAATAAATAAATGAATAAGTAAATAAACAAAACCCTAACCACTCATATAACCATGGTTTAATTCTTTACATACACCCAAACTATCATGTATCATCAAACATGATACAATCAAATGTACAAAAGTATATCACATATACAATGTGCACATCAAGTGAGAAAATCCATTTAAAGTGAACCAATACTAGTTAATGCAAAGTAATATATCAAATATATTATTACGCATTAAATCATTAAATCAACACTTGATTTAACGATCCGGTCATATCTCATATAACCGACTAATATCCAATGTATCGGCTTATCGAATCAATCCTTGAATCGATAACTAGATTATATCACATACAACCAATCCATACATTCATCGCGAGAATGGAATACGGTATCACATACACACATTATTCTCGGTCCCGCACATATCTCATATGCGCTCCTATTTCGTTTCGCTTGAGCCAGGAAACCTCTGTGTAGGACTCTAAAAACTCGTCAATACGCCGGCAGCAGGTGATGATCATATCAAACACCCACAAGCCGCAAGCGGTCTGCTAAACGTAACGGCCACCCGGGTATTGAGCGATCAGAAGATCGACGAGCAAGCCCGCTCACACTCCTGTGAATCCAACCAGTAACACTTACCGTACAGTCCGGTCTCGTTGTCTGATATGTCGCATATCTCGCCTAGGGGTGGTAAACGTCAGACCCCAATAGCTCGATAAGTCGTGTTGATATGAGGTCTATAACAGTTCGAGAAACTACTGGTAACACTTACCAGTAAATCTCAGCAACCCTGGCCAGGGATTTCCGGTTATAGCCAATCGAACACAGCGCAACATCAACTCCCTATACCGGGAGAGACGAATCCCCTCCTATCGCTCATTACCTCCATGTGATTCGGGACTGTACCCAAAAACAACCGTTTTGCACGCCCTCTTGGACGTGGTAAGGTGGAAATCAAAGCACAGTGGGAACCACACAAGACTCTATGACGATCTCGGGTCAACAGACTACTCTGTACCAGTGTCACCAAAGAACTGCCATCTGACGTAAGGTATAATACCATCTGGGAGTTCTCGGCGAGTCCGTCCAGTGTACCCAGTCTCCACTGAGCACCCGTATATCATCTCAGATGTCAAACACCAATGGATATGGGATCATCCATCGCCTATCTGTATGGGTCGAGAAGGTATACGCTAGTCTACTCTGGTATATCGATGCCCCGTCTCGATACACCCACGACTAGGGACCTTGAAGGATGTACTTATGAACTACCATGTCCCCACTAGTATGATCTGCATCATAGTCCAGGTAGTCAAGTACACATCCTAAGGGCTTTACCAACATGTAACAGAGAGACAATCAGTATACACGTTAAGGCAAAGAGTAACCAGATATCATACTATCATGTCGAGCAAGAAAGTCCTCCCTATATATGTCCCAGCATCCACTACCATATACATCCTATGTATAGTAATGGCCTCTAGGGCATACATATAACTAACAATCTCCCACTTGCACTAGGGCCATCTGATAGCAGTGGTTGCAGTATCTCATACTCAACCATCCCATAAAAGTCTCTCTGTGGGAAAAGGCCTTTCGTGAGTTGATCCGCCATGTTGCCCTCTGAATCTGCTCCCCTAACCTTGATCACCCTGAAGATCAACCATCTCCACGATCGGGTGATACTGCCTTAGAATATGTCTGGATCACTGATGGGACAGGCGTTCCTTGGCATAAGCCATAACTCCATTGTCACACAATGGGAGGAACTAAGTTCATCTCATGAACAAATATACATCCAGACTGCCTCTTTGGTAGCATCTTAAGTAGCGATGTATCCAGCCTTTATCGTCTAGTGTGCCACGGTATCTAGCTTGGAACTCTTCCAACATACCGTCCCTTTACTGAGGGTAAAGACAATGCCTGTGACTGACATTCAGTCTTCTTTATCACCCTGGAACCTTTCCAATGATTCTCCCCAGGATCAATTGACACCATCTCACTACAGCTAGTGAGTATTCTAACACCCAAATAACATCTATCTCATAGATGAAAACTCAGGATTTAAGAGGTATCACTTTGATCCTGTATGGAGAATCCATGTGATAAGCGGAGATCGACCGAGCGTAGCATAGGAAACTCCTTCCCTATCAAGAGTATGTCATCCACGTACTCTACGAGGATCACAACCATACTTCCTACTACCTTTTTTGTATATACAAGGTTCATCTACCATTTTGATGATGTCAAACTGTTTGACTACTACATAAAAACAGACGTTCCAACTCCGCGATGTCTGCTTTATCATATAAAACATCTTGCACACGTTTCCGCTGCTCCCACTGTTTACGAGGCCCTCTGGCTGTGTACTTATAGACGTTCTCTTCTAAATCAGTATTTAGAAAAGCAGTCATGGCACCCAACCGCCAGATATCGTAGTCATGGTATGTAGCCGTGGTAAGTAGGATCTGGATAGACTTAAGCATAGCCACTGGAAAAAGGTTTCATCATTATCCACGCCTGGTCGATGACGAAAACCTTTAACAAGTCTAGCTTTGAAAGTCTCAACTTTTCATGTACACCAAGTAATCTTCTCAAGATATACTTGCTTCTGATGGGGATTTAACCCTTCAGATATAGCAACTAAAGTACATACTTTGTTGGTGTATAAGGATTCCATCTCAGATCGCTAAGCATCCAGCCATTCTTACAGAGTCCCACTCTTGATGGCCAGGTCGAAACTAGTTGGGTCATCATCTCATGATGCAATCCTCGCTCCCACTGTCATAGAGAAACAGAAGTATCTCTCAGGTGGGTGAGGAACCCTACTAGATCGGCGGAGAGGCTAAGGTTCGTTGGTTACTATTGAATCTTTCGGTTCTACCAAATCATCAGCTGCAGTTTGTATAGCTGGAACATTTCCAGTTCTATATAACAGACGTTGCCTCGAGCTTGTCCGGATTTTGCTTTTAGACAAAGGCCGGACAACCCCAAATCTTAACTAACTTAAGATATAGGCTCTTCCCTTTTCATATCACATATGAAGCGGTAGGCAGCTGATTTGAATGGAACCCTATTCAATAGGTATGCAACTTCCCAAGTGCATAACTCCCTAAAGGAAATAGGTAACTCAGTAATACTCATCATAGAGCACACCATATCATATAGGGTGTTATTGCTCCGCCCTGATACACCGTTGTGCTGTGGTGTATTCAGATGAGTAATACTGAGAGAGAATCTCATTCTCCTTTAGAATAGTCCAAGATTTCCGTGCTCAAGTATTCTTCTCCTTGATCACATCAAAGGACATAATACTTTTACCCGTATTTTGGTTCTCTACTTCCAACTTATATTCTATGAATATCTCAAAAGGTTCGGACTTGTGTTTCAACAGGAACATAGGTCTGAATCTCGAGAGATTATCAGAGAATGTAATGAAGTACAAAGAACTGGTCTTGGCATGTGTAGACAGGGGATCTACATACATCAACATGTACCAATCCCAAAAGTTCACTAACTCTTTTTCTGTTTCCAGTAAACGGAGCTATGGTCATCTTATCTCTGTGACATGACTGGCAAGTTTCATAAGATGTAAATTCAAACTGATTTAAATATGCATCTAAATGTAACTTTAGCTAGTCGGGTCACATTGATCTGACCTAGTCTACAATTCCTCAAGAAGGATCTGTTCATTTCTGAACTATTCCTCTTGTGTGTGTTCTGTATACTTAGAATTGTAGTTTGATTTAGAACATCAATGCTTTTAGATAACGTGCCTGAACCGATCAACTTTTGATATAGGAAATGTTCAAAACATTATCCAACAATACAAAATTTTATCATTTCTTTACTAATAAAGAGACTGATATGATTTTGTATATCAGGTTCGGTATCTAATAGCATTCGTTCAGAATCAATGTATTGGTAATACAGGGTGACAGTGACCGACAGACTTGGCTGCAACACTTGCCCCGTTTTCTGCCTCATGAAACTTATCACCCGTTCTCAGTTATCTACCTTTCTGTAGCCCTATGTAACAGATTACATATCTGGGATCCTGATCCGGTATCTCATACCCAGGACGTAAAGGATACTGAGAAACAGTTCTTTGTAATGAACACACCCGAAGATGATGCATCAGCATGCACTTTCTTCGTTTGGGCGGCATGGGAAATCTGGTATTCCCCAATTTCCTGCTCTGTCTTATAACAATTATAAGTTGGAGCGGGACCAACGTTCCCCAGCTCAGTATAACAAGCGGGTTCGGTCAATTATCCGTATTATTATCTTGATTAAGGCGTGATATGGTCGCTACCAGGAGAGAGAGAGAAGAAAACACTCAGCGTATGCTCTTGCAAGATCAGATTGGTTATTATTTTATCTAATCAGGATGGCTCCCACTGCTTTTTATCAAATCTTCCTTCAAACCCTAAAAGGAAAGATTAGCCGGGATTAATTACACGCTACAAGTTCGCCAATCTTTCAGCCAGGCCAGTGTCGGTACTTTGAGGGAGGTGCCCCGTGCTTTCGCACAGACCTAATTAATGTAAACCTCGTTTTCCTAGAGGTGTAACCCCGTTGACACCTTTCTAGACACCTACTTGATTGGCTAATTGTAATGTGTAAAACTCTCCCAGGAGTAACAATTACTCGCAGTGGGTATCGGGATCCAACTATCACATAGAAGGTATGCAATCTCATTGCAAATTTCAACACTTGAAATTCCCGATAATATTTTGCCCCTAGCGTCCTATGACCTTGACGGAGGCCAAACAACCCATAGTCCGCTAGTCAAGTTCAACCCGTCATTTCCTGATTGAATTAAACCCACCCGCACGACCCTTGACGGAGGCCAAACAACGCCGTACGAATACCCTAATCCAATCGCATCATATGCCAGCAGATAAGCACTAGTTAGCTACCGTACACTACGCCTTGACGGAGGCCAAACTACCGCAGCACGAATACTACCTAGTACTTATCTAAAATGACGGAGGGCTACGACAGGTTTTTCTGAAAACCTATTGCGTAATGAACTTGATATCGTTGCAGAATCAAATGATTTTAAACTGGAGTGTTTTTTAGGCTTTTCTAGTTTTGCTAAAGGGGTCACTCCCGGTAAAGGGATCGTCGGCCCTTTCCTCGTCGAATGAGGTGCGGGATATATCATATATATCACTGTGCAAAGCAGAAACTATAGAAGCGATCAAAAGACAAACCGGGTGTGTAGCATCTGCCAGTTATTGCTAAAGGAGTCACTCCCGGTGAAGGGATCTCGGTCCTTTCCTTATCGAATAAGGTGCAGGATATATCATATATACCGCTGTGCAAAGCAAGAACTGTAGCTACCTGTTTTATTTTGAAATTAGATTCTACAACATCTTAGGTTTCTTTTCTTTCATTAATCACATTAATGAATTCCCATCATTTAATATACCTAAACATCACAGATAAATACGACGTACACTTATGCCATCCGCATTCGCCTCGATGTCCCCTCGTGCACCGTTAGGTTAGGTAACTAACGACAGAGCGGGGCAGGGCTAGCGCGGGTGTAAAACATAAGTAACGCCTATATAATATATCATATATACTATATACAGTATTTATCACAGAACATATCAAATGATCACATCACAGATATCGCAGCAGAAGAATCATATGAAATATTGGATATACTAGGACGTCCGTGTTTTCAATACGAGCCAGTATAAAACACGGATTCCACGGTCGCGATGAATAGCCAAACCCACACCCCTAGACCCCTACGAGAGCGGCAAGCAACCCTACCAATTCTAGAGTTAGGAGACCCGTACTCGACTCCTCGAGTTGGTCTCCCACTGGACTCCAGAACCCGGTTACTTGTGCCCTCCTCCTTGGGTCATCCTAGTGCGGAAAAGTAAATAATATACATCAACAGTGACAACTTCCGCAACCTGGAAGTGCCCCAATAAAAAGAATATTACATACAAGTTTTTACATGAATGAAAATGAAAAACACTCATCTCACATAAAAAAAACCCGGCTATTCAAACACGACGATCCAATATAACATATCCAGCAACACATAACAAGACATGTCATCAACGTAAGTAAACATGCGTATCCCAATTGTCGTTGACATATAGCAACGAAACCGGCGATATCACATATTACACTTACGGTCACAGAAAAGAAAGTGTAAAACTACAACAATTGGAATCCGCAACCACCTCAGACATCGCATGCCTGACCCAATGAATTCCTTAGACATCGCATGCCTAACAATTATAAACCCCGCATTTTAGTCTCAAAATCGAAAACACTTTTCAATACAAAGTCGGGCAATTCAACAAGATTCCCGGCATCCAGATCGAATGCTCGTCGCAAACTTTAGTAGGCGGCCGCACCCCTGATACCGTCGACGAAGTGCACCAAGGCGGAACACCGCTGCCGCGAGCACCCGGACGGATGCTTTCGGCGACGGGGTTCTCCTACAGTCACTTGGTCGGGGCTTTGGGGTGTAGCTGTCTATTAAGTTTACCCGGCGAGTATCCGCGTACGCTACGTGATTGCGACGGACTTTTGATCACATCAAAATTCCGTGGCAACCGATCAAGTGAGACTAAACTGCTATGTTTATAACATTCATTCAGTTATCTCATAACTACATGTGGATTCCAAGTATTGTATCCCATTCCAGATAAACAGAAGATGTTAAACTTTCCGATCGAACAGTCAAACACCCAAGTTTTCCCGATACAGCTCAACACATGAAATAGGTTTAAAAACATCCAGTTCATGCCTCAGTACCAACGGTCCAGCCGTAGAAGGGTCAAGCCAACGTCTCACATGTGGCACGCCGTACTACCCCAAACCCTAAGGTTCAAAGGGCAGTTCAAGACGGTCACATAATCGAGTTAAGGTTTGTTGTCTTCTAGAGGGACCATCACGTTACTTGCACTACTTAGAACGTCGTTAAACTACGGAAAAGTCCAACAATTGGAAATTTCCCGGCAGGGGAAAAAGTGGGTATTTATATCCGGTCGAACTTTTTAACATATTCAAAAATTATCCGGAAAACCACATAGACAAAGTTTGATAATCTGATCGAATCTACGAACTCCCAATACATCCCAGAAAACTCAACTCATGAGTAAATATTAAAAATTCCCAGAAAACTCAGCACTAAAATATAGGAATTACTGTACAATTTTCAAGAGGTGATATGACAAATTGGCCACGGAACCGCCGCACGAGCCATGCTCATTTCCGCCGCGCTTTAGGCGTATCGTTTGCTCGTTTTTGCACCGTAATTCTTAGAATTTCCTGCTGAATTTTTTAAGCATTTTTAATCTGGAAAAAACCCAGTTTTTGAAAAAAGTCTAGAGAGCATTGAAAAATTGGGGTTTCGAGTTCGATCGGGTTTCTAACATCGTCTACGCATCGCCTAAGGCTCTAGCTAGTCTCTGATACCATTGTAGGGTTCCTAGGCACGCTAATGAGGTCTCACAAGTCATCAACCATGCCAATTTCAAAAATTTACGGTGCCGAGAAACCCTAATACGGATCGTTGACTAGATGTATAGGCGAAACATGCAACTAGTTAACAACTTAACTAAGTGAACGGAAAATACAACCTTTGTAGATCCGGTCCTCCACCTCCATAGCTCCGTGATGATGTCTCCTCGCTGTGATCGTCGGATCCCGGGCTCTAGCGTCGGCTTAATCGGAGAAATGGGCGGGCTAGGTCATCGACGTCGATGCCGAAGATGATCTACGTCGAGGCAACACAAGATCAAGCTCCAACTTCACCAAGCCAAGAAACTTGTGAAGAAAACACCCTATACTACTTGGCAAGTGGTAGAGGATGAAGAAATAGAAAGCGGGTTCACTTTAGAATTGGATTTCTCACTCTTTTTCACTAGTTGCCATTGATGGAGGCAAGCTTCTTCCTCTTGAAGAAGAAGAAGAAGAAGAAGAAGAAAAGAATATGATAAGTTATTTTCAAAATAGAAAATAAATGAATACTTATCATATGGCAACCATAGTTAGGTATAGAGAGTAAACTAAGGTTAGTTAAATGGTTAGGGTTAGGAGATGAAGACAAAATGGTTGCTTTAGTCAAAGATGCTTTGAAGCTTCAAGAAGCTTCAAGCAAAGAACAAAGAAAGCCACCATTTTCTCTTTATCATTTTCTTTTGCCAAAATAAACAAAATAAATAAATAAATGAATAAGTAAATAAACAAAACCCTAACCACTCATATAACCATGGCTTAATTCTTTACATACACCCAAACTATCATGTATCATCAAACATGATACAATCAAATGTACAAAAGTATATCACATATACAATGTGCTCATCAAGTGAGAAAATCCATTTAAAGTGAACCAATACTAGTTAATGCAAAGTAATATATCAAATATATTATTACGCATTAAATCATTAAATCAACACTTGATTTAACGATCCGGTCATATCTCATATAACCAACTAATATCCAATGTATCGGCTTATCGAATCAATCCTTGAATCGATAACTAGGTTATATCACATACAACCAATCGATACATTCATCACGAGAATGGAATACGGTATCACATACATGCATTATTCTCGGTCCTGCACATATCTCATATGCGCTCCTATTTCGTTTCGCTTGAGCCAGGAAACCTCTGTGTAGGACTCTAAAGACTCGTCAATACGCCGGCAGCAGGTGATGATCATATCAAACACCCACAAGTCGCAAGCGGTCTGCTAAACGTAACGGCCACCCGGGTATTGAGCGATCAGAAGATCGACGAGCAAGCCCGCTCACACTCCTGTGAATCCAACCAGTAACACTTACCGTACAGTCCGGTCTCGTCGTCTGATATGTCGCATATCTCGCCTAGGGGTGGTAAACGTCAGACCCCAATAGCTCGATAAGTCGTGTTGATATGAGGTCTATAACAGTTCGAGAAACTACTGGTAACACTTACCAGTAAATCTCAGCAACCCTGGCCAGGGATTTCCGGTTATAGCCAATCGAACACAGCGCAACATCAACTCCCTATACCGGGAGAGACGAATCCCCTCCTATCGCTCATTGCCTCCATGTGATTCGTGACTGTACCCAAAAACCACCGTTTTGCACGCCCTCTTGGACGTGGTAAGGTGGAAATCAAAGCACAGTGGGAACCACACAAGACTCTATGACGATCTCGGGTCAACAGACTACTCTGTACCAGTGTCACCAGAGAACTGCCATCTGACGTAAGGTATAATACCATCTGGGAGTTCTCGGCGAGTCCGTCCAGTGTACCCAGTCTCCACTGAGCACCCGTATATCATCTCAGATGTCAAACACCAATGGATATGGGATCATCCATCGCCCATCTGTATGGGTCGAGAAGGTATACGCTAGTCTACTCTGGTATATCGATGCCCCGTCTCGATACACCCACGACTAGGGACCTTGAAGGATGTACTTATGAACTACCATGTCCCCACTAGTATGATCTGCATCATAGTCCAGGTAGTCAAGTACACATCCTAAGGGCTTTACCAACATGTAACAGAGAGACAATCAGTATACAAGTTAAGGCAAAGAGTAACCAGATAGCATACTGTCATGTCGAGCAAGAAAGTCCTCCCTATATATGTCCCAGCATCCACTACAATATACATCCTATCTATAGTAATGGCCTCTAGGGCATACATATAACTAACAGGGCGTGGCTGTCTGTTAAGTTTTCCCGGCGAGTATCCGCGTACGCTACGTGATTGCGACGGACTTTTGATCACATCAAAATCCCGTGGCAACCGAACATCTGAGACTAAACTGCTATGTTTATAACATTCAAATTAGTTATCTCATAACTACTTGTGGATTCCAAATATTGTATCACATTCCAGATAAATAGACAATGTTAAACTTTCCGATCGAATAATCAAACACCCAAGATTTCCCCAATATATCTCAACACTTGAAATCAGTTTAAAAAACATCCATCACATGCTACAGTACCGATGGTCCAGCCGTAGAAGGGTCAAGCCAACGCCTCACATGTGGCACGCCGTACTGCCGCAAACCCTAAGGTTTAGTGGCAGTTTAAGACGGTCACATAATCGAGTTAAGGTTTGTTGTCTTCTAGAGGGTCCACCGCGTTACTTGCACGACTTAGAACGTTCTTAAACTCGAGAAAAAATCCAACTTTTGAAAATTTTTCCGACAGGGGAAAAAGTGAGTTATTGATATCCGTTCGAACTTTTTAACAGTTTCTAAAAATTACCCGGAAAGACTAAACAAAGTTAAATTATCCGATAGAATCAACGAGTCCCCAATATAACCCTAGAAAACTCAACACTTTAGTGGAATTAAAAAATTCCCAGAAAAAATTGCCAAGAAAGGACCTAAGAATAAATACAAGAAATTCCAGGGACTAATTCGAAATTTTGGCCGCGGAAACGCCGCGAAACCCTTGGTTTGGCCGCGGTTCCGCGGTCAAATCAGCGAATTAAAAGTCCGTACTTCACAGTAATTCTTAGTGTTTCCTGCTTAATTTTCTGAGCATTTTTAATTCATAAAAAATCACATTTTTAAAAAATATCCAGAGAAGGGTATTATCGGGGTTTTCCGGATTCGATCGGACTTTAAACTTCGCTCAGAGTTCGCCTAAAGCTCTAGCCTGGCTCTGATACCACTTTAGGGTTGCTAGGCATGCGCACAAGGTTCTACGAGGCATCAACCATGCCCGATTTAAAAAATTAGCCGTGCCGAACAACCTGAAGCCGGATCTTTAAACTAGGGTTTAGGTAAAAACAAGCATGTTAAACTCTTTAACACTAAGTGAGAGGGATTACAACCTTTGTAGATCCGGTCCTTCACTTCTTAAGCTCCGTGTTGAGGTCCCTTCGCTGCGATCATCGTGTTCTAGACTCTCGAGAGGCTTCACGAAGAGAATGATGCAACCTTGCTTCCGATCTTCGATAACATGGATGATCTACCTTGAAGTTTCGTTAACACAAGTTATCACTCATGAAATGATGTGAACACCCTCATCTAAATGGCAAATATAGATGAGGATGATGAAGTAGGATTTTTGTTCTCATTATCTTTTTCTCACTCACTTTCATCACAAAAGAAAGCTATTTCAAAAAGGAACTCAAGGAAGAAGAAGATGAATGAAGATGATAACTTAATCCTTTTGTGATGAACAATGAATTATTGTAGTGGTTACAAATCTAACCAAGGGTTAAGCATGAAAGAGTTAACCCTTGTAGAGAGCTAACTAGAGTTAATGGTTTGGATTGGGTTAACAAAATATCTCATAAAAATATCAAGCAACCACAAAGTCAAAGCTTCATGAAGCTTCATGCAAAAGCTAACCCTAATCCAAACCCTAACCAAGTTTAAACCCTAAACCATTGTTAAATTTGTAACCCTAACATGTTACAATATTATATATCACATATACAATATATTTTGTAACAATAGAAAATAATACAATTAACATATATCGCATATATATCAATGTATTATCCCGTGACAAAATGAATCTTTTAGTGAGCTAATATTAGTTAATGTAATTTAATATATCATATATATTATTATACATTAAATTGTCGAATCAACACTTGATCCGATAATCCGGCTATTTCACAAATAACCGACTAATGCGATGACCCGGCTATATCACATATACCCAGCCGATATCTCATATCGCGAGAATCCAATACGGTATCATATACCGCATTATCCTCGGTCCTGCACATATCACATATGCGCTCCTTCTCCGTTTTGCCTGAGCCAAGAAACCTCTGTGTAGGACTCTAAAAAATTGTCAATACGCCGGCAGTAGGTGATGATCATATCAAACACCCACAAGCTGCAAGCGGTCAGCTAAACGTAACAGCCACCCAGGTATTGAGCGCTCAGAAGATCAACAAGCAAGCCTGTACATTCTCCTGTGAATCCAAACAGTAGCACTCCCGTACAGTCCGGTCTCGTCGTCTGATATGTCGCATATCTCGCCTAGGGGTGGTAAACGTCAGACCCCAGTAGCTCGATAAGTCGTGTCGATATGAGGTCTATAACAGTTCGAGAAACTACTGATAACACTTACCAATAAATCTCAGCAACCCTGGCCAGGGATTTCCGGTTATAGCCAATCGAACACAGCACAACATCAACTCCCTATACCGGGAGAGATGAATCCCCTCCTATCGCTCATTGCCTCCATGTGATTCGGGACTGTACCCAAAAGCCACCTTTTTGCACGCCCTCTTGGACGTGGTATGATGGAAATCAAAGCACAGTGGGAATCACACAAGACTCTATGACGATCTCGGGTCAACAGACTAAGCTGTACCAGGGTCACCAGAGAACTGCCATCTGACGTAAGGTATAATACCATCTGGGAGTTCTCGGCGAGTCCGTCCAGTGTACCCAGTCTCCACTGAGCACCCGTACACCATCCTTGATGTCAAACACCGATGGATATAGGATCATCCATCGCCCATCATATGGGTCAAGATGCGTATACGCTAGTCTACTCTGGTGCATCGATGCCCTGTCTCGATACACCCTCGACTAGGAACAATTATAGGATGTACTCGTCGACTACCGTGGCCCCACTAGTATGATCTCATCATAGTCCCAGTAGTCGAGTACATATCCTAAGGGCTTTATCAACATGTAATATAGAGACAAGCAGAGTACATGTTAAGATAAAGTACAACCAGATAGCATACTATCATGTCGAGCAAGAAAGTCCTCCCTATATATGTCCAAGCATCCGCTACAATATACATCGTATGTACAGTAATGGCCTCTAGGGCATACATATAACTAACACTCTCAATGCGTATAATTAAAAAGCATGATGTATATGACATGTAAAAGAAATGTAAGCATATCAGTCTGTCATACAAGAATCATATACCGAATGCAACAGTACTACAGTGTAGTGACATGGCAATTATCGATGATGGAGTGTGTGAGCCGGCAACAAATGTACGTGGAACATACGCATCATCGATAATGGTGCTGGTGTCCTAGCAGCATGACTGTAATATATATATCAATAAACACAAGCAATGCAATGCAAATAGCATGAGTATGCGGAATCGAATAATCAACGCGACAGTAAAGAATCTATCTCAATAAATATATCCTGCTGCCTTGCCTTTTGAAATAAGACGAATCAGGGTTTTTGGTAAAATAAGGGCTACGGTGTTTTATGAAAAGATATGTCGTTTGAAAATATCCGTAGAATCCCTTTTTGCCTATCTTTAAAATATCCCCGATTCGTTAGTTTTGAAATAGGTATGACTCGGGTCTAGTCTAACGCCTACTATGTGAACTACGAACCCAACAATCAGTCAATCGGGAGGGGTATGAAAAACCACCTCAATCTGAGTCAATATCACATCATCTCATCACATAACAGGTATCACTACCATCATATCACATCTCAAAAATGAACTCTGTCATATCGCCGATCTCACGGCCTCAAACAAACCTCATCGACTTATCTCAATCCCACGTATCATCCTCAATCCCGTATATGAACACATAGTCCCATACCCATGTGTAGATATACACACCTCCATATGCGCACAGATAAATGAAAGAATGTATGCAAGTATATGTGTACGTGTATGTGTGAGTGCAACCACTACTCTAGGGTTTCGCACTATACTAAACCAATATATCCTTATCATCAATAAATTCCATTATCACCATCAATAATCCTAACAACACACAATAAATATATGTATGTATACGTATTCGTATACATCACCACGGACTGCGGGGGTGCTATACGCCATCCACCCTACTTCTCCCCGTAGATATAAATCTACTCACCTTGCTTCTCATGTGCCGATGCCGATGTCTCCATCTTCATCTTCTTCGCTTCAACATCACGTAGGGTACCTACAAGTATATCACAACGCTAAAGCACATGAAAATCACATCGGAAACCAAAATAGCACACGCTACTCGCATAGGTAAAAACCTATCGTCTCGCATGTAAACACGTTCAATATCCACTTGTCGTTGACGTCCAAACGCCACCCGACAGAAACGAATCACCAAATACCAAAATCCATGCTAAAACAAGTCGTAAATCATACGCCAACTCAAGAAAATCAACCCAGATTTTACCTTAACTGGAATTAGTCAAAACTAGACATTCTCAGGGTCAAGACTACTAGAAATAGGGCCATGCACCAAAATCGAGACGGTATCCTCCTACTCTGGCCACAAATTGCGGACAAAAGGAATTAATTGGCGGCCGGGGTTTGGAGTTGGGGGCTAGGGTTTGGTGTGGTGGTTCCATGGTGCCTGCACATCTCACTGTTAAGTCAATTTTATTTTAGGGGTCCCAGGGTGATAGCAGACTCCAAAACACACTCGCAGAAATACAGTTTTCCCCGATATCGATTCACTAAATCCGTATTCTGGGTTTAACTCTCAGGTCTGGTCCAAAGTAACATCACTAACAGGATTCTAAAGTCACAACAAGTCTCAATTTCACTTAATAACTCAAATTTACCCTAATCCTCTCTAGGGTTGTCCAAAGTGCACAAAACTTCGTCGAAACGATATCAAACTTTAAAAGAGACTTAATCACAAGAAATGATACAACAATTGTGAAGAAATTACCTCCAAAGAGACTCATGAATCCTCAACAGCGCCAAATCACAAACTTTCTTGGTCCAAATGGTTGCTTGAGGGCTTGTGCACATTTTTATTGAAGGGAAGATGGGGTTTTAATGAGGGAAATGAGTTGTTTGTGAGGGTTTGATGAAGAGGGGAAAGTGGTTCAGCCATGAGCTGAAGAGGAGAGGAAATTGAAGAGGAAAATGATGAAGGGGAGAAGCTATGACCAAGGTTGACTCCCCCTCACCTTTCTCTCACATCACCATACCTACTACTATGCCATTTTCTATTCAAAAACCTTTTCTTTTCTTTTTTCTAAACCTCTCAAAAACCTTCTCCCAAGAATAGTGAACCCAAAACAAAGCCATGGTAAGAATAATGTAACACAAGTCCAAATTGATATGTGCATGTTTTGCATAAAAATGCCAAAAATCTGATTAGCGATTTTTAATCGCGATTAGCACTAATTAGCATATAACTAATCATTAAAATTTAAAAATGGCATAATTCCATAAAATACCCTATTTTATAATTTTCCATAATTTTTCCCTATTTATTTATATTTTAATATTATTTTAATGAATATTTTAATATAAAAATTCCCAAAAATAATATTTGATTATTTGGAAATGTTACAGTAATGCTGAGAGAGAATCTCATTCTCGTTTGGAATAGTCCAGGAATTCCATGCACAAGTATTCTCCTCCCTGATCTCATCATAAGACATAATACTTATACCCGCTTTGGTTCTCTACTTCTGTCTTATATTCTTTGAATTTCTCAAAAGTTTCAGACATGTGTTTCAACAGGAACATGTGTCTGGATCTTGAGAGATTCTCATTGAATGTAAGGAAGTATAAAGAACCAGTCCTGGCATCTGCAGACAGGGGACATTCATACATCACTATGTATCAGTCCCAAGAGTTTACTAACTCTTTCACTGTTTCCAATAAACGGAGCTGTGGTCATCTTATCTCTGTGACATGACCGGCAAGTTTCACAAGATGTAAATTCAAACTAAATTAAATATGCATCTAAATGTAACTTCAGCTAGTCGGGTCACATTGATATGACCTAGTCTACAATACCTCAAGAAGGATTCGTCCATTTCTGAACTCTTCCTCTTGTGCGTGTTCTGTACGTTAAGAATTGTGGTTTGATTTAGAATGTATATGCTTTTATATAACGTGCCTGAACCGATCAACTCTTGATATAGGAAATGTTCAAATCATTATCCAACAATACAAAATTATATCCTTTCTTTAATAAATAAAGAGACTGATATGATGTTGTATATCAGGTTCGGTATCTAATAACATTCGTTCAGAATCAATGTATTTGGTAATACAGGGTGATAACTGTCAACACCTTGGCTGCAACAATTGCACCATTTTCAACTCTTGAAACTTATCACCCGTTCTCAGTTCTCTACCTTTCTGTAACCCATGTAACAGATTACATATTTGGGATCCTGATCCGATATCTCATACCCAGGACGTAAAGGATACTGAGAAACAGTTCTCTGTAATGAACATACCCGAAGAAGATGCATCAACATGCACTTTCCTCGTTTGGGCAGCACGGGAATTCTGGTAATCCCCTATTTCCTGCTCTGTCTAATAACAATTATAAGTTGGAGCGGGACCAACGTTCCTAAGCGCAGTATAACAAGCGGGTTCGGTCAATACATCCGTATTATAATCTTGATTAAGGCGTGATATGGTCGCTACCTGGAGAGAGAGAGAAGAAAACACTCCGCGTGTGCTCTTGCAAGATTAGATTGGTTATATATTTTATCTAATCAGGATAGATCCCACTGCTTTTATCAAATCTTCCTTCAAACCTTAAAAGGAAAGACTAGCCGGGATTAATTACACTCTACAAGTTCGCCAATCTTTCAGCCAGGCCAGTGCCGGTACTTTGAGGGAGGTTCCCCGTGCTTTCGCACGGACCTAATTAAAATAAACCTCGTTTTCCCAGGGGCGTAACCCCGTTGACACCTTTCTAGACACCTACTTGATTGGCTAATTGCAAAGTGCAAAACTCTCCCAGGAGTAACAATTACTCGCAGTGGGTATCGGGATCCAACTATCTCATAGAAGATATGCAATCTTATTGCAAATTTCAACACTTGAAACTCTCGATAAATGTTTTTACCCCTAGCACTTATGACCTTAACCATGGTCAACAAATCATAAGCACTAGTCAAGATCTACCCGTCATTTCGTGATTAATTAGACCCACCCACATGACCCTTAACTAAGGTCAACAAAGTCACATGACTGTCCTAACCAATCGCATCATATGCTGTGTAAAAAGACATCACTTAGCAACCGTACACTGTTCCTTGACTATGGTCAACAAGCACAGCACGAATACTAAGTACTCTACTTCCTAAAATGACGGAGGGTTGCGGATGGTTTTTAAGAAAACCTTTAACGCTTTGAACTTGATCTCGTTGCAGAATCCAATGGTTTTAAATGGAGTGTTTTTGAGGCTTCTGCTAGTTTCGCTAAAGAAGTCACTCCCGGTGAAGGGATCTCGGCTCTTTCCTCGTCGTATGAGGTGCAGGATATTCACAATACCACTATGCAAAGCAAGAACTAGAAAAGCAATCAAAAGACAAACCGAAGGTTGTAGCATCTTGTCACGACCCGAAAGAGCACGTGACTGGCCCTCGAACCATATGAAATCTATAGGACTCCATCTGATCCAAGTAAGCCAAAGCCCAGAAATCTAAAACCATTTTAAGAGTAAGTGAAGAAAACTGGTTTAAAGAAGTGAAGGAAAATATGTTTGAAGTCGAGGTTTTTAAATAACTAAGCCGAAGGTGCATTTTTAAAAGGTAAAGTCTTTTCTAAAAATTTCGGCAGAGTTTCTTTTGTAAATACTGGCCCCGAACGGGATACAACAAGCATAACATATATACAATGATAAAAGGCATCCCCAAGCGGGAGCTAGCTCTTCGTCAATTGACGGTCACAACCACACATGCAATATAATATACAACGCCGAAAGGCGAGGATCGATCCAAAAGAAACACAGTAAGCATGAAAACCGCAATACAACTAAGCGCGACTCTAAGGCCAAATAAAACATCACTAAAGTCTGAGTCTGAAACAATAAACAAATTTGGTTGATGGAAATTCTAGATACAAAGAATAATATAAGTACAATGGTGGTTTTGATGCAAAAGGAACCACCTACCAAATGCAATTCACCCGCAAGGAAGCAATGTGCCAGAAATGCCGCAAAGGAACCTGTACGGCAAAACCTGCAAGAACTGTTGCACAACGGGGGTGAGTTGCCAACTCGTGAATAGAGAATAACTACAAGCAGAAACCGAACGCAAGACATAATCCTAGGTCAAAACGATCAGTACAAAATCCTCAATATAAAACATGCAGCCTATAACAAGGCTAGGGTAAATATCTAACCCGAGTGTAATCTCCTGTGCCTGTGTCAGTGCCTCAGGTAGCAATATAACATAAGAATGAGGTATGAATGCATGAGAACATAATACATGTAAATGAAGAAACTGTTTTCATACTTTAGTGAGATTTCCTTTGTATTTTTAAAATGAGGTATCATAATGAAATCAGCATAAAACAGTGCCTGACATCGGCACAAAACGTAATCCAAATATCCCGATATCTCTGTATCCCAATCACAAAATCTAGGGCGCCGTCAGTCCAGACCGGCCCCTACCATCAATCTCAAGACCACGACGGTATCCTCCAGATATCCGACGCGTCAGGTAAAATCACCGGTCGGTAGTGCTCCCCTGCCAGGCTCAACGTCATCACCACATTCATCTTGCCCCGGGGTACCGCACCGGGTCCACCATGTACCCGAAACGGTTCATCCGTCTCCTCGAATCAGGTTTCCAAATCCATCAGCAAACTCATGGTGGACGACTCATACATCATGGGAAAACCGCACTTTTTATTTTAAAAGAGAGAAAATGTTTATCTGTGTTTTTGCGGTTTTCCTCCAAATCCAGAAAATCTCACGGAAATCCAAATCCAAAACCTCAGTAACACGTAAAATAGTGAATATATGCATGAGAATCCATGAATGCGGCATAACAATGAATATCAGTATGCATGAAGTAGCAGGTAATAACTACAATGTCTAAACTATTAGCTAATAGGTTATGTCAAGCAATAGTATTTTCTAAGGTGTACGTGACATGGCAATTACCGATGAAGATGTGTGTGAGCCGGCAAGTAAGTGTACGTGGTACATACGCAACATCGGTAATGGTGCTGGTGTCCTAACAGCATGATATCAATAATGGAGTATGAAACATAATATAAGAATGCGATGCAAAGCGAACCACAAAAAAAGTGGGAGCTGAATCTAGACGCAACTATAACTAATCTGCATTAATCTAATATAAGTCCTACAAATTGTGCCTTTTGAAATATCACGAATCATGGGGTTTTGAAAATAGGGGCTACGGTGTTTTTATGAAAAGATACGCCTTTTGAAATGTCCGTAGATCCCTTGACCTGTCTTTTAAAATACCCACGACCCGCTAGTTTTGAAATAGGTAGGAGTCTAATCTAATCTAACAACTACACTAAACTATACAGCTGAACTAACAAGCTGAGCTACAGGTAAGGAAACCGCCTAACATCTGAGTCGATATATATATAGATATAATAGTCGGTGATTCCGCCTCAATAGTATCGCGTACGATACAGTATATCATATGACATCCTCAAGTCATGAGTGCGGATCTATCATCAATGTAAAGCTCATACGGTAAATCGTCGTACGGCATCCCAATAGCTGGGTACGGGTCAATATCACACTATCTCATCACACTTCAGGTATCACTATCAACATATCATATAATCTGGGGTACTATTCTATGTCTAGTATAAATCGATACCATCAATAAAGTATGCATGCGGGGGTAAACACACATCCCAAGCCCGCAAGAATCACATTTCGTATCCCAAATACGAATCATATCACATCACCGATCTCGCGGCACAAAGCCCAATATCATTGACTCATCTCCAAAGTCATCCAATATCATCAACACAGTGCCAGTATAAGTAATATGCAAGGGTGTGCGTGTAGGTGTAATTCTATTCTAGGGTTCGCGACTATGAACTACACTAGTCACTTCTAACCCTACACTATCCATAATACACCTAACTATCATATATAATAACAACTACGGACTGCGGGGGTGCTATACGCCATCCACCCGACTTCCCCCAGTAGATATAATCTACTCACCTAGCGTCTTCATTTGTGGACGTCGCCACGCGCTTGCTTGTCGTCCCGAAGTCTTCATGGGGTACCTACACATCAAAATATCGTATATGCGCATTAAAACCAAATCAAAGCTAAAACGGCACATGAAATCCAAAATGATACGATAAGAGGCCTATAGGTTAAAACCCATGGCACGCCTTCAAAACCATCAACACATCCTCTATATCGTCGTATAAACGCGAAATAGTCGAGGCAAAACACAATCCACAATTGCAGAATTAAAAATACGGAATACGGAAACATGAATCTAAAACAGCAACTTAGGAAATATGTCCCAGATTTTACCCTAGGTCACTTTATACAAATCTATATATACCAGGGGTCTAACATGAACATGTAGGAGCTACAGAACCAATACGAGCCAAAATGGTGGGACCCAGGCCGCAATTTGCGGCCAATGGGGATAAATTGGCGGCCGGGAAGAAGAAGTGGGAGCTGGGGTCTTGGGGTTAGCTTCCTGGATGCCTGCACGTGTCACTGTCCAATCAATTTTAATTTAGGGTGTCTCGGGTGATAGCAGATTCAATATACCCTTCACAGATTTCATAAATTCCCCGATATCGGTTTCTAAAATCCGTATTATGGTTTAAGCTTCAGGTTTTGGGTTTCCAATTCATACACTAGGGTGATGGTATAATCTCTACTGACCTCAATTCCATATTACAACCCATAAATCATCACAACCCTAACTAGGTTATCCACAAGTCCACAATATCACACAATATCGATTCGATCTTAATTTGAGGGTAAAGGAAATGCATAAACTAAGTTTAAGGTCCAGAAAATACCTCATTTGGCAACTCAAGAATTTTCTTGAGTTGCCCCTAGTGGCCAAAATCCTTGCTTCTTTAGCACCAATTGTAGATCTAGGGATTGTGCACACATTTAATGAAATGGAGATTGGGTTTTGGGGTTGTTTTAGAGGTGTTTTGGAGCTTGAAGAGGGGAGGGAAAGGAGGTGCAGGAGCAGCAGCAGGAGAAGGGAGAAGAGGGAGGGAAATGAGGGGAGAAATGGTTAAGTCCTTAGTCAATGAAGCCCATACCTCTCTCTCTCACCAACTACCCATTTCTTTATTCTTTTCCTTTTCTTTTTCCTTTTAAAACCCTTCTCACTCAAATAGTAAACCCAAATGAAAAGCCTGGCAAGAAAATGCACAAGTGTGAAAAAGTGATATGTGCATGTGTTGCACAAAAAGCTAAAAACCGATTAGCGATTTTTAATCGCGATTAGCACTAAATTAGTGTCAAATTAATCACAAAAACTTTAAAATGTCATAATTCTCTAATTTACCCTATTTTAGAATTTTCCAAAATTTTTCCCCATTTATTTGTATTTAATAATTCCAAAATATTAAAATATTCAATAAAATAATATTAAATTATAAAAATTCCCAAAATTAACATTTTATCTTTTTTGAAATGTTACAATCTACCCCCCTTAAAGAAATTCGGTCCCCGAATTTAAATTTAAACCCCCAATACTAAAACAATTTTTGTAATACTCCAATTTGTCGGGGCTCCGAAGACATCAATACATAGAGAATATCCTATGCGTTTGGTGCGCAAGGAATCAAAATCCATATATGTGTCATACAGGTGTACAAAACAACATCTAGGTGCAACGGATGTGCACGAAACATCTGTCATAGGCAACGTGTGTGCCTGACAGCAACCAAATCAGGTGCATGTAACATGCACGAAGAATCCCGATTTAGTGCATCTGGCGTGCACCAAAATCGTATATCAAAACACTAAAGGTGCATGAAAACTCTGCTGGAAGTGTAAATCAAATCACTGTATAAGGTGGGCGTGAATTCACAATCAAAACCTCGAATGTAATAACTATGCGCTAAATATAAATATCCAGTGGGTGCATGAAACAAATATCATGAAACTCAGTCATCAAAACTAAATCATGCAAACAGAACGCCCAAAATACCGAAATCCAAAATGACGGATACGTGATAATCGAATCACAAAATCACAAATCATTGTACCGTCGTCGGTAGTTCCTCCTTCGAGATCGAGAAGGAGTCGGTGCATCCACTGCTAGCAGCGCAAGATATCTACTTGTCTCTTGCTCATGGTCTGGCGCCCTCTGACTCTGGGTTCTTATCTTCTCTGAGGATTACCTATCTCGCAGTCAATCGGCTCATCGGCCCTGTCAGGTGTGCTAACGGGGACGATTCCGTTCTGGCACTTCTCTGGTCACCTATCGGTCAATCCTCACGACCACTCGTGAGGCAGCCCATCACTGGCGTCGGCCTCTGGCTCTCTGAATGCACGTCACATATCTGATCCTGGGTGCAAACATCATTGCAGCAATGTCCTGGAAGGAATCCTGCTCAAGGTCTCTTCCGATCTTGCCTATGCCGAACTGTACAGAGGCTGGCTCTCCTGCATAATCTCTTCTCACTCGATAGACATCTGTGTCCTCGGCATAATATTTCTCGGAATCTGGTTGCATCCCAATGCCTCTGTAAGCATATCTGACCTCTGGTCTCGACGGGAAGCAATGACAGCTCGTCAGCGTCTCGCCCGAACCTCTGGTTCCACCTGTCTTTATCGTCGTCCACTATGACGTCACGCCATGCATATCTACGCACTACACTGTTCTCGGCCACGGTCAATCTGAAGTCTCTCACACGGACTCGAAATCGCGTACTCTGTAGCTTCATCATTCTGTAGAAGATGTCAGGTCGAACAGGCCCTCGGGAACACGTCCCAACCATCGGAGGAATACTCAATACTCGTCCGTCCTTGATCGATTCGCAACGCATCTGGGTAAGTTCCTTTATCCGAATCTGGTCAACTACCTCGTCGACAATGCTAACTGTGGCCTGCTGGTTGTGCGCAATATGACCACTCCTGGGTCAGGTCTTCTCGTATAGTATTCCAGAAAGGTCATGTCGAAGTCTCTCTCAAATCTCATCCCTGCCGAATTGCCCAGAAGTCATCATCCCTTGCTGAAGCAAATTCTTGTTCCGGAACGGCTGCATACTTATCGCGCTTCTTTCTGGAAGATATATCCATATACAACGCCTCTGGGTGCGTATCACATCTCTAATGTCAGCGGAGTGGGACGTCATCTCGTCGAAATCTCTTGCGAACTCTTTTCTTCACTCTGCTTCAATGTCGACTGATTCGGACTCGTCTCATCGTGGCTGCATGGACTATGCTCCAACGGCTATACTCGTATCTGGAGTCTCCCAAGCAATGCATCCCATCACATGATATCCGAATGATGTCGAAACATTCGATCGACTCGTCAGAACCTTATAATCCCCCAAGAGATCAACATCTTGAGTACAGTTTAATAGTATCGAGTACATGCCTCAGCGTCGGTGGTCCAGCCGTAGAAGGGCAAACCCAAGCCTCACTAATGGCGCCGCGGAACTGCCGTAAACCCTAAGGTTCAAAGGCTTTCACACGGTCATTAAGTCGAGTTAGGGTTTCATTCTTCTAGAGGGTCCATAGAATCACCTGCATGTCTTTCCGTATACTTTAAACTTGGAAAATGGGCTCCTGACATTCGATCGTCTCAATCGACTCTCAACGAATCTGCGTGAAGTCGTCTCTAGCTGGAATCAATCTATCTGATGACCTCGCATCGGTAAACGGACGAACCAAATGTCCTAGTCATTCATCCTCAGGTGACTGGCGACTCGCTATCATCTCTCTAAGTATATGCTCACGCTGCAGCAGCTCCAACCATCTGGGCGATATCTCGTCATTTGCAGCAGCAACTGGCTCATTCACCTGCACGCCGAACAGCGCCTCAATCCTCCAGGAAAGACGACGCATTGGCGGTCATCTCTGAATCGGTCTGCCCTAGATCTGAGTAAGACTCTCCACACTGGAAATCTTCAACTCAACTGGGCCCGCTCCGGTGCATAAATCGGACAAATCACCTTCGTCTCTCAAATCGAGTAGACTAGCTATAATCTGTCTCATATCTGTCTGGAAGCTCCGACAATCTAAGCTCGTAAGCTCCGAAAGCGACATCCCGTCAATCTCAGCAACAGCTGGTCCCTCTGTCTGCACGGTAGGCGACATCATAATCTCTGAGGTATGATGTACATCAACAGTCCTCTCTCAACTGGCAGCTCTAACAATGGCCCGATCATCCGGTGCAAAACCAAGCACTCGCCTCCACTTGAGGTCACAGTCATCAATACTAACTCGAGACGTTCCCATGTCACCAGAAAACACAATGGTCAGCCCTCGTACCAGACGAGCTCGCACTGACCGTAACCCTAGCAGCAGCCCAAACTGCGCTCAAACATGGCGACAGGAACCTCAATCGAGTATCGAAGAGAGCAGATCAATGGCAAGAAAGGAAACAACAGATCCAGAGTGGATACACGATCATAAGAAGGAACAGCATCAATGAAGGTATGATCATGGGCTAATAGAATCGGGGATCTCAAATGGATGTATAATCATGGATATAAAGAGAATCACTGATCTCGAAAATATGTACATCCTAAGGTTCCTTAAGCGGAGTGACGTGTCGTAAGTATGCCGCGGAACATACCAACGGTACGTCACTCTACTTTAGTCACCTATTCCATCAACCAAGGGTCATCCTATACGACGAAAGTTCGGGTCTAATACCCCCTCGACTAAGTCTAAGTTCCGTAAGGTCAAGCCTAAGTTCCGTATATATATAAACGCCCTAGGGTCCATATAGTCAAACTTAGACTCGAACCAAGGTCAACCTAGCGCTCTGATACCAACTTTGTCACGACCCAAAAGAGCACGTGACTGGCCCTCGAACCATATGAAATCTATAGGACTCCATCTGATCCAAGTAAGCCAAAGCCCAGAAATCTAAAACCATTTTAAGAGTAAGTGAAGAAAACTGGTTTAAAGAAGTGAAGGAAAATATGTTTGAAGTTGAGGTTTTTAAATAACTAAGCCGAAGGTGCATTTTTAAAAGGTAATGTCTTTTCTAAAAATTTCGGCAGAGTTTCTTTTGTAAATACTGGCCCCGAACGGGATACAACAAGCATAACATATATACAATGATAAAAGGCATCCCCAAGCGGGAGCTAGCTCTTCGTCAATTGACGGTCACAACCACACATGCAATATAATATACAACGCCGAAAGGTGATGATCGATCCAAAAGAAACACAGTAAGCATGAAAACCGCAATACAACTAAGCGCGACTCTAAGGCCAAATAAAACATCACTAAAGTCTGAGTCTGAAACAATAAACAAATTTGGTTGATGGAAATTCTAGATACAAAGAATAATATAAGTACAATGGTGGTTTTGATGCAAAAGGAACCACCTACCAAATGCAATTCACCCGCAAGGAAGCAATGTGCCAGAAATGCCGCAAAGGAACCTGTATGGCAAAACCTGCAAGAACTGTGGCACAACGGGGGTGAGTTGCCAACTCGTGAATAGAGAATAACTACAAGCAGAAACCGAACGCAAGACATAATCCTAGGTCAAAACGATCAGTACAAAATCCTCAATATAAAACATGCAGCCTATAACAAGGCTAGGGTAAATATCTAACCCGAGTGTAATCTCCTGTGCCTGTGTCAGTGCCTCAGGTAGCAATATAACATAAGAATGAGGTATGAATACATGAGAACATAATACATGTAAATGAAGAAACTGTTTTCATACTTTAGTGAGATTTCCTTTGTATTTTTAAAATGAGGTATCATAATGAAATCAGCATAAAACAGTGCCTAACATCGGCACAAAACGTAATCCAAATATCCCGATATCTCTGTATCCCAATCACAAAATCTAGGGTGCCGTCAGTCCAGACCGGCCCCTACCATCAATCTCAAGACCACGACGGTATCCTCCGGATATCCGACGCTTCAGGTAAAATCACCAGTCGGTAGTGCTCCCCTGCCAGGCTCAACGTCATCACCACATTCATCTTGCCCCGGGGTACCGCACCGGGTCCACCATGTACCCGAAACGGTTCATCCGTCTCCTCGAATCGGGTTTCCAAATCCATCAGCAAACTCATGGTGGACGACTCATACATCATGGGAAAACCGCACTTTTTATTTTAAAAGAGAGAAAATGTTTATCTGTGTTTTTGCGGTTTTCCTCCAAATCCAGAAAATCTCACGGAAATCCAAATCCAAAACCTCAGTAACACGTAAAATAGTGAATATATGCATGAGAATCCATGAATGCGGCATAACAATGAATATCAGTATGCATGAAGTAGCAGGTAATAATTACAATGTCTAAACTATTAGCTAATAGGTTATGTCAAGCAATAGTATTTTCTAAGGTGTACATGACATGGCAATTACCGATGAAGATGTGTGTGAGCCGGCAAGTAAGTGTACGTGGTACATACGCAACATCGGTAATGGTGCTGGTGTCCTAACAGTATGATATCAATAATGGAGTATGAAACATAATATAAGAATGCGATGCAAAGCGAACCACAAAAAAAGTGGGAGCTGAATCTAGACGCAACTATAACTAATCTGCATTAATCTAATATAAGTCCTACAAATGGTGCCTTTTGAAATATCACGGATCATGGGGTTTTGAAAATAGGGGCTACGGTGTTTTTATGAAAAGATACGCCTTTTGAAATGTCCGTAGATCCCTTGACCTGTCTTTTAAAATACCCACGACCCGCTAGTTTTGAAATAGGTAGGAGTCTAATCTAATCTAACAACTACACTAAACTATACAGCTGAACTAACAAGCTGAGCTACAGGTAAGGAAACCGCCTAACATCTGAGTCGATATATATATAGATATAATAGTCGGTGATTCCGCCTCAATAGTATCGCGTACGATACAGTATATCATATGACATCCTCAAGTCATGAGTGCGGATCTATCATCAATGTAAAGCTCATACGGTAAATCGTCGTACGGCATCCCAATAGCTGGGTACGGGTCAATATCACACTATCTCATCACACTTCAGGTATCACTATCAACATATCATATAATCTGGGGTACTATTCTATGTCTAGTATAAATCGATACCATCAATAAAGTATGCATGCGGGGGTAAACACACATCCCAAGCCCGCAAGAATCACATTTCGTATCCCAAATACGAATCATATCACATCACCGATCTCGCGGCACAAAGCCCAATATCATTGACTCATCTCCAAAGTCATCCAATATCATCAACACAGTGCCAGTATAAGTAATATGCAAGGGTGTGCGTGTAGGTGTAATTCTATTCTAGGGTTCGCGACTATGAACTACACTAGTCACTTCTAACCCTACACTATCCATAATACACCTAACTATCATATATAATAACAACTACGGACTGCGGGGGTGCTATACGCCATCCACCCGACTTCCCCCAGTAGATATAATCTACTCACCTAGCGTCTTCATTTGTGGACGTCGCCACGCGCTTGCTTGTCGTCCCGAAGTCTTCATGGGGTACCTACACATCAAAATATCGTATATGCGCATTAAAACCAAATCAAAGCTAAAACGGCACATGAAATCCAAAATGATACGATAAGAGGCCTATAGGTTAAAACCCATGGCACGCCTTCAAAACCATCAACACATCCTCTATATCGTCGTATAAACGCCAAATAGTCGAGGCAAAACACAATCCACAATTGCAGAATTAAAAATACGGAATACGGAAACATGAATCTAAAACAGCAACTTAGGAAATATGTCCCAGATTTTACCCTAGGTCACTTTATACAAATCTATATATACCAGGGGTCTAACATGAATATGTAGGAGCTACAGAACCAATACGAGCCAAAATGGTGGGACCCAGGCCGCAATTTGCGGCCAATGGGGATAAATTGGCGGCCGGGAAGAAGAAGTGGGAGCTGGGGTCTTGGGGTTAGCTTCCTGGGTGCCTGCACGTGTCACTTCCAATCAATTTTAATTTAGGGTGTCTCGGGTGATAGCAGATTCAATATACCCTTCACAGATTTCATAAATTCCCCGATATCGGTTTCTAAAATCCGTATTATGGTTTAAGCTTCAGGTTTTGGGTTTCCAATTCATACACTAGGGTGATGGTATAACCTCTACTGACCTCAATTCCATATTACAACCCATAAATCATCACAACCCTAACTAGGTTATCCACAAGTCCACAATATCACACAATATCGATTCGATCTTAATATGAGGGTAAAGGAAATGCATAAACTAAGTTTAAGGTCCAGAAAATACCTCATTTGGCAACTCAAGAATTTTCTTGAGTTGCCCCTAGTGGCCAAAATCCTTGCTTCTTTAGCACCAAGTGTAGATCTAGGGATTGTGCACACATTTAATGAAATGGAGATTGGGTTTTGGGGTTGTTTTAGAGGTGTTTTGGAGCTTGAAGAGGGGAGGGAAAGGAGGTGCAGGAGCAGCAGCAGGAGAAGGGAGAAGAGGGAGGGAAATGAGGGGAGAAATGGTTAAGTCCTTAGTCAATGAAGCCCATACCTCTCTCTCTCACCAACTACCCATTTCTTTATTCTTTTCCTTTTCTTTTTCCTTTTAAAACCCTTCTCACTCAAATAGTAAACCCAAATGAAAAGCATGGCAAGAAAATGCACAAGTGTGAAAAAGTGATATGTGCATGTGTTGCACAAAAAGCTAAAAACCGATTAGCGATTTTTAATCGCGATTAGCACTAAATTAGTGTCAAATTAATCACAAAAACTTTAAAATGTCATAATTCTCTAATTTACCCTATTTTAGAATTTTCCAAAATTTTTCCCCATTTATTTGTATTTAATAATTCCAAAATATTAAAATATTCAATAAAATAATATTAAATTATAAAAATTCCCAAAATTAACATTTTATCTTTTTTGAAATGTTACACATCTGCTAGTTATTGCTAAAGAGGTCACTCCCGGTGAAGGGATCTCGGCTCTTTCCTTATCGAATAAGGTGCTGGATGTTCTACGAGGAACACCGCTATGCAAAGCAACAACTAGAGCTACCTAATTTTTGAAATTCGATTCCACAACATCTTTTAGGTTTATTTTCTTTCATTAATCTCATTAATGAATGTCCCATCATTTAAGTCACCTAATCATCACAGATAAATACAACGTACGCTTATGCCATCCGTATTCGCCTCGATGTCCCGTCATGCACCGTTAGGTTAGGTAACTAACGGCATAGCGGGGCAGGGCTAGTGCGGGTGTAAAACATAAGCAACATCTATATAATATATCATATGTATACTATATACAGTATCTATCTGAACATATCACAGATAACGCAGCAGAAAACAACATATGGAATATTGGATATACTAGGACGTCCGTGTTTTATTTTGAGCCTGTATAAAACACGGATTCCACGGTCATGATGAATAGCCAATCCCGCACCCCTAGACCCCTATGAGAGCGGCAAGCAACCCTACCAATTCTAGAGTTAGGAGACCCGGACTCGACTCCTCAAGATGGTCTCCCACTGGACTCTAGAACCCGGTTACTTATGCTCCCCTCCTTGGGTCTATCCTAATGCGGAAAAGTAAATAATATACAATGGTGACATCATCCTCAGCCCGGAAGTGCCCCAATAAAAGAATATTACATACAAATGAATTTTACATGAATGAAAAAGAAAATCTCTCATCTCACATAAAAAAAACCCGGCTATTCAAACACGACGATCCAATATAACATATCCAGCAACACATAACATCACATATCATCAACGTAAGTAAATATGCGTATCCCAATTGTCGAAACCGGCGATACACCACATATTACACTTACGGTCGCAAAAAAGAAAGTGTAAAACTACAACAGTTGGAATCCGCAACTTCCTTAAACATCGCATGCCTAACCAAATGAATTCTTTAGACATCGCATGCCTAACAATTACAAACCCCGCATTTTAGTCTCATCATCGAAAACTCTTTTCAATATCAAGTCGGGCAATTCAACAAGATTCCCGACATCCTGATCGAATGCTCGTCGCAAACTTTAGTAGATGGCCGCACCCCCGGATGCCGTCGACGAAGTGCACTAAGGCGGAACACCGCTGCCGCGAGCACCCGAACGGATGCTTTTGGCGACGGGGTTCTCCTACAGTCATTTTGTCGGGGATATGGGGCGTGGCTATCTATTAAGTTTACCCGGCGAGTATCCGCGTACGCTACATGATTGCGACGGACTTTTTATCGCATCAAAATCCCGTGGCAACCGATCATTTGAGACTGAACTGCTAAATTTATAATATTCAAATTAGTTATCTCATAACTACTTGTGGATTCCAAATATTGTATCACATTCCAGATAAATAGACAATGTTAAACTTTCCGATCGAATAAACAAACACACAAGATTTCCCAAATAGCTTAACACTTGAGATTAGTTTAAAAACATCCATCACATGCCACAGTACCAATGGTCCAGCCGTAGAAGGGTCAAGCCAACGCCTCACATGTGGCAACGCCGTACTGCCCCAAACCCTAAGGTTTAGAGGCGGTTCAGACGTCACATAATCGAGTTAAGGTTTGTTATCTTCTAGAGGGTCCACCTCGTTACTTGCACGACTTAGAACGTTCTTAAACTACGGAAAAATCCACACTTGGAAATTTTCCGAGTCGGGAAAAAAGTGAGTTATTGATATCCGTTTGAACTTTTTAACAGGTTCTAAATTATCCGGAAAACACTTAAACGAAGTTAAACTTTCCGATCGAATCAACGAGCTCCCAATACAACCCAGAAAACTCAACACTTGAGTAAGAATTAAAAATTCTCAGAAGAATCAGGAAACACATACGGATGTTGCTGTGAAAACAGTGAAACATGAATCTACTGTTTGGCCGCGGAACCGCCGCCCAAGCCAGGGTACGGCCGCGGTTCCGCAGTGCTTTAATGGTATTGGTGTCACGTATTTCACAGTAACTCTTGTATTTCCCTGCTGATTTTTTTGAGTATTTTTAATTAAGAAAAAATCACAATTTTAAAAAAATTTCAGAGAAGTGTAAAATATGGGGTTTCGGGGTTCGATCGGACTTCTAATTTCGTCTAGACTTCGCCTAAAGCTCTAGCTTGGCTCTGATACCACTGTAGGGTTACTAGGCACTGTCACAAGGGTTTACAAGACATCAACCATGCCCGATTCAAAAATTAGACATGCCGAACAACCCTAACCAAGATCGAATACTAGAGATTATGCGAAAACTATAAGCAAGTAAACAACTTTACTTCTAAGAGTTTGGAATTACAACCTTTGTAGTCCAGTCCTTCACTTCTAAAGCTCTGTGTTGACGTCCCTTCGCTGCGATCATCGAGATCACGGACTCTTATGATGGTTTCCTCAGAGAAATGAACGGGCTAGCTCGTTAACTTCGAGGCCAAAGATGACCTACGTCGAGGAGACTCAAACTTAAGCTCCATCTTCACTAGGTCATGAACTTTGTGAAGAGAACACCCTAAACTAAATGGCAAGTAGTATAGGATGATGAAATAGGAAGTGGGTTCACTTTGGATTTGGATTTCTCACTCTATTTCTTCACTTGAAAATTTCTAGCAAGCTTTTCTTCTTCTTGAAGAAGAAGAAGAAGAAGAAAAAGAATAAGAAATAATAAATTATCTAAAAAGAATAATCAAGTGAAGTCTATCATAATGCAACCATGGGTGAGTTAACTTTTGTAGAGACTAAACCATAGTTTGAGTTAATGGTTTGGTTAATAAAAATCTTATGCAAAACAAAATGAGTGGACTTTGTCAAAGATGCTTAAAAGCTTCATGAAGCTTCAAGCCAAGACAAAGAAAGCCACCATTTTGTTTTACCAAAATAAATAAAACCCCAAACCATTATCTTAAATATGGTGTAAGTCATACACACACCCAAGTTTGCATGTATCATCAATCATGATACAAACTAGTACACAAACATATATCGCATATACAACTTGTGCACATCAAGTGAGAAAATCAATCTTAAGTGAACCAATACTAGTTAATGTAAAGTAATGTATCAAATATATAATTATACATTAAATCATTAAATCAACACTTGATTTAATGATCCGGTCATATCGCATATAACCGACTAATATCTAGTGTATCAATATATCGAATCAACACTTGATTCGGTAACCCGGCTATATCTCATATAACCGACCGATGATATAAATCGCGAGAATAGAATATAGTATCACATACTGGTATTATTCTCGGTCCCGCACATATCTCATATGCGCTCCTATTTCGTTTCGCTTGAGCCAGGAAACCTCTGTGTAGGACTCTGAAGATTCGTCAACACGCCGGCAGTAGGTGGTGATCATATCAATCACCCACAAGCCGCAAACGGTCTGCTAAATGTAACGGCCACCCGGGTATTGAACGATCAGAAGATCAACGAGCAAGCCTGCTCACACTCCTGTGAATCCAATCAGTAACACTTACCGCACAGTCCGGTCTGTTCGTCTGATATGTCGCATATCTCGCCTAGGGGTGGTAAACGTCAAACCCCAGTAGCTTGATAAGCCATGCCGATGTAAGGTCTATAACAAGCGTGAAACTATTGATAACACTAACCAGTAAATCACTGCAACCCTGGCCAGGGATTTCCAGTTATGGCCAGTCGAGCATAGCGCAACATCAACCCCCAATACCGGGAGAGACGAATCCCCTCCTATCGCTCATTGCCTCCATGTGAATCGGGACTGTACCCAAAAACCACCTGTTTCCACGACTCAGTGGAGCCGTGGTAGGGTGGAAATCAAAGCACAGTGGGCGACACACAAGACTCTATGACGATCTCAGGTCAACAGACTAAGTTGTACCAGTGTCACCAGAGAACTGCCATCTAACATGAGGTATAATACCATCTGGGAGTTCTCGGCGAGTCCGTTCAGTGTACCCAGTCTCCACTGAGCACCCGCATACCATCTCTGATGTCAAACACCAATGGAATATCGATCGCCCATCACATGGGTCGAGAAGATATACGCTAGTCTACTCTGGAATATCGATGCCCCGTCTCGATATTCCCACGACTAGGAACATTGAAGGATGTACTCATGGACTACCCAGGCCCCACTAGTATGATCTGCATCATAATCCTGCAAGTCGAGTACACATCCTAAGGGTTTTATCAACATGTAACAGAGAGACAGTAAGTATACACGTTAAGATAAAGAGCAACCAGATAGCATACTATCATGTTGAGTAAGAAAGTCTTTCCTATATATGTCCCAGCATCCACTACAATATACATCTCATGTACAGTAATGGCCTCTAGGGCATACATATAACTAACAACTTATACCGCTATTGGGGGTCTGACGTTTACCAGCCCCCTAGGCCCTATATGCGATACTCATAGACGAACGGACCGGACTGTACGGATATTGTCACTGTCAGGCTCCGTAGGGTTTCTGGATGAGTTCGCTCGTCAGCTTCCCTTCCGATCAATACATGGGCAACCGTTACGTACTGCTAGTACCTCTGAAATGGGCAACCGTTGTAGAGGCCGTATGGATATATGGCGGGGTTCGATCATATCCGTGCACTTGTGCACGGATCATGATCGGACGGATAATACTAGCGGGCT
This sequence comes from Agapanthus africanus, assembly GCA_030015575.1. Classification (NCBI taxonomy): domain Eukaryota; kingdom Viridiplantae; phylum Streptophyta; class Magnoliopsida; order Asparagales; family Amaryllidaceae; genus Agapanthus; species Agapanthus africanus. The sequence continues at coordinate 175,519,056 of JASDDO010000016.1, read as the reverse complement.
TTGGTTTAAGCGGATCATGATCGGACGGATAATACTAGCGGGCTTTGGTTTAAGCCGGACCCTAGTATTATATTGTGTTGGGATATTTTTTGTCTCCTTGCATTTGTATTTGGTCGGAATACAAATGCGGGTATGTATTTACAGTTGAGGGGTAATCTCGTAATTCGTTACGGGATTGCTTTCGGAGTTGCCAGTTTTCTTTTCCGTCCAAAACATCACCTTCCATGTTTAATTATGTGGGCCATTTTTTCTTCCTTTGACCATTTTTTCTTTGCCCATTTCGAGCACTATTCAGCATGGGCAGCTTGGGTGATTGGCATGGTGTCCTTTGCATTTCTTGTATTCTTCTGTGATGGTTATTGTTTTTGGAAGGAAGGGGCTATCTGAAATTTCGCTGGCCATGATTGCTGGTGGGTATTTTTTATTGTGGTGAGGAAAAATGGATTTATTTGTGAGAAATTAATATGTGGTGTTGGTTTTTCTTTGTAAGGGGGTGGATTAATTTATTGGCTTAGTTTTTGGCTACACCACAACACCATTTTTAAGAGAATCCCCAGAGAAGCTCTCCCATTCTTTTTCCCTTGACTGAAGATTGGCCGACCCCATTTTCTTCCTCTCGGCTTCACAAGCAATTTTCATATGCTCGCTTGCTTATCCCAAATGGCAACTCCAATTTACCTCCACTCAATCACTTAGGTGCCTTGAGACAAATTATTCTACACTATCTCTACATCATTCTTGGACACGTCGGCTAGCAAACTTCATGTCCGAGTTGCCTCGGTTCGAGACGGGAGCCCGTATAAAGATTCGATGACATGGTGCCACATCGACGAGCAAGATCGGGGAGAAGACTTCGTCGGCACAGCAGCGAGGGGCTTGGTGCAGAGATTAAAGACCGAAGGACACGGATCGATCGGTATAATCTTTCCTTACTCCTTTTAGATTTAGCTAGTTTACGGTTAATGGAACGATCCGGGTATTGGGTTGCAGTAGCGCCGGTTTTGTTAAAAGTTTTTTTTTCCGCATTTGGCTTCGGTTAGACGGCCGGGGCGCCGCCGCAGCCCAACAGCTTGTGGCAGAGATGCGGGACTTGCGCCAGATGATAACGTCTTTGGTTGAGGCCAGTAGAGCGCAGCGACAGGAGGTTACCACCCATATTAACCATTTGTTCCTTGCGATCAGCACACAGTATAGCGTTACTCACACAGCACCAGTGGATGCATCCATAGTTGACGATGCACGTCTTTCCGAGACTTTGGGAGTTCCAGAACAGTGGAGGACTCGTACCGGTGTACCAGCCCAGAGACAGAGGCATAGTTGTCGAGACAGATTTCGTGACCGTCGCGGGAATAGCAGAGGCTTGGGATGAGGAGTGACATGTAAGCTAGATCAGCCGTTTGTTGTGTTAATTTCTGTCAGCGATTCTTTTGTTGCGCGACACATATTTCGAGTGTGTGCCAATCGGATAGGAGATAGAGATCCGTCCGTCGTTGTGATCCTTCTAGAGATGTTGAATATGACGTTCTCCTGGGCACGGACTGGTTACCTACATGCTATGCGTCTGTGGATTGCCGCGAGAAAACAGTCAGGTTTTGTTTTCCCGGCGAGTCAGTTCTTGTTGTGCAGGGGGACAGTGGTGCCTCCTCTCACAGCTTGAATTCAGCCTTTTTCGCTAGTCTGCTTATGAGGAGAGGATGTCGATGATTCTTGGCGTTCATTCATAATACCGGAGCCACGGTGGGTTTGTTGGACCGGGTTTCCATCGTGCGAGAGTTTTCCGACGTTGTTCCAGATGAGCCGGCGAAGCTTAGGGAGCTTAAGGATCTGCTGCAGAGTTGCTAATTAGGTGTGGCTTGTGCGTCTGAGTGTTTCGCTTTGGGGAGCTCATATTCTGTTCGTCAAAAGAAGGACGACAGTTTGAGGTTGTGTATTGACGGATCGTCAATTGAACCGGGTTACGGTGCGAATAGGTATCATTTATCTCGCATTGACGATTTCTTCGAACAGCTCCAGAGTGTGAGACATTTTCTAAGTTTGTTTGGGATCAGGTCATCATTGTTGCGGGTTCGGAGTGATGTCATTCCGAAGTCTGCTTTTGTGCGTGCTACGGGCTTTACGTGTTTTGGTGGTGTCATTGGACTCACCAATGCCCTAGCATCATTCATGGATGTGATGAACCAGATTTCTTCAGGCCGTTCCTCGACCAGTTTATTGTTGTGATATTGATGACATTCTGGTCTATTCCAAGAGTCGTGAGGAACGTGAGCAGCACTTGGGGATTTGTTTTGCTGACATTAGGAGAGCCCCAGCGGTTTGCTAAATTCTTGGAGTGTTCCTTCAGGCTTGATTGTGCTGACTCCTAGGTCTTTTAGTTACGGGAGACAGTTTTCGTATGGTCCCGAGGAAGATCGAGGACGTACAGCTTTGGCCCAGACTTGTGTATGGGACGGAGGTCCGCAGATCTTTGGGCTTAGCAGTTTTTACCGCCGTTTCGTGCAGGATTGCTAGTGTATCGCTGCACCGTTGACTGAACTGACCAGAAAGGAGGTTCTTTTTCTTTGGACTGAGGCATGCGTGCGGAGTTTTCAGCAGTTGGAGACTCGGTTGACAACTGCACCAGTTCTATCTTGCTTGCCGGTTCGGGAGACTTTGTTGTGTAACTGTGATGTTTCGCGAGTAGGGCTCGATTTTGCTTTGATGTGGCATTATAGAGTTATCGCTTTTTCTTCCCTACAGTGGAGGAAGTATGAGCAGGATATCCCACTCATGATCTTGAGATGGCCGCGGTGGTCGTGCGTAGGAGATTGGAGACACTACTTGTTCGGAGAGTCGTGTCAGATTTTCACGGACCACCAGAGCTTAATGTACATCTTCCTGCAGCGGGTTTTGATTGTTGAGATAGCGCCGTTGGATGAAGCTTGTGTAGGATTGTGTTTGTGAGATCCTCGTTACCCGTGGAAAGGCGATTGTGGTAGCTGATGCTGGAATCGTAGGCCTGGGGTTAGCTTGTTCCAGTTGTGCGCAGTTCAGAGACAGTCTTCTGCAGATTTACAGTTCTTGTGCGATCGTGGAGTACAGCTAGGTTCACCTCTACTGAGGGGACAGCTTGCTCATGTCTGCGCCCGACCACTTTTCCTTAATCGCTTTCGCGAGGCACAGCCCGCCGATACTCGTTCGTCAGATATTTTTGAGCATACTCGGCTGGGTAAAGATTCGGAGTCCTTGATTTGTGACTTGGGTGTGCTACGTCTAGGGACGCATTTGTGTGTACCTACTATTGATGGGTAGAGACGCAAAATCCTAGAGCAGGCACATCAGTCAGCTTTCAGTGTTCATTCAAGTTCCACCAATATGTGACGTGACTTGTGAGTTAGTTACGGGTGGGCAGGAATGAAGAGTGAAGTTTCGGATTTTGTTTCGAGGTGTTTGTCCTGTTGTGAGCTAAGGTTGAGCATTTGAGACCGGATGGAGAGTTGCAACTTTTAACCGTTCCTGAGTGGGAATGGGAGCAGATCTCCACGAATTTCGTTATGGTGTCTACCCAGGTCTAGACAGGGTGTGACTCCATTTGGGTGTTTGTTGTCCGGTTTTGCACAGTTTGCTCAGCTGTTCTTTGTTAAGTTGTGTGTTGCACGGAGTTCCATCTTATGTTGTATCCCATAGAGGCATCATGTTCGCTTTCCGTCTTGGGCAGAAGCTTTAGAAAGCTTTGGGTACTGGTTGAGCTTTAGCTCCGCTTTTCCATCCGCAGGATGATGGTTTTGTGAGAGCGGACTATATAGACTCTGGAGGATATGCTTATGCGTACGTACTAATTGGTTGTTGGCAGTTGGGATCATCGCTTTCCATTGTTAGGGTTCTCCTTCGATAGCTGTTATCAGGAGACATTCCAACTGGCAACCTTTAGGTTTTGTTTGTTAGGTTGTGTCGATCGCAGTCTGTTTTTCTGACTCTGCGAGAGTAAGATTTTTGGACCCCAGCTAGTCTAGAGACTTCGGAGATGATCCAGTTGGTTCAGGTCTGGATGAGAGCAGCCCAGTGCAGACATCTTATGCCGACCGTGGTGGTCGCAGACTTGAGTTCGCAGTGGGAGATCATGTATTCCTATGGTTTTTCCGATGAATGACGTGTTGAGTTTTGGGAAGCTTAGTCCCAGATTGTTGGTCCTTTGAGATCCTCGAGCGAGTTAGTTCTGTTGCCGATAATTTGGCACTTCCGCCCAGATTATTGAGTATTCAACCGTTTTTCCTTGTGTCGATACTTCGCAAATACCTTCATGACCTTCTCATATGATTCAGCACCAGACCATTCTTTTGGACGCGATCTTTCGTTCACCAGCAGCCGATGGTTATAGTGGATCGGCAGGTGGAGGAACTTCGGTCAAGGGTCTTGCCATCTGTGAGGGTTCTTTGGCGTAGTCGTATGGTGAGGTGATCACTTGGGAGGCTGCCAGCGAGATTTGGGAGTTTTGTACTCATCTCTTTGAAGGTACGCTTAGTGAGAATTTTTAATTCGGGGACCGAATTTCCTTAAGGGGGGAAGATTGTAACATTTTAGAAATCGTTTTGCGAATTTTCCGTTTTTAGGGCAAAATAGTCGGTATTTTCCGTTTTAACCCGGATTGTGATCAAACTTCAATATAGACTTGCCGGCAGCTAGTTTAGCTAGAATAAAGCTAGCGCGCGAACTTTGGGGGTCAATGGGATGTTTTGGTTCATATAGAATTTTTCCTAATAAAAGATTATTTTAATGCTTTATTTGTGCACTTTATTAGTGGTAATTACATTTTTTTTTGTAGGTTAATTACTATTAATGTGGTTTTCTGCTAAGTTAATCACTAAATTATGTTTTTAACCTTCTCTTCTAATATCTAGATATTTTTTGTGTAAATGGAATTTTTTTTAAAAAAGAAAAGAAATAAAAGAATAGGTGGCATTTGCATTAAATGTGCATTAAATGATTATTTTTGCTTGAAACTTCTCCACAATTTCCACAAAATATCCCCCCCTCCATATTGGCCGCCCCCCCCTTTTTCCTTGGCTGCCTTTTTCTTTTCTCCCCCCATTTCAACTCTTTTAAGCTTGAAAAATTCATGAAATATCCAAATTAATTCATACAAATTCAAATATAATCTAAAACCTTCATTCTTCTTCACAAAACTTGCTTAGATCTTCATTCTAGTGAGGATTTTGGAGGCAAAAGTTTGGTTTTTCTTGTTTCAAGTGGTATTCTTTGAAGGTATAAAACCTTAACCCTAATCTCTTTTTGTTGTTTAATACCTTTAATTAGCTTAATTAGATGTTTAATTTATGCTTTTAAATTAATATTTAGAAATTCAATATATCATTTTTATAATCAAATTAGGGTTTTGATTAGTGGAATGGTTAAGTGTTAAGCTAAGACAAATGAAAACTTAATCAAGTTGCTAATTTGTTAAATGATATTTTCTTAATTGGATAATTAAGATAATTAACAAACTAAACTTTTGCTAATCCTAATTAGTGAAATCTAAAATTTTAGTAAAGTTTTAAATGGTTTAATCTTGCTAATTAGTGATGTTTGTAAATGCTAGTTTTGATAAAACTTGTAGTTTTGTGCTAAAATGATATATGTTGCTTACTAGATTTCGGTAACTTTTAGGCGTGGGTTTATTTTGACGTTGCGACGTTAATTATATTGATTCCATGTTTATTATTGTGTTTTGAATGCGCGATCGGTACGATTAGCGTCTAAGCTTGGTAGTTGTGTCGCTTTGCGTTCCTAGCTAGGGTCGTTCATGTCTTTGTGTAGCTTTTGCTCTTGAGTTGGTTTCGTAGTGTCGCTACGCGCGTTAGCCACAATACGAACACTTGAGAGTATGTTTCGAGTTGGTGCGTCGGTCAAACGTAGTTGTACGTATTTTTGGTCGATTGCTTATATACGCTTGTTTTATTGTTATATGTGTTCAGGATCGCAAGCGGGGACTTCGGACGCTGTGAAGAGAGGAAAACGAGTAGTAGGCTTTACTTAGCCAGGAGCGTTGGTGAGTAGATTTAACATCTACAGGAGAATCGCCCGCATGACGTTATGCGTCTGGGCTAGAGATTGTAAGTGCACGGCAGCGCCCCGGCCGTCTGAACGAGGCCAAAATGCGGAATCAAAAACTTTTCTATAAACTAGAACCGGCGCTACCGCGTACTTTGAAACCCGGATCGGGCCATTAACCTACTCCTAGCTAACTAGAGAAGGGGTAGAGAGATATACCGAGCGATCCGTGTCCTTCGGTCTTCTCGTCGTCGTCCCGATCTCCCCGCGGAATCTCCGGTCTTCATCTCCTCGTCGGAAGGGCACCACATCGTCGGGTTCTTTTACGGGCTCCCACCTCTGGACCGAGGCAACTCGGGCACGAAGTTGGCGAGTCGACGTGTCCAAGAATGTTGTAGGATATCTGTAGAACTCATGTCTCATGGGGTTGTATGAAGTTGCCCTTTTTGGTGGAGGAATGAGATATAATGAACTTTGAAGAGGGTAAGGAATTTTTGCAAGCCAAGAATGAGAACCATATTTCCCACCATCAAAAATGAATGAATGAAATCCCCCCCTCCCCAAACAGTGGCCGGCCAAAACATTTGGCAAGGGAAATATGAAAAGGGTTGAGCAATCATCCAAGAGAGAGAAAAAGGGTGATGATTAGGAGTCATCATCACAACCAAGTCTCATCCAAATCCCATCACCAACAACTAAGTAATGATGAACCAATGAAAGTAAAAGTCAATCAAGAACCATCACGAACCATCCACTTACAAGACACACCCTCCACTTTGCTAATTTGCACATTTGCAAATAAGCCCTCCTCCACCAATTTTCAGCCAAGGAAAGAAACAAAGGAAAATGGCCGAAACGGAATGCAAACTGGCAACTTCAAAAAACTGATCCCGTAATAAATTACAGGAAAACCTCGTGACTGTATATACATACCCGCATTTGTATTCCGACCGAATACAAATGCAATAAGACAAAATCTACACTGTACAATACTAGGATCCGGCTTAAACCAAAGCCTGCTAATATTATCCGTCCGATCATGATCCGTGCAATACCGCACGTATACGATCAAACCCTGCCATATCTCCATACGGCCTCTACAGCGTTTCGCCCGAAACTTGAGAAACAGTCTGTGGGGGACTCTAAAGACTCGTCAATCCCTTGGCTGTGGATTTAACCACTAGCAAGTCAGAGGTATTAGCCATACGTAACGGGCTATCAGGTATTGACCAAAAGGGACGTCGATGAGCGAACTCATCCGGACACCCTACTGAGCCTGTCAGTGAAAATATCCGTACAGTCTGGTCCGTTCGTCTATGAGCATCGAATGGCGGGCCTAAGGGGTTGGTAAAAGTCAGACCCCCAAAAGCGGTACAAGTCGTGTCGGAGTGTAGCCCAGAACACCCTGAGATACTACTGGAATACCTACCAGTAAATCTCCTGCCTTGGCCAAGGACTTCGTGTAATGGCTCTCCTAGACACAGCGCGACCACACCCCTAATACCGGGAGAGACGAACCCCTGCAGATCCGCTCACTGCTCCATATGGCTCAGGACTGTACCCAACTAAAACCTGTTTGCATGTCTCCTTTGAGCGTGGTAGGGTAGTAATCAAAGTACAGTGGGAACTCACATAAGACAAATGACGATCTCAGGTCGATGAACTAACCTGTACACATGTCACCAGGGAACTGCTATCTGACGTCAGGTATAAGACCAACTAGCATATTCCCGGCGAGTCCTGTCCGGTGTACTCATAACCCAATGAGCACCTGTATATATCTTAGGTGAACCAACTGACACCAGTGGCTTGTGAGACCGGCCACCGCCCCTCGTCGGGGTCTCGACTATATACACTAGTCTACTCTGGAGTATCGATGCCCTGTCTCGAAACTCCCACGACTAGGGACCTTTTAAGGATGTGCTTATAGAATACCAGCTCCCACGTATATGATCGCCCTCATACTGCTGGCAGTCAAGAAAGAATTCTAGGGGCTCTATCAACGCGCAATAGTGACCTGTAAGGTCACCTAAAGCAGTACACGATGATAAAAATAAACCAGATAGCATACTATCATCTTGAGTAAGACCGTCCTATCAGGATAGGTCCTCCATCAATCATTGCAATCACGTGCCTGTGATCCAATAATTGACTCTAAGGGCACTATCTCCAACAATCTCCCACTTGCACTCAAGGCTAATTATTGCGATGTCGCATACTCACAGCCCGTGTGATACCGAACACCCAACTCCTCTACTAATCAGTCTCACAAAACCCGTTTGCGAAACTATTGTGTTCGAGGAATAGCCTCAGTGAGTGGATCCGCCTTGATGTTTCTTTCTATGTCTCTCTATATCTCAAGTTCACGGAGAATGACATCTCCCGAAATGAGCAATACCTGTCTTAGAATGTGTCTGGATGTCTGATGGGACCTAGCTCATAAATGAACTCCAAATCCAAACTTCTTAGACTGTATCGTCAACTGAACTTAATCAGTATCCTGCGTCATGCCTCCCTCAGTATCCCCTTGGACCACCTGTCCAAAATACTGCCCCTCGTCAGAAGGAAAACTATAACTCTGACAACCTCTCTGTCATCCATGTCACCTTGGAAGCCTGGAATGATAACTGTCTCCTAAAAGAGGCTGTTGTTATCATATCCCTAGAGCATTCACTTATGTTCTAAAACTGCTTCCGTTCGTTTCTCCAGGATTGGATCAATATCAACATATTGCATCTACTGCAAAAAAACAACATCTGGTGTGGTGCTTGACATCTCATGATTGACTCAATTGCCTAAGCAAGTGATCTGCCAATCATGCACATCCCTCTCCCCTTTAGTCTGCAAGACACCTTTAGAGAGGGTGACTCCATCACCTGCAGGTACACCACCATGCCAGGAGCCGTCCATTCTAAATACTTTTAGAATGTTGTCTAAGTACCCATATTAGGAAACCACCCAAATCTAGATCTTTAGGTCTAGTAACCAGAATGTCTTGATATTATATCTAAGTCCCTTGTGGAGAAACCACTGTGTGACAACCAAAGTATAACCGACCGTAGTATAGGAACATCACTTCCTACTCTGTGTATGTCATCCAAATACCAGGACATCACATCCTACTACCTTCTTAACAGATCCATCCCCTATTCTGATGAAGTCAAACCTATGACTGTCATATCAGAAATAGATGATCTATCTCCGCTACATCTGCTTTAGTCTATAAATAGACATAAGCCACTTGTCCACCAATGCTTCCGCTGCTCCCACTGACTACGACAACCTTCTGGCAGAGTCATATACACGTACGCTTCTAAAGCCAGTTCAGAACGACGCTATACTCATTCTTCTGCCGGGTCTCATAGTCTGGAACAACAGCAATGGCAAGTCTGGATAAACAAGAACCTCCCTATCACCGTCCTTGAGGCTACCGGAGTACCTCTCGGGTGCATGAGGTTACCCACCAAATCTGCGGAGTGGCCAATGGAATGTCAAACTAAATTGAATCTTTAGGTTCTTATCAAATTTTCAGTAATCGTCTGCGGTTCTGGAATCACTTCCAGTTCTACCATACTCCCACTACTGTTTTCTGAAAAAATCCATTTCTTTTAAAACTGTGGCGAGTCAAGAACAATATCACTATTGATCTTCCAGATGGTAGAAAGTCAACCCTCGTCATAGCCTGGGTCAACCCACAAATAGCCATTACAGAAACGTGCCTTGAGTTATCCAGAGTCTGGTTTTAATCATAAGCCGGACAACTCCCCGTACCTTAACAATGTTAAGATATAAACTGTTCTGTATCCAATACAGAAACAGAGGCACTGATTTAATTGAACCAGATTCAAATCATGCAACTGTCTCCAGTGCATGTCAACTAAATAGAAGAAGGCCGATCGGTGTTACTCAACTTAAGAATGCTTCCAATTATGAGTAACCTGAAAGAAAAGAAAGTTCTTTAAATCATTACTATCAACTGAATACCATACACAAGTATCTACATCTTCGATCACCTTGAAGAATCCTGATACTTGCAATACCTGGTTCTCTACTTTATTCATATACCTATAACTTCTCAAAACTTAGATCTTGTATCTCTGTGAAACACTTGTCTAAGAGCTAGAGAAGTCACAAGTAAACCGAATATAGTACGAGGACCAACCCCTCTGTCCTCATGGATACTGGACAACATACAATACTCTGTATAAGTCCCTTGAGTCTAATAACTCATTCCCTGTGTGTCGCAGGTTGAAAACTGTATCTATGGTTAAGAAGAATTACACCGCTGTTTAATGCTCCTTACCTAACCATCCACTGATATAGGTAAATGTCATGGACATAATTTCAAAAAGGTATATCTCACTCTATAAAAATAGACGTACAAATGTATCAATTTGAAATTGGTGCATAACAGCGGATATTCAAAACCAAATATTTGTCGTCCGGCAAACAACCCAGGTGACTTCCTCAAATATCACCAATTACAACGAATCCTGATATAATGAGGATAATCACCCAATTCCCAACAGCTTACTCCCACTCATCATCTGTAAAACCATACAGATATGAGAATCATACCTGGTAAATACATACCTTGGAGCAAGGGCTAATTGGGAAATCAGTTTTCTTTTAACAGTACACAGTGAAACTGAAACATTGAAATGTTTCGATGGGGTATCCGGGTATTCCTAGTAATGCCTCTTCCATTATCCAGATTCACAACTGTAACCGTATATTTCTTTGCCATCTCTCCAAATCTCTTCATATGTCTTTAGTCATTACCTTCTGTACACCCCTTTAGGCCAAATGGTTTTCTTCCTTCCCTACCTTTCGGCACCAGCCTATGGTTTGGAAGAAGACTATCCACTAAGCATAATGGGTGTACTGTCCTAATCCTAGGAGCACTCGCAATGCGAGAGAAGGTGAAGATAAAAGACAACCGAATAAACCTTATTCCTATTTCTCCTGAACCAGAATCCATCCCCGAACTGGAACAAGTTCCTTTCGAGTTCGTATATAACCATACGATGGAGTATCCAAAAAAAACTGTAGATCTTCGTAGTGATACGGAGTGTTCTGGAGAAATACAAAGGTGAAGTGGGAGTGGTAATGAAATACTTGGTTTGGTCATGAATAGCAGTCGCAGTTTTACTTTGCCCTCCTTCTAATCCCTTTATTTGTCTTTACTTAATACCTTTTGTACACCATCGTTAGGCAAATTGGTTTTCTTCATTCCCCACCGTTCGGCACCAGCCTAAGGTTTGGAAGAAGACTATACAATTTGCATAATAGGTGTACTATCTCCAAAACCAAGGAGTACTCGCAACCTGAGAGAAGGTAAAGGAAAAGACAACTGAATAGTCCTATTCGTTTTTTCCAGAACCGGAAACCATCCTCGAATAAATTCCTTCGAGTTCGTATATAACCATACTATGGTTCTATCCAATGGAAGTGGACGTTCGTAGTAATACGGGGTGTCCTGGAGAAAAGGGTAAAAGTAGGAGTGGCAATGAGGTTTGCAACTCTGACAATCCAAAAGCCAGTGTTTAAGAAGGTTCAGTCAACTTGGTCACTGAGTCATAGTCTAGGATCGGGTTATGGTCGCTGCCAAAGAGAGAGAGAAAAGAAACACTCAGCGTGCACTCTAACCTAGATCAGAATGATTATCAATTTATCTAATCAGGAAACCTCCCACTGTACCGTCAAATTCTCCTCCAAACCTGAAAGAAGAATTAGTCGGGATCACCCGAGGAGTAAACCAACTCATCGGTGGGAATCGGGATCCAACTATCATCGCATGATAACGTGACGGAATCCGCTCACGTTATCACACTCCAGAAGGTATGCACATATCTGGCAAGTTTCAGTTTCTTTAGAAACTCCCGATGTGATTTTTACCCCATGCTCTTATGACCTTGACTTTGGCCAACAAATCATAAGTCATATGTCAAGTTCTACCCGTCATTCTCCAGGTTGATTTGAACCCACCCATACCTACCCTTGACTTTGGCCAACAAGGCAGTACGACTGTCCTAAACCAACGCATCTATCTATGCTGCATATGAATATCCAATAACTACCAATCACTATGCCTTGACTTTGGCCAACAAACACAGCTTGAATACTATTGACTATCCATATGAAACGACGGAGGGCTACGAATGGTTTTTGTCGAAAAACCTTTAACGTAATGAACTTGATATCGTTGAAGGAACCGATAGCTTTATAAAAATATAGTGACGAAAACCTTTGCTAAAGAGGTCACTTCCGATGAAGGGATCTCGGCTCTTTCCCCGTAGAATGAGGTACAGGATATTCCAACTGAATACCACGATGCAAAGCAAAAGTAAACGACTATAGTGAAGTTATTGCCCTGACGCAAACTTCTGTCCAAGAGGTCACTCCCGGTGAAGGGATCTCGGCCCTTGCCTTGTCGACTGATATGCAGGATATTGCAACTGAATATCACTGTGCAAAACAAAAGAGAACGCCTTTGCAATAACAGCTTTTTGAAAAATGTTCCAACAACATCAGAATAGGTTTGTTTAGCTTGCATTGATCCGAATGAACGCAGTCCCATCAATTGATCACACCAATAAAGAACGAAAATAATGATGTACGTATATGCCATCCGCATTCGCCACTGGGTCCCGTCATTACCCGTTAGGTTACTTAATTAACGACCGAGTGGGGACTGGACTAGCGCGGATGAAAACAATATACCACATTTACTAGTATATATATCAATATATAATATTCGCTCAAGGCGTGATAAAATGCAACATCACAAAAATGTAATAAGCATCACAGAACAATACAGATATCTGGGATCCCCGGGTTTCATAGAGCCGCTACTGAAACCCGACGTTCCCCTGGTCGTATGGATAGCCTGTGCAATGAAATCTTAGACCCCTGCGGGCGCGGCAAGTTACCCGCCAAAACCTGAAGCGAGGCATCCCCCTTCAGCAACGTGAATGGACCACCCAGGACTTCACGGAATCCGGTAACTTGGGCACCCCTCCTTGGGTCAACCTGTACCCCCTACGAGTGCGGCGAATAGCCCGCCAATTCTAGAGTGAAGCACCCTCCGTCTCAAAGCCATGAGATGCGGGCCCGTTGCCCTCTAGAACCCGGCTATCCGTGCACCCCACCGCGGGGTAATCCTAGTACAGAAAGTAAAATATACATACAACAGGTACATCGACCTCAGCCCGGTTGTGCCCCAAAAGAATAATATACAAACAGGCAGTGATGGCAGTCCACATGTCGGACGCTCGCCCCGCAATATCAAATGTACATATACAACCAAACTGTACTAACATTGCATCCAGGCTATCCACCACGACAATCCGCAACATCACAGCACAACACAGAACATCAACGTGAATTTCACGTTCGCAAATCCGTCTAAAAGGGCTATAGCAGCTAGACAGGATTTACCGATCAAGTGACATTCACGGTCACAGATATAATGTAAATATTGTGAACTAACATGTTTAAAATATTCGATCGACTAAATTTTCCCAAGTGGGCCCCAAGCACTACTGCAGCACTCAAAGAAAATCTGGGCCCAAACAGAACATCCCAAAAACCCCATTTTCAACTCAGGAGCTCTCAGTGAAATTTTGGTGCACTGAACAGTAAATGTGGTGGCGGAACCGCGGCCCAAGCATGGGTTTGGCCGCGGTTCCGCGGTGGGATAGTGAGAACTGTAAGTCCACGTTACCTCTCCCGGTACTTACGGGCTTGCGGAAATGATGAAAAACGATTTTTCAAGAGGTGGTAACATGGATTGAAAATACGGATCTTTGTTAAACAACTATCAAACAAACCTAACAAGAGTTTTACCTACTCGGTTAGGGGGTTATACCTTTCTTGAACTCCTTCGGCTTCAACTCTTTGCGGTGTACGGATCGGCCTTACCTCGTCGTCTCCTTGCGCCGAAGATGGATCCACCTGAAAGTTTCTACCTTTGGCTTCTTCTTAGAACTTGAAGAAACTAGAACACTTGGTTTGCTAAACCTTGTGAACTAGGATGAGTAGAGAAGCGATATGGGTTTTCTTTTATTTCTAAGGCAATGTTTCTCAACTCATGAGAGGGAGTTGCCTTGAGCTAGAGAGAGAGCAAGAGGGAGAGCTCAAGCAAGAGAGAGAAAGCAAATGAGAGAATGAGCAACTCTTTTGCCATCCAAGCTCTCATAATCCAAAATCATCATAACAAATAATAGTAATCAAGTATTATGTGATGGTTCAAGTCAAAATGGCCATATCATTTCATGCACTCATTTTGCAAAAAGAAACAAGCAAGCAAAAGTCTTTGCCATGAAATGATAGCCATTGTCATGATGATGGTCAACTAGTCCAACCTAGTCAACCGGTCAACAAAGTCAACAAGTCAACAAAGTCAACCCCTCAACAACCATGTCACTATAATACTTAATTAATATTATTGTTAATCATATTTCTTATTCTCATTAGGATTTAGCAAAAGTCAATAGTCAACAGTCAACAACCCCAATGAGAATCCTCTGCCTCTGTCTCTCTGTCAACTGTGCATACACACCCGCATCCGCGTTCCGAGGAACACGAATACAAACGAGATAAAACCAATCCCAAAATGTACACTAGGATCTGGCTTAAACCAAAGCCCGCTAGTGTTAACTGTCCGGACACTAAACGTGCACAAGTGCACGGATGTGACCGAACCCTGTCGCAAAACCATGCGACCTGTCGCAAAACCATGCGACCTCTACTCTTTTGCCTAAAGGCGAATAGCTTTCTGTGTGGGACTCTAAAGACTCGACACTACGCTGGCAGTGGGTTTAACCACAGACCGCAAGCGGCACTAGCTGTGCGTAACGGTCCCTAGGTAGATGCCGACAAGAAGACGGACGAGGTGAAACCCATCTGAACTCCTACTGAGCCTGAATGTAACAATCTCTGTACAGTCCGGTCTGTTCGTTTGAGAACATCGCATGGCGGGCCTAGGGGGCGGTAAACGTCAGTCCCCTACTAGCGGTACAAGTCGTGTCGGAGTGTAGCCCAGAACACCTGAGATAACACTGGATACCTACCAGTCTATCTCGCTTGCCCTGGCTAGGGACTTTGTGTAATGGCTCTCCTAGACACAGCGCGATACCAACCCCCAATACTGGGAGAGACGAATCCTGTCTAACTGTCACTGCCTCCAAGTGCTTTGGGACTGCACCCAACTACTACCTGTTTGCACGACTCTTTTGAGCCGTAGTAGGGTAGTAATCTAAGTACAGTGGGAACACACTCGAGGTGAAGTTACAGTGTCAAGTCAGCGGACTAAGCTGTACTCATGTCACCTGGGAACTGATAACTGACGATAGGTATAGTACCAACCAACAGTTCCCAACGAGTCATGTCCAGTGTACTCGTAACCTAACGAGCACCCGCATGCTATCTCAAGTACGACGTACTGACGGCTGTGGGACAAACCGTCTCCCACACTGGGATGAGAAGCGCATACGCTAGTCTACTCTGGAGTATCGATGCCTTGTCTCGATAGTCCTGCGACTAGGGACCTGCATAAGGATGTGCTTATAGATTACCCAGCCCCCACTAGTGTGACAGCCATCACAACGCTGGTAATCAAGCAAAGATCCTAAGGGCTCCACTAATGTGTAAAAGCGATATGCTAAAAGAAACACATGCACACATTAAAGCAGAAACAAACCAAATAGCATACTACTATTTTGAGCAAGATTGTCTATACAAGGTGAATATCCCAAGCTTCCATTAAGTAATATACAAACTAGTATGATACAGTAATGGCCTCTAGGGCATATACACTAACAATAACATGCGACCAAATTTTCACAGAATGCTTATAAATGCCTGCATGTGTTTCTGCAACAACCTGAAAAAAATTTCGAGCCAAAAAAATTTCGACAGAAACTGATGCAATGAAAAACGCGGTTTTTGGAAAATCCGTTCGATCGAACTTGTAAACATGTTAGAGCAAGCTATACTAGGTTAATGGAATGGTTCTGATACCATGTAAGTGCACGGCAGCGCCCCGGCCGTCTGAACGAAGCCAAAATGCGGAATCAAAAACTTTTCTATAAACTAGAACCGGCGCTACCGCGTACTTTGAAACCCGGATCGGGCCATTAACCTACTCCTAGCTAACTAGAGAAGGGGTAGAGAGATATACCGAGCAATCCGTGTCCTTCGGTCTTCTCGTCGAGCGATCCGTGTCCTTCGGTCTTCTCGTCGTCGTCCCGATCTCCCTGCGGAATCTCCGGTCTTCATCTCCTCGTCGGAAGGGCACCACATCGCCGGGTTCTTTTACGGGCTCCCACCTCTGGACCGAGGCAACTCGGGCACGAAGTTGGCGAGTCGACGTGTCCAAGAATGCTATAGGATATATGTAGAACTCATGTCTCATGGGGTTGTATAAAGTTGCCCTTTTTGGTTGAGGAATGAGATATAATGAACTTTGAAGAGGGTAAGGAATTTTTGCAAGCCAAGAATGAGAACCATATTTCCCACCATCAAAAATGAATGAATGAAATCCCCCCTCCCCAAACAGTGGCCGGCCAAAAAATTTGGCAAGGGAAATATGAAAAGGGTTGAGCAATCATCCAAGAGAGAGAAAAAGGGTGATGATTAGGAGTCATCATCACAACCAAGTCTCATCCAAATCCCATCACCAACAACCAAGTAATGATGAACCAATGAAAGTCAAAGTCAATCAAGAACCATCATGAACCACCCACTTACAAGAAACACCCTCCACTTTGCTAATTTGCACATTTGCAAATAAGCCCTCCTCCACCAATTTTCAGCCAAGGAATGAAACAAAGGAAAATGGCCGAAACGGAATGCAAACTGGCAACTTCAAAAAACCGATCCCGTAATAAATTACACGAAAACCTCGTGACTGTATACACATACCCGCATTTGTATTCCAACCGAATACAAATGCAATAAGACAAAATCTACACTGTACAATACTAGGATCCGGCTTAAACCAAAGCCCGCTAGTATTATCCGTCCGATCATGATCCGTGCAATACCGCACGTATACGATCGAACCCTGCCATATCTCCATACAGCCTCTACAGTGTTTCGCCCGAAACTTGAGAAACGGTCTGTGGGGGACTCTAAAGACTCGTCAATCCCTTGGCTGTGGATTTAACCACGAGCACGTCAGAGGTATTAGCCATACGTAACGGGCTACCAGGTATTGACCAAAAAGGACGTCGATGAGCGAACTCATCCTGACACCCTACTGAGCCTGTCAGTGATAATATCCGTACAGTCCGGTTCGTTCGTCTATGAGCATCGTATGGCGGGCCTAGGAGGTTGGTAAAAGTCAGACCCCCAAAAGCGGTACAAATCGTGTCGGAGTGTAGCCCAGAACACCTTGAGATACTACTGGAATACCTACCAGTAAATCTCCTTCCTTGGCCAAGGACTTCGTGTAATGGCTCTCCTAGACACAGCACGACCTCACCCCCAATACCGGGAGAGACGAACCCCTGCATATCCGCTCACTGCCTCCATATGGCTCGGGACTGTACCCAACTAAAACCTATTTGCACGTCTCCTTTGAGCGTGGTAGGGTAGTAATCAAAGTACAGTGGGAACTCACACGAGACAAATGACGATCCCAGGTCGATGAACTAACCTGTACACATGTCACCAGGGAACTACTATCTGACGTCAGGTATAAGACCAACTAGTATGTTCCCGGCGAGTCCTGTCCGGTGTACTCATAACCCAATGAGCACCTGTATACATCTTAGGTGAACCAACTGACACCAGTGGCTTATGAGACCGGCCACCGCCCCTCGTCGGGGTCTCGACTGTATACACTAGTCTACTCTGGAGTATCGATGCCCTGTCTCGAAACTCCCACGACTAGGGACCTTTTAAGGATGTGCTTATAGACTACCAGCTCCCACGTATATGATCGCCCTCATACTGCTGGCAGTCAAGCAAGAATCCTAGGGGCTCTATCAACGCGCAATAGTGACCTGTAAGGTCACCTAAAGCAGTACACGATGATAAAGATAAACCAGATAGCATACTATCATCTTGAGTAAGACTGTCCTATCAGGATAGGTCCTCCATCAATCATTGCAATCACGTGTCTGTGATCCAATAATTGACTCTGAGGGCACTATCTCCAACAGAGATGATATGATATTGTCGCATATGCTATTTCATAAATAGAGTTGCGCATACACCTTATTTCCTAGTTATTTGTTGAGCTTGGACTTGTACCCTTAGGACACTTCACTATTATTGACGGCTCATGTTGCACGAGCACTGATTGTATGCCACACACACCGTCAATAATTGCCATGACACTCACAACACACATATAGATATGATATTGTTGGGCTAGGGACATTGTGACATTGATTCATATTTCCTTATGCATATGACATATAGCATACCTGTATACCTACATGCTTACACATATGCCTTGACATGCTTACATGCTAGTTACCTGTATACCTATAGGGTATTGTACCATTGGCGATAGGTACATACACACATAATGACATAGCTACATGTATACCTTGCGTACATACTTCACTTATACCTGGAGGGTATATTACATCATTACTGATAGGTAGATACATATACCTTGTTATACCCTTATGTTTACACATATATCTGGCTATAGCTACATGTTCACCTTTATTTGATGTTATATAGACTTGGAGAAATCTGGAACCGCATGATTTATATTTAACTTGTTGTAGTTAAATAGCGGCTTTTCCTTTATATGCTCACATTAAATTTTTTGTTGCATATATTATATTCATGGATTTTCGCATTGAGATATGGATTTTTCATGATGTTTTCTGGATTTGGGGACCGTGGTAGTTTCACGAAATTATGTATTATTTGAAAAGCCCGGTTTCCCTTGATATGATATTTCAGAACCCACCATGAGTTTTATCGGTTCTGAAATATATACCCCACGCGAGAAAAGGTGGGGTCCGTTTGCGGGTACATGGTGGGGGTCGGAGGTACCCCGGGGCAAGAATCTCAGTGAGGAGATGTGTTGGTGGGGGAACCATACCTACCGGTGATAGTACCTATGACTCGGCGGTTATCGTGGGGATACCGACAGGAGTTATGTACGTATGCATATGTCGAGAGGCGAGGGTCAGAGCTAGGCACTCGAGCTTTCGGTATAGCGTATGATACATATGTTAGTGTATATGCCCTAGAGGCCATTACTGTATCATACTAGTTTGTATATTACTTGATGGAAGCTTGGGATATTCACAGTTGTATATACAATCTTGCTCGAAATGGTAGTATGCTACTTGGTTTGTCTCTGCTCTAATATGTGCATGTGTTTCTTTTAGCATATCGTTGATATACATATTAGTAGAGCCCTTAGGATTATTGCTTGATTACCAGCGTTGTGATGGCGCTCACACTCGTGGGGGCTGGGTAATCCATAAGCACATCCTTATACAGGTCCCTAGTCGTTGGACTATCGAGACAGGGCATCGATACTCCGTAGTAGACTAGCGTATGGGCTTCTCATCCTAGCGTGGGAGACGGTCTGTCCTACAGCCGTCAGTACGTCGTACTTGAGATAGTATGCGGGTGCTCGTTAGGTTACGAGTACACTGGACAGGACTCGTCGGGAACTGTTGGTTGGTATTGTACCTATCGTCAGTTATCAGTTCCCAGGTGACATGAGTACAGCTTAGTCCGCTGACTTGACACTGTCACTTCGCCTCGAGTGTGTTCCCACTGCACTTTGATTACTACCCTACCACGGCTCAAAGGAGTCGTGCAAACAGGTAGTTTTTGGGTGCAGTCCCGAAGCACTTGGAGGCAGTGACGGTTAGACAGGATTCGTCTCTCCCGGTATTGGGGGTTGACATCGCGCTGTGTCCAGGAGAGCGATTACAAAAGTAGTCCCTGGCCAGGGCAAGCGAGATATACTGGTAGGTTTCCAGTGTTATCTCAGGGTGTTCTGGGCTACACTCCGATACGACTTGTACCGCTATTAGGGGACTGACGTTCACCGCCCCCTAGGCCCGCCATGCGATGTATCAGACGAACAGACCGGACTGTACGGAGACTGTCATATACAGGCTCAGTAGGAGTTCAGATGGGGTCACCTCGTCAGTCTTCTTATCGGCATCTACCTGGGGACCGTTACGTACAGCTAGTGCCGCTTGCGGTCTGTGGTTAAACCCACTGCCAGCGTAGTGTCGAGTCTTTAGAGTCCCACACAGAGAGCTATTCGCCTTTAGGCAAAATGAGTAGAGGTCGCATGGTTTTGCGACAGGGTTCGTTCACATCCGCGCACTTGTGCACGTTTGCTGTCCGGACAGCTTATACTAGCGGGCTTTGGTTTAAGCCGGATCCTAGTATATGATTTGGGATTGGTTTTATCTCATTGTGTTCGTGTTCCTCGGATCACGAATACGGGTGCGTATGCACAGTTGATTGAGACAGAGGGAGAGGACTTTGATTAGGGTTAATGACCATTGTCATTTTATTAACCCTAATGCTTATGTGTGTATTATGGTTAATTGATATTAGTTTAATATAATTGTGCATGGTTATGGTTGTTGACCATTTGACATTCTTGACTTGTTGATCTAGGTTGACACTTTGACCATCATCATTTCATTTGGAAGATACTCTTTGATCCTTGCAATTTGCATTAAAAATGAAATGATAATGGTCATGTCTTGATTAAGCCATGACAATTATCTCACTAATTATCAATTTACAATAATTCACATATATATGTGAGAATGCTTCATTTTTCTCTCATTCTATCATATACTTTCTCTCTCTTGCTCTTCCTCTTCCTCAAGCTCTCCCCTCTCATGTGTTGAGAAACACTTGAGCTTGAGAAAAACCTCTTCTTGATAATCCCTACTCTCATCTAGGGTTCTAGGATTAGCACTTCTAGCACCCTAGTTACTTCTAGCTTGAAGTTGAAGCCAAAGGTTGAGGCTTTCGGGTGGATCCTTCTTCGACGTGAGAAGACGACAAAGGTGATCCCTTTCTACTACTCCAAGGAGCAAGGAGAGAAGGACATAAAGCCCTAGGTATAACCATTCTACCCTTTAGCTAGTTTCTAGTTAACTTTAGCTAGTTTTTGTTTAGCAAAGATCCTCCTTTGTCTAGTCCATGTTGCCTAGCATGATAAAAATCCGATTTTTATTCCGTTTTCCGCCTCCCCGCAAGCACGGGGGTGGGCAACGTGGACTTACAGTGGTATCAGAGCCTAACTAAACATAAACTAGCTAGGTAGTAAAGTGTATAGAAGTTCGATCGGAAAAATCGCAAAACTACGACATGCAAAACCCTAAGTTTCTGTTAAATTTTTTTTTGCTCTAAAAATAAAAAGTCATACTCCAAAAATCATCTCAGGGTTTTGTGAAGAGGCCCACCAAAAACGGTCGAGTGATCCCTTCAAAGCGCGGCGGTTCCGCGGCAAAAGTGTACCCATTGCCGCGGAACCGCGGCCGTTTTGACTCGGTTCATGACCGAGTTTGGTGCAGTGTTCTTAGGTTGTGGTTTTGGGATTTTTAAGATGGTTTATTTCAGCCCAGATTTTCCAGAAAAGAAATTTGTATTTGGGGGCCTATAAATCCGTATTTTTGATCGAATTTCACTATACTTTGACTAATCGGTTTTATCTGTGATGTTTATATGTATTGAACGTCGGCTAATCTCTATATGTCGACTAGTGGGGGTTATACATATATGTGATCTGTGTTTGATGATGGTATGTGTATATGAATGCGTTGGATTGTCGCGGGTGAATAGCCGGGGTGGATGTGAGATGAGTGTTTCTTTTTCTTTCATTAATTGTAATATGTAAATTGATGTGATATTATTTATTTGGCCGCACAACCGGGTCGGGGTTGTAGCCGTCATTGTATAATTATTTTTACTGTTTTTGCTCCTAGGATAGACCCATGGAGGGGGTGCACAAACTACCGGGTATCTCGAAGTGCCGAGTGGCCTACTCACGGTGTTGAGGGAGGTTGCTTCGCTTCGGGTACTTGGAGGGTAGTTTGCCGCACCCGTAGGGGTCTTGGGTGGGATATTGGCTATTCACCGCGACCGTGTAATCCGCTTTTCGTTGCAGGCTCGAACGGATTGCGGATTCCTAGTATGTCCAATGTATTCATCTGTGATCTGTAATGTCTATCATTGCTTTATATCTGTATACTATAACTATTTAGGCGTTGCTTATGTTTTACAGCCGCGCTAGCCCAGCCCCCTCTCTGTCGTTAGTTAAGTAACCTAACGGGTGATGACGGGGCCCCGTGGCGAATGCGAATGGCATAAGCGTACGTCATATTTTGGTTGTTTTCTGCAATGGTAGGATTAAATGATGGGACGCATTAAAAGAACTAATGCAAGAAAATAAACCAAGTAAAAGTCGATTGGAACACTTTGAAAACCACTCGGTTCTTTTCAAAACTAAACTTTTAAATGCGGGGCTTGAACCACTCCTTTTAAAAGCTATCTCGTTCCATCGATTATATCAAGTTCACTACGTTCACGGTTTCGCCAAAACCATTCGTAGCCCTCCATCATTTCAGTTAAATATTCGGTAGTATTCAAGCTATGTATTTTGACCTCACGCCAAGGCATAGTGATTGGTAGCTGCCGGATATTTATCTGTTGCATAGATAGAATGCGTTGGTTTGAGACAGTCGTACTACCATTTTGGCCTACGTCAAGGGTAGGTACGGGTGGGTTCAAATTAACCGGGATAATGATAGGAAGAACTTGACATGTGACTTATGACATTTTGACCTCACGCCAAGGTCATAAGAGCATGGGGCAAAAATCCACATCGGGAGTTTCATAAGTACTGAAACTTGCTAGCGCTGCATACCATTTGAAGTGTGATGATTCTGGTAGGATTCCTTCGGTTTTATCACGTGATGATATTTGGATCCCGATCCTACTGTGAGTATATGCTACTCCTCGGGAAAACTCTCACTTAACGATCAATGCTATAAACATAGTAGGTGTCTAGAAAGGTGTTAGCGGGGCTACGCCCCCAGGGAAAAGAGGTTCTTTAATTAAGGAACTTCGCGAAAGCGTTGGAAAACCTCCCTCGAAGTACCGACACTGGCATGGCTGAACGGTTAAGCAAGTATTGTACGGTGAGATTGATCCCGACTAATCCTTTCTTTACGGTTTGAGAAGGGATTCGAGAGACAGTGGGAGCCATCCAGTTTAGACAAATTAAAAACCACTCTAAACTTGCAAGAGCATCATGCTAAAGTGTTTCGTTTCTCTCTCCTAATTGCAGCGACCATTCAACATGACCGGACTTAAGTTATTACTAGATAAAAACATACTGACAGGGCCAAACTACAAAGATTGGCTCAGGAATGTCAAGATGGCAATCACTTACGACAAGTTGGGGTATGTCCTTACCACCAAAGCTCTCCCTGTCCCAGGTCCCACCTCCAGCGTCGCGGATAAAGAAATCCGTAAGACATGGGAGATCGATTGCGCGAAGGCCAAATGCCTCGTGCTTGCCTTGATGAACAACGAACATCAGAGGAGGCATGAGAATATGGACCTAGAGTCCATATTTCTCCATACAAAAGAACTGTATGGAGAGTAGTCTCGTATCGCAAGATACGAAGTGTCGAAGAAGCTATTTTCGGCAAGATTGGTCGTCGGATCATCGGTAGCGGAACACGTGCTTAAGATGATTGGCTACATAGAGGAGCTCGCGGATCTTGGGACCACGTTGGAGAATGAACTCTACACTGATTTGATTCTCCAGTCCCTTCCTTCCACTTACGCCCAGTTTGTCTTAAAATTCAACATGCAAGGAAAGGAGGTTGAACTTTCCGAACTTCTGAACATGTTGAGGAGTGCTGAGGGCACCCTACAGAAGGGTAGGGAGACATCCACTTTGTTTGTAGGCGGATCTTCCTCTTCTAGGTCCAGGGCGAAAGCCAAGGGTAAGAAGAAGAAAGCCCCCGCCAAACCAAGAGGCGGTGTCAGTAAAGTGGATACGAAGGGAAAAGGAAAGGCAACTAAGGTAGCGGGAAAGCTGGTGGGGAAGGAAGAATGCTTCTATTGTCACAAAAGTGGTCACTGGAAACAGGATTGCAAGGCTTGGAAGGCCAGAACCCAGGATTTGAAGCGAGTTGCGGCTTCAGCTTTAGGTGTGTATGTTATTGAAAACTGTCTATCAATAAACTCTACATCCTGGGTATTGGATACCGGATCAGGATCTCATATCTGTAATTCTTTGCAGGCGTTGAGAAAGCGTAGAGTTTTGAAGGCAGGTGACATGACCCTCAGAGTTGCAAACGGTGCTAGCATGGATGCTGAGGCCGTGGGGGACTATCACCTGAGATTGTCAGATGGACACTTTTTGGTTTTGCGTAGTTGTTATTATGTACCAAATGCAACCTGTAATATCATTTCTATATCTTTATTATCTAAAGAAGGTTATGAATTTGCATTTGTAAGTAATATAGTGAACATTCACCTTAATCAAGTTTTGATTGGGTCAGGTACATTAAACAACGGTATATACGTTTTAAACCAACCACAGATTTTCAATGTCCAGAATACACAAAAAAGAAAGTCTCCAGAAATCAATAAAACTTTCTTATGGCATTGTAGACTGGGTCACATCAATGAGAGAAGGTTGACTAAGTTACATACAGAAGGATATTTGGATCCGTTCGAATATCAATCGTATGCAACTTGTCAATCCTGTCTCAAAGGAAAGATGACAAAGACTCTGTTCACTGGACACGGAGTAAGAGCGAGCGAGCTCTTGGGATTCGTACACAGCGACGTGTGCGGTCCAATGTCTACACATGCGCGAAGCGGTATTTCTTACTTCATTACTTTTACGGATGATTTTTCAAGGTTCGGACATGTCTTCTTAATGAAGCATAAATCTGAAGGTTTTGAAAAATTCCAGGAATACAAGAATGAAGTAGAAAAACAAACAGGCAAAAGTATCAAGGCACTGAGATCTGATCGAGGTGGTGAATACTTGAGTGCCGATTTCCTGGGTTACTTAAAAGAGAATGGAATTCTCTCTCAGCTTACTCCTCCATACACTCCGCAACATAACGGTGTATCGGAGAGACGGAACCGAACCCTATTGGATATGGTACGGTCCATGATGAGTAACGCTGAGTTGCCGCGATCATTCTGGGGATATGCACTAGAAACAGCTGCATACCTTTTGAACCGAGTTTCCACTAAGACTTTGCCTACCACACCATATGAGTTATGGAGTGGGAAAAAACCCTATCTTCAATACCTGAAGATTTGGGGATGTCCAGGTTATGTCAAAAAGCAGCATACGGACAAACTAGAGGCACGCTCAATACTGTGCAAGTTTGTGGGATACCCAAAGAACTCCAGGGGGTATCTTTTCTATTACGCAGAGGAACAAAAAGTCCTTGTTTCTCGTAATGCCCATTTTCTGGAGCATCAGTTCTTAGAAAAAGAAATAAGTGGGAGCGCAATAGAACTGGAAGAAATTCCAGAACCACAAGCTATTACTGGAAGCTTAGTAGAACCAGAGGGTTCGAAAGATCAGGACATTCCCATGCCACTCCGCAGGAGTAGTAGGCAGTCTCATCCGCCCGAAAGATACTACAGTTTTCTCATTGACGGGGATAGAGAGGATTGCATCATAGACTGTGATGAGCCTACTAGCTTCCAGCAAGCCATTCAGAGCGTCGACTCGGTAAAATGGCTGGATGCAATGTGGACCGAAATGGAGTCCATGTACACCAACAAAGTATGGACGTTGGACATTGCTCCAGATGGGGTAAAACCCGTAGGATGCAAGTGGATCTTCAAAAGGAAGATTGGTGTAGATGGATAGGTTGCGACCTATAAAGCTAGACTGGTTGCAAAGGGTTTTCGTCAAAGACCTGGTTTGGACTATGACGAAACCTTTTCTCCAGTAGCTATGCTGAAATCCATTCGGATCCTTCTTGTCATTGCTGCCTTCCACAATTATGAGATTTGGCAGATGGACGTAAAGACAGCTTTTCTAAATGGACATTTAGAGGAGTGTGTCTATATGGACCAGCCAGAGGGTTTCATTCAGAGTGGGAGCAGCGGAAAGGTGTGCAAGTTGCTTAAGTCCATTTATGGACTAAAGCAGGCATCGCGGAGTTGGAACATCTGTTTTGATGAGACGGTCAAGGAATTTGGCTTTATCAAAAATCCAGATGAACCATGCATCTATTGTAGATTTGTAGCGAGAACTGTAGTATTCCTCGTTTTATACGTGGATGACATTCTCTTAATAGGAAATGACATTCCTATGCTACAATCTGTCAAGGGGTTCTTGTCACACAGGTTCTCCATGAAAGACCTGGGTGATGCCTCCTACATCCTGGGGATCCGGATCTACCGTGACAGATCCAAAAGGATTTTAGGACTATCACAGTCCAGGTACATCGACACCATACTGAAAAGAATCAGTATAGAAGATTCCAAGCGCGGTAATCTACCGACTTGTCACGGGATCACCCTCTCTAAAGAGATGTCTCCCAAGACTGATTTGGAGAGGGATCGCAAGTCTATTATACCCTACGCTTCTGCTGTAGGCTCTATAATGTATGCGATGTTGTGTACCAGACCAGATGTGGCTTATGCACTGAGTGTGGTAAGCAGGTATCAGTCAAACCCTGGGGAGAAACATTGGATAGCGGTAAATAACATTCTCAAGTACCTGAGAAGGACTAAGGAGATGTTCTTGGTGTATGGCGGAAAAGACCTCCAGATTGAGGCCTTTGCTGACTCCAGCTTCCAGAGTGACAAGGATGATTCCAAGTCCATGTCGGGTTTTGTCTTTACCCTCAATGGAGGGGCGGTGTGTTGGAAGAGCTCCAAACAGGAAACCGTTGCTGACTCGACTATGGAAGCGGAATACATCGCTGCATCTGATGCCGCAAAAGAAGCTGTCTGGATGAGGAAGTTCTTGAAAGAACTTCAGGTGGTTCCGTCCATTGTTGACCCAATACCTCTGTATTGCGACAACAACAGGACTATAGCTTTAGCGAAGGAACCCAGGTCCCATCAGAAATCCAGACACATCTTGAGGCGGTATCACCTGATCAGGGAGATCGAGGTTCGGAGGGTTGCTTCAGAAGATAACACTGCAGATCCATTCACCAAGGCCTTGCCCCAGACACAGTTCGAGCGGCTGATCGAGATGATAGGTCTTCGATACGCCAGTACATGGCCTTAGTGCAAGTGGGAGATTGTTAGTGTATATGCCCTAGAGGCCATTACTGTATCATACTAGTTTGTATATTACTTGATGGAAGCTTGGGATATTCACAGTTGTATATACAATCTTGCTCGAAATGGTAGTATGCTACTTGGTTTGTCTCTGCTTTAATATGTGCATGTGTTTCGTTTAGCATATCGCTGATATACATATTAGTAGAGACCTTAGGATTATTGCTGGATTACCAGCGTTGTGATGGCGCTCACACTCGTGAGGGCTGGGTAATCCATAAGCACGTCCTTATACAGGTCCCTAGTCGTTAGACTATCGAGACAGGGCATCGATATTCCGGAGTAGACTAGCGTATGCGCTTCTCATCCTAGCATGGGAGACGGTCTGTCCCACAGCCGTCAGTACGTCGTACTTGAGATAGTATGCGGGTGCTCGTTAGGTTACGAGTACACTGGACAGGACTCGTCGGGAACTGTTGGTTGGTATTATACCTATCGTCAGTTATCAGTTCCCAGGTGACATGAGTACAGCTTAGTCCGCTGACTTGACACTGTCACTTCGCCTCGAGTGTGTTCCCACTGCACTTTGATTACTACCCTACCACGGCTCAAAGGAGTCGTGCAAACAGGTAGTTTTTGGGTGCAGTCCCGAAGCACTTGGAGGCAGTGACGGTTAGACAGGATTCGTCTCTTCCGGTATTGGGGGTTGACATCGCGCTGTGTCCAGGAGAGCCATTACACAAGTAGTCCCTGGCCAGGGCAAGCGAGATATACTGGTAGGTTTCCAGTGTTATCTCAGGGTGTTCTGGGCTACACTCCGACATGACTTGTACCACTATTAGGGGACTGACGTTCACCGCCCCCTAGGCCCGCCATGCGATGTATCAGACGAACAGACCGGACTGTACGGAGACTGTCACATACAGGCTCAGTAGGAGTTCAGATGGGGTCACCTCGTCAGTCTTCTTATCGGCATCTACCTGGGGACCGTTACGTACAGCTAGTGCCGCTTGCGGTCTGTGGTTAAACCCACTGCCAGCATAGTGTCGAGTCTTTAGAGTCCCACACAGAGAGCTATTCGCCTTTAGGCAAAATGAGCAGAGGTCGCATGGTTTTGCGACAGGGTTCGTTCACATCCGCGCACTTGTGCACCTTTGCTGTCCGGACAGCTTATACTAGCGGGCTTTGGTTTAAGCCAGATCCTAGTATATGATTTGGGATTGGTTTTATCTCATTGTGTTCGTGTTCCTCAGATCACGAATACGGGTGTGTATGCACAGTTGATTGAGACAGAGGGAGAGGACTTTGATTAGGGTTAATGACCATCGTCATTTTATTAACCCTAATGCTTATGTGTGTATTATGGTTAATTGATATTAGTTTAATATAATTGTGCATGGTTAGGGTTGTTGACCATTTGACATTCTTGACTTGTTGACCTAGGTTGACACTTTGACCATCATCATTTCATTTGGAAGATACTCTTTGATCCTTGCAATTTGCATTAAAAATGAAATGATAATGGTCATGTCTTGATTAAGCCATGACAATTATCTCACTAATTATCAATTTACAATAATTCACACATATATGTGAGAATGCTTCATTTTTCTCTCATTCTATCATATACTTTCTCTCTCTTGCTCTTCCTCTTCCTCAAGCTCTCCCCTCTCATGTGTTGAGAAACACTTGAGCTTGAGAAAAACCTCTTCTTGATAATCCCTACTCTCATCTAGGGTTCTAGGATTAGCACTTCTAGCACCCTAGTTACTTCTAGCTTGAAGTTGAAGCCAAAGGTTGAGGCTTTCGGGTGGATCCTTCTTCGACGTGAGAAGACGACAAAGGTGATTCTTTTCTACTACTCCAAGGAGCAAGGAGAGAAGGACATAAAGCCCTAGGTATAACCATTCTACCCTTTAGCTAGTTTCTAGTTAGCTTTAGCTAGTTTTTGTTTAGCAAAGATCCTCCTTTGTCTAGTCCATGTTGCATAGCATGATAAAAATCCGATTTTTATTCCGTTTTCCGCCTCCCCGCAAGCACCGGGGTGGGCAACGTGGACTTACAACATACCTATCAGGGGGCCAGTCGTGGTGACAGCACCTGATAAATCAGTTTTTATGTGTCGATGCTTGACACTTGGTTTCATGATATTTTACTCCTAAGTATATATATATATATATATTAGTAGAGTTGGATGCTAATATATATGTATACATATCACTTTATATACTTCATAATTATTCATGCAAATATACTTAGGATATATGAGGTTGATTTGATATTGGATACATGATATATATGAGATTCACTTGATGTTGGATTCAGGATATGTGAGATTTACTTGATTTTGTAAATTCAGGATATATGAGATTTACTTGATATTGTACATTCAGGATTTGTGAGACTTATATGATATGAGAGCTAATTTGGGGGCTGATTTGAGGAATTGGGATTTGGATTGTCTTGATGGACTTCGGTCCTACCACGATGTCAGGATTCCGTGGAAATGACATGTTTCACCCCATACTCCACATTTATGGTTTATGCACTGCTTCATGTATTAGTAGTACCTGATAGAGTACCTTTCATGACTGTTGCATTTACATACCTTTATTTTATATGCATTGCTTCATGTGTTAGTTGTACCTGTAGGGTGTTTTTCGTCACCCCATTGAGATGGGAATATGCGCGCGCTTGTCAGGCGTACTACAGATTCCCCCTCCCTAGGGTAGGCCGGGGTTTAATGATTGTGGGGATCCCAATCTCCGGCAACCGCGGACTAAGCTGCCGTTAATTACCCCTTGCCTTTGGAGCGAGGGAACCTCCGATTGATGGGTTAAACTGGTCATGCGAACTCAATGTGCGGTGTACGTGCGATGTGTTTTGAAAGGGGGTTTTGGATATGTCGGGAGCCACGCAGAGTTTTTACGGGGGTCCCGCTACCCGGATAGCGGGCTGGGGGTCAAGGGGGCTAGCAGCCCCTTGCGGGGTGCTTGGCAGCGCCCCGTTAGAAAAATTTTTTCTAATAGGGACAGTGTCGTGGAGTATGTGTGTGTGTAAATATGTATGCGTATGTACATATATATATGTATGTATACATGTATATATATATATATATATATATATATAAAATAAAGAGGGGGAAAAGACATCCAAAGGATGCATGGGGCAGCACCTTAGGCACTGTGCACCTAGGTGCTTTGCGCTCAGGCGCTAGAGTGCCACGTGTCGGCACGTGGGCGCTCTGCGCTTGAGCGTTGGGCGCTGGAGCGCAAGTGCGCCACGTGTCGGCACGAGGGCGATTTGCGCTTGAGCGCAAGCGCGCCACGTGTCGACACGGAGGCGACTTGCGCTGGAGCGCAAGCGCGCCACGTGTCGGCACCGGGGAGACTTGCGCTGGAGCGCAAGCGCGCCACGTGTCGGCACCGGGGCGACTTGCGCTCGAGCGCATGCGCTGGAGCGCAAGCGCGCCACGTGTCGGCATGTGGGCGCTTTGCGCTCGAGCGCTGAGCGGTAGAGCGCAAGCGCGCCACGTGTCGGCACGCGGGCGCTCTGCGCTTGAGCGCCGGCAAGAAAAATAGGCTTTTAGCCTAAAAAAGATTTCTCGAAAGAGAAATCAGAGAGGAGTTGGACTCCTGAGTGTGTTTTTGGGGTTAATGGAAGGGGTTCTTCTTCTTCCTCCTCTGTTAGCTGGATCTTGAAGATCAAGAGATGTGAGATCTCAAAATCTCTCCTTTTTGAGATCTGATGATAGATCCAAGTTCCCCTTTGTGGGTTTCGTGGTGAAAAACTATTTTGTTTTTGAAAAGGAAGAGTAAAACTCTTGATTTAATTCAAAAGAAAGAAGAAGGTTTGAGACCTTCAGAAAAGGGTAAGAGATACAAACCCTAGGTTTTTTGTGAGAATGAAAAGTGTTACTTTATTCATCATCATGTTGCCTTTTATAGGCTTACATATTTGCATATAGCCCCTTGGGCTTTACAAAATGGCATTTTGCCTATCCCATGGCTCATGTGCAATTTCATTTTTGCACATAAGCCATGGGCTTACAAAATATTGGCTTTATGCCCATTTTACATACATTCATGTATAAAAAATTACATAAAAATTATTTATTACATGATCTATATTTTAGCATGGAGGAGGCTGGCCGCGGGCTCGACTTGGGCCTGGGCCCGCTTGACCTGGGCTTGGGCCCACCTGGCTTGGGGTTGACCTTGACTTTGACTCGGTCAACAGGGGTGTAAATTTTTACCCCAACAAAGTGCCCCCAATCAATAAATGCACACCGCACATTTGAGTTGTGTGCATGAAATTGATGGATCTTGAAGCTGAACTTCGAGCTGGAACATCATTCCGGAGGCGAAGCATCATCCCGGGGAGCATGATTCCCGGGGATCGGAGCATCATTCTGATTCGCGGAGTATAATTCCAAGGATCGGAGCATCATTCCGATTTGTGGAGCATAATTCCAGGGATCGGAGCATCATTCCGATTTGCAGAGCATAATTCCAGGGATCGGAGCTGTAAGGTTCCTAGGCACTCTAGTGAAGTCTCACAAGTGATCAAACATGCACAAATCAAATTTTACGGGTGCCTACAAACCCGACTACGGATCGTTTACTAGATATTTAGGCGAAAACATAAACTAGTTAACATTTTAACTAAGGGAATGGACATACAACCTCTGTAGATCCGGTCCACCACCTCCACGGCTCCGCAACGAAGTCCCCTCCGCTGTCCAAAAAAGAATCCGGACTCCAACGTCGGCTTCGTCGAAGAATGGGCGGGCTTGATCGTCGGTTCGATGCCGAAGATGATCTACGTCGAGGCGTCGCAAGAACAAGCTCCAACTTCACCAAGTCGGAAAAACTTGTGAAGGAAACACCCTATACTACTTGGCAAGAGGTAGAGGATGAAGAAATAGGAAGTGGGTAAACTTTAGTTTTGGATTTCTCACTAGATTTCATGACTTGCCATTGGAGTAGCAAGCTTTCTCCATTGAAGAAGAAGATGAAGCAAGAAGAAGATGATATGATAAGATATTTAAAATAGTAAAGAAAATATAATACTTATCATATCATTAACCTTAGTTAGTGGTAGAGAATTGACTAAGGTTAATATGAAGAGTTAGGGTTAAGAAAGAAGACAAAATGGCTACTTAGTCAAAGTTTCAAGAAACTTCAACAACAAACAAAATAAGCCACCATTTCATTTTCTTTATCATTTTCTTTTTCCAAAATATATAAGAAAAAGAAAACCCTAATCTTAATCTTAACCATGGTCAAAGTCTTTACACTAACCCTAGCTTGCATGTATCATCAAACATGATACAATCATGTGCACAAAATATATCACATATGCAATGTGCACAAACTAAGTGAGTAAATCCATTTAAAGTGAACCAATACTAGTTAATGCAAAGTAATATATCAAATATATAATTATACATTAAATCATTAAATCAACATTTGATTTAACGATCCGGTCATTTCGCATATAACCGGCTAGTATTCAATGTATCGGTTTATCGAATCAATCCTTGATTCGACAACTAGGTTATATCGCATATAACCAATCGATACATTCATCGCGAGAATAGAATACGGTATCACATACACGCATTATTCTCGGTCCCGCACATATCTCATATGCGCTCCCATTTCGTTTCGCTTGAGCTAGGAAACCTCTGTGTAGGACTCTAAAGACTCGTCAATACGCCGGCAGCGGATGATGATCATATCAAACACCCACAAGCCGCAAGCGGTCTGCTAAACGTAACGGCCATCCGGGTATTGAGCGATCAGAAGATCGACGAGCAAGCCCGCTCACACTCCTGCGAATCCAACCAGTAACACTTACCGTATAGTCCGGTCTGTTCGTCTGATATGTCGCATATCTCGCCTAGGGGTGGTAAACGTCAGACCCCAATAGCTCGATAAGTCATGCCGACTTGAGGTCCATAACATTCGTGAAACTACTGATAACTCTTACCAGTATATCACTGCAACCCTGGCCAGGGATTTCCTGTTATGGCCAGTCGAGCATTGCACAACATCAACCCCCAATACCGGGAGAGACGAATCCCCTCCTATCGCTCATTGCCTTCATGTGAATCGGGACTGTACCCAAAAACCACCTGTTTGCACAACTCAGTAGAGCCGTGGTAGGGTGGAAATCAAAGCACAGTGGGAGACACACAAGACTCTATGACGATCTCGGGTCAACAGACTAAGCTGTACCAGTGTCACCAGAGAACTGCCATCTGACGTGAGGTATAATACCATCTGGGAGTTCTCGGCGAGTCCGTTCAGTGTACCCAGTCTCCACTGAGCACCCGCATACCATCTCCGATGTCAAACACCAATGGATATGGGATCATCCATCGCCCAACGCATGGGTCGAGAAGATATACGCTAGTCTACTCTGGAATATCGATGCCCCGTCTCGATATTCCCTCGACTAGGAACAATGAAGGATGTACTCATTGACTACCCAGGCCCCACTAGTATGATCTGCATCATAGTCCTGGAAGTCGAGTACACATCCTAAGGGCTTTATCAACAAGTAATCAGAGAGACAGAAAGTATACATGTTAAGATAAAGAGCAACCAGATAGCGTACTATCATGTCGAGCAAGAAAGTCCTACCTATATATGTCCCAGCATCCACTACAATATACATCCAATGTACAGTAATGGCCTCTAGGGCATACATATAACTAACAATCTCCCACTTGCACTAGGGCCATCTGTAGCAGTGGTTGCAGTATCATATACTCAACCATCCCCTAAAAGTCTCTCTTTGGGAAACAGGCCTTCGTGAGTGGATCCGCCGTGCTGTCCTCTGAGTCTACTCTCCTAACCTCGATCACCCTGGAGATCAACTATCTCCATGATCAGGTGATGCTGCCTCAGAATATGTCTGGGTCACTGATGGGACCAGGGTTCCAGGGCTAAAGCCACACTTCCATTGTCATACAATGGCAGGAACCTAGTTCATCTTATGAACCACTATACACCCAAACAGCCTCTTTGGTAGTATCTTTAATAGCGATGTCACCAGCCTTTATCGTCTAGTCTGCCACGGTATCTAGCTTGGAACTCTTCCAACATACCGTCCCTTTACTGAGGGTAAAGACAATGCCTGTGACTGACATTCAGTCGTCTTTATCACCCTGGAACACTTCCAGTGATTCTCCCCAGGATCGATTGATACAGTCTCACTATACCTAGTGAGAACCCTAATATCCCTTTAGATCTATCTCATAGGTCCAAATCACAGGATTTAGGAGGTATCATCTTTATCCTATTTGGAGAATCCAAGTGATAATAGGAGATTGACCGATCGTAGTATAGGAAACTCTTTTCCTATCAAGAGTATGTTGTCTACGTACAATACGAAGATGACCACCTTACTCTCTACTACCCTTTTGTAAATACAAGGTTCGTCTACCATTTTGATGAAGTCAAACACTTTGACTATCACATCAAAACAGACGTTCCAACTCCGCGATGCCTGCTTCATTATGTAAAGCAACCTGCACACGTTTCCGCTGCTCCCACTGTTTACGAAGCCCTCTGGCTATGTTCTTACAGACGTTCTCTTCTAAATCAGTATTTAGAAAAACAGTCATGGCACCCAACCGCCAGATATCGTAGTCATGGTATGTAGCCGTGGTAAGTAGGATCTGGATAGACTTAAGCATAACTACTCGAAAAAGGTTTCATTATTATCCACGCCTGGTCAATGACGAAAACCTTTAATAAGTCTAGCTTTGAAAGTCTCAACTTTTCCATCTACACCAAGTAATCTTCTCAAGATATACTTGCTCCTGATGGGGATTTAACCCTTCAGATATAGCAGCTAAAGTCCATACTTTGCTGGTGTACATGGATTCCATCTCAGATCGCTAAGCATCCAGCCATTCTTACAGAGTCCCTACTCTCGATGGCCTGCTCGAAACTAGTTGGGTCATCATATCATGATGCAATCCTTGCTCCCACTGTCATCGAGAAACCAAGGCATCTCTCAGGCGGATGAGGAACCCTACTAGATCGGCGGAGAGGCTGAGGTTCGTCGGGAACTATAGAATCCTTTGGTTCTGTCAAATCATCAACTGCAGTTTTGTATAGCTGAAACCTTTCCAGTTCTACAGAACTGATCCTGCCTCGATATTGTCCGGATTTTGCTTTAAACATAGGCCGGACAACCCCAAATCTTAACTCACTTAAGAGATGGGATCTTCCCACACCATATCTTATATGGAGTGGTAGGAAGTGATTTGATCCAAACCTAATTCAATAGGTATGCAGCTTCTCAAGTGCATAACCCCAAAAGAAAATAGGTAACTCAGTAATACTCATCATAGAGCACACCATATCTAATATTGTGCAATTGCTCCGCCCTGATACACCGTTGTGCTGTGGTGTATTCAGAGGAGTAGTACAGAGAGAGAATCTCATTCTCCTTTAGAATGGTCCAGGAATGCCATGCACTAGTATTCTCCTCCCTGATCTCATCATAGGACATAATACTTATACCCGGTTATTGGTTCTCTACTTCTAACTTATATTCTGTGAATACCTCAAAAGGTTCGGACTTATGTTTCAACAGGAACATATGACTGAATCTTGAGAGATTATCAGAGAATATAATGAAGCATAAAGAACCAATCCTGGCATGTGTAGACAGGGGACCTACATACATCAACATGTATCATCCCAAGAGTTCACTAACTCTTTCTCTGTTTCCAATAAACAGAGCTATGGTCATCTTATCTTTGTGACATGACTGGCGAGTTTCACAAGATGTAAATTCAAACTAATTTAAATATGCATCTATATGTAACTCCAGCTAGTCGGGTCGCATTGATATGACCTAGTCTACAATACCTCAAGAAGGATCCGTCCATTTCTGAACTATTCCTCTTGTGTGTGTTCCATATACTAAGAACTATAGTTTGATTTAGAACATTAATGCTTTTAGATAACGTGCCTGAATCGATCAACTTTTGATATAGGAAATGTTCAAAACATTATCCAACAATACGAAATTTTATCGTTTCTTTACTAACAAAGAGACAGATATGATTTTGTATATCAGGTTCGGTATCTAATAACATTCGTTCAGAATCAATGTATTACAATACAGGGTGACAGTGACCAACAGACTTGGCTGCAACACTTGCCCCGTTTTCTGCCTCATGAAACTTATCACCCGTTCTCAGTTTTTCTACGATTTTGTAGCCCTATGCAACAAATTACATATCTGGGATCCTGATCGGGTATCATATACCCAGGATTCGGAGGATACTGAGAAACAGTTCTGTATAATGAACACACCCGAAGATGATGCATCAGCATGCACTCTCTTCGTTTGGGCGGCACGGGAAATATGGTATTCCCCAATTTCCTGCTCTGTCTTATAACAATTATAAGTTGGAGCGGGACCAACGTTCCCCAGCTCAGTATAACAAGCGGGTTCGGTCAATAATCCGTATTATTATCTTGATTAAGGCGTGACATGGTCGCTACCAGGAGAGAGAGAGAAGAAAACACTCAGCGTGCGCTCTTGCAAGAATAGATTGGTTATTATTTTATCTAATCAGGATGGCTCCCACTGCTTTTTATCAAATCTTCCTTCAAACCCTAAAAGGAAAGACTAGCCGGGATTAATTACATACTACAAGTTCGCCAATCTTTCAGCCAGGCCAGTGTCGGTACTTTGAGGGAGGTCCCCCGTGCTTTCGCACGAACCTAATTAATGTAAACCTCGTTTTCCCAGAGGCGTAACCCCGTTGACACCTTTCTAGACACCTACTTGATCGGCTAATTGTAATGTATAAAACTCTCCCAGGAGTAACTCTTACTCGCAGCGGGTATCGGGATCCAACTATCTTATAGAAGGTATGCAATCTCATTGCAAATTTCAACACTTGAAACTCCCGATAAAGGTTTTACCCCTAGCACCTATGACCTTAACTATGGTCAACAAATCATAAGTACTAGTCAAGTTCTACCCGTCATTTCGTGATTAATTAGACCCACCCACATGACCCTTAACTATGGTCAACAAAGTCACGCGACTGTCCTAACTAATCGCATCATATGCGGTGTAGGAAGACATCACTTAGCTACCGTACACTGTGCCTTGACTATGGTCAACAAACACAGCACGAATACTAAGTACTCTACTTCCTAAAATGACGGAGGGTTGCGGCTGGTTTTTGTGAAAACCTGTAACGCTTTGAACTTGATCTCGTTACGGAATCAAATGGTTTTTTAAATGGAATGTTTTTTTTGAAGCTTTTCTAGTTTTGCTAAAGGGGTCACTCCCGGTGAAGGGTCGTCGGCCCTTTCCTCGTGGAATGAGGTGCGGGATATATCATATATATCACTGTGCAAAGCGGAAACTATAGAAGCGATCAAATGACAAACCGAGGGTTGTAGCATCTGCCAGTTATTGCTAAAGGAGTCACTCCCGGTGAAGGGATCTCGGTCCTTTCCTTATCGAATAAGGTGCAGGATGTTCTACAAGGAACACCACGATGCAAAGCAAGAACTGTAGCTACCTGTTTTTATTTTGAAATTCGATTCCACAACATCAATTAGGTTTATTTTCTTTCATTAATCTCATCAATGAATATCCCATCATTTAAATTACCTAAACAACACAGATAGATATGACGTACACTTATGCCATCCGCATTCGCCTCGATGTCCCCTCGTGCACCGTTAGGTTAGGTAACTAACGACAGAGCGGGGCAGGGCTAGCGCGGGTGTAAAACATAAGTAACGTCTATATAATATATCATATATACTATATATAATATCTGCCACAGAACATCGCATGATCTCAGATAAAACACAGCAGAAGAAACATATGAAATATTGGATATACTAGGACGTCCGTGTTTTCAATACGAGCCAGTATAAAACACGGATTCCACGGTCGTGATGAATAGCCAATCCCACACCCCTAGACCCCTACGAGAGCGGTAAGCAACCCTACCAATTCTAGGGTTAGGAGACCCGGACTCGACTCCTCGAGTTGGTCTCCCACTGGACCCCAGAACTCGGTTACTTGTGCTCCCCTCCTTGGGTCTATCCTAGTGTAGAAAAGTAAATAATATACAAACGGTGACTACTTCCGCAACCTGGAAGTGCCCCAATAAAAGAATATTACATACAAGTTTTTACATGAATGAAAATGAAAAACACTCATCTCACATAAAAAAACCCCCGGCTATTCGAACACGACGATCCAATATAACATATCCAGCAACACATAACATCACATGTCATCAACGTAAGTAAATATGCGCATCCCAATTGTCGTTGACATATAGCAACGAAACCGGCGATATCACATATTACACTTACGGTCACAGAAAAGAAAGTGTAAAACTACAACAGTTGGAATCCGCAACCACCTCAGACATCACATGCCTGACCAAATGAATTACTTAGACATCGCATGCCTAACATTTATAAACCCCGCATTTTAGTCTCATTATCGAAAACTCTTTTCAATATCAGGTCGGGCAATTCAACAGGATTCCCGACATTCTGATCGAATGCTCGTCGCAAACTTCAGTAGGCGGCCGCACCCCCGACGCCGTCGACGAAGTGTACCAAGGCGGAACACCGCTACCGCGAGCACCCAAACGGATGCTTTCGGTGACGGGGTTCTCCTACAGTCACTTGGTCGGGGCTGTGGAGTGAGGCTGTCTATTAAGTTTCCCCGGCGAGTATCCGCGTACACTACGTGATTGCAACGGACTTTTGATCACATCAAAATTCTGTGGCAACCGATCGAGTGAGACTAAACTGCTACGTCTATAACATTCATTTAGTTATCACATAACTTTTGTGAATTCCAATTATTGTATCCCATTCCAGATAATTAGAAAATGTTAAACTTTCCGATTGAACATTCGAACACCCAAGTTTTCCCGATACTGATCAACACATGAAATAAGTCTAACAACATTCAGTTCGTGCCTCAGTACCGACGGTCCAGCCGTAGAAGGGTCAAGCCAACGCCTCACATGTGGCACGCCGTACTGCCCCAAACCCGAAGGTTCAAAGGGCAGTTCAAGACGGTCACATAATCGAGTTAAGGTTTGTTGTCTTCTAGAGGGTCCATCGCGTTACTTGCACTACTTAGAACGTCGTTAAACTACGGAAAAATCCAACATTTGGAAATTTCCCGACAGGGGAAAAATTGGGTATTTATATCCGGTCGAACTTTTTAACATATTCTAAAATTTATCCGGAAAGCCACACAGACAAAATTTGATATTCCGATCGAAACTCCGAAACCCCAAAACCACCTCTGAAAATTCAACTGTATAATAAAAATTAAAATATCCGAGGAAAACCAGAACAGAATACTGAGAATTACTGTGCAAACATTACCTCACAAAACGACAAAACGGCCGCGCTTCCGCCGCACGAGCCATGCTCGTGCCGCGGAAGGCGGTGGTAAAGTTGAATTAGGTCCTCGAAATTTACAGTAATTCTTAGAAAACCCTGCTTTATTTTCTGGATATTTTTAATCTTGAAAAATCCACAATTTTAAAATCTGGACAGAGAGCAATATTGGTTCGGGGTTTCGGGTTCGTTCGGACTTCAAATTCCGTCGGGACTTCGCCTAAGGCTCTAGCTAGGCTCTGATACCACTGTAAGGTTCCTAGGAACTCTAGTGAAGTCTCACAAGTGATCAAACATGCACAAATCAAATTTTACGGGTGACTACAAACCCGACTACGGATCGTTTACTAGATATTTAGGCGAAAACATAAACTAGTTAACATTTTAACTAAGGGAATGGACATACAACCTTTGTAGATCCGGTCCACCACCTCCACGGCTCCGCAACGAAGTCCCCTCCGCTGTCCAAAAAAGAATCCGGACTCCAACGTCGGCTTCGTCGAAGAATGGACGGGCTTGATCGTCGGTTCGATGCCGAAGATGATCTACGTCGAGGCGTCGCAAGAACAAGCTCCAACTTCACCAAGTCGGAAAAACTTGTGAAGGAAACACCCTATACTACTTGGCAAGAGGTAGAGGATGAAGAAATAGGAAGTGGGTAAACTTTAGTTTTGGATTTCTCACTAGATTTCATGACTTTCCATTGGAGTAGCAAGCTTTCTCCATTGAAGAAGAAGATGAAGCAAGAAGAAGATGATAAGATAAGATATTTAAAATAGTAAAGAAAATATAATACTTATCATATCATTAACCTTAGTTAGTGGTAGAGAATTGACTAAGGTTAATATGAAGAGTTAGGGTTAAGAAAGAAGACAAAATGGCTACTTACTCAAAGTTTCAAGAAACTTCAACAACAAACAAAATAAGCCACCATTTCATTTTCTTTATCATTTTCTTTTTCCAAAATATATAAGAAAAAGAAAACCCTAATCTTAATCTTAACCATGGTCAAAGTCTTTACACTAACCCTAGCTTGCATGTATCATCAAACATGATACAATCATGTGCACAAAATATATCACATATGCAATGTGCACAAACTAAGTGAGTAAATCCATTTAAAGTGAACCAATAC
This sequence comes from Agapanthus africanus, assembly GCA_030015575.1. NCBI lineage: Eukaryota > Viridiplantae > Streptophyta > Magnoliopsida > Asparagales > Amaryllidaceae > Agapanthus > Agapanthus africanus. The sequence continues at coordinate 175,478,211 of JASDDO010000016.1, read as the reverse complement.
TAGTTAATGCAAAGTAATATATCAAATATATAATTATACATTAAATCATTAAATCAACATTTGATTTAACGATCCGGTCATTTCGCATATAACCGGCTAGTATTCAATGTATCGGTTTATCGAATCAATCCTTGATTCGACAACTAGGTTATATCGCATATAACCAATCGATACATTCATCGCGAGAATAGAATACGGTATCACATACACGCATTATTCTCGGTCCCGCACAAATCTCAAATGCGCTCCCATTTCGTTTCGCTTGAGCTAGGAAACCTCTGTGTAGGACTCTAAAGACTCGTCAATACGCCGGCAGCGGATGATGATCATATCAAACACCCACAAGCCGCAAGCGGTCTGCTAAACGTAACGGCCATCCGGGTATTGAGCGATCAGAAGATCGACGAGCAAGCCCGCTCACACTCCTGCGAATCCAACCAGTAACACTTACCGTATAGTCCGGTCTGTTCGTCTGATATGTCGCATATCTCGCCTAGGGGTGGTAAACGTCAGACCCCAATAGCTCGATAAGTCATGCCGACTTGAGGTCCATAACATTCGTGAAACTACTGATAACTCTTACCAGTATATCACTGCAACCCTGGCCAGGGATTTCCTGTTATGGCCAGTCGAGCATTGCATAACATCAACCCCCAATACCGGGAGAGACGAATCCCCTCCTGTCGCTCATTGCCTTCATGTGAATTGGGACTGTACCCAAAAACCACCTGTTTGCACAACTCAGTAGAGCCGTGGTAGGGTGGAAATCAAAGCACAATTGGAGACACACAAGACTCTATGACGATCTCGGGTCAACAGACTAAGCTGTACCAGTGTCACCAGAGAACTGCCATCTGACGTGAGGTATAATACCATCTGGGATTTCTCGGCGAGTCCGTTCAGTGTACCCAGTCTCCACTGAGCACCCGCATACCATCTCCGATGTCAAACACCAATGGATATGGGCCATCGCCCATCGCATGGGTCGAGAAGATATACGCTAGTCTACTCTGGAATATCGATGCCCCGTCTCGATATTCCCTCGACTAGGAATAATGAAGGATGTACTCATTGACTACCCAGGCCCCACTAGTATGATCTGCATCATAGTCCTGGAAGTCGAGTACACATCCTAAGGGCTTTATCAACATGTAATCAGAGAGACAGAAAGTATACATGTTAAGATAAAGAGCAACCAGATAGCGTACTATCATGTCGAGCAAGAAAGTCCTACCTATATATGTCCCAGCATCCACTACAATATACATCCAATGTACAGTAATGGCCTCTAGGGCATACATATAACTAACAGGAGCATCATTCCAATGATCGGTGCATGATTCCAGGGGATCGGAGCATCATTCCGATGAGCGGAGCATGATTCCAGGGTTCGGAGCATCATTCCGAAGAGCGGAGAATGATTCTAAGGATCGGTGCATCATTCCGAAGAGCGGAGCATAATTCCAGGATTCAGATCATCATTCCGAAGAGCGGAGCATAATTCCATAGATCGGAGCATCATTCCAGGGTTCGGAGCATCATTCCGAAGAGCGGAGCATGATTTCAAGGATCGGAGCATCATTCTGAAGAGTGGAGCATAATTCCAGGATTCGGATCATCATTCCGAAGAGCGGAGCATGATTCCAGGGGTTCGGAGCATCATTCCGAAGGGTGGAGAATGATTCCAAGGGTCGGAGCATCATTCCGAAGAGCGGAGCATGATTCCAGGGGTCGGAGCATCGTTCCGAAGAGCGGAGCATGATTCCAAGGATCGGAGCATCATTCCGAAGCGCGGAGCATGGTTCCAAGGATCGGAGCATCATTCCGAAGAGCGGAGCATGATTCCAAGGATTGGAGCATCATTCCGAAGAGCGGAGCATGATTCCAGGGATTGGAGCATCATTCCGAAGCGCGGAGCATGGTTCCAAGGATCGGAGCATCATTCCGAAAGGCGGAGCATGGTTCCAAGGGTCGGAGCATCATTCCGAAGAGCGGAGCATGATTCCAGGGGTTCGGAGCATCATTCCGAAGAGCGGAGCATGATTCCAGGGGTTCGGAGCATCATTCCGAAGAGCGGCAGACATTCTGACCGAAGCATGATTTCGATGCAGAGGTAGATTCCTAAGCGAAGTATAATTCCGACAAGGAAGGAAAATATTCCGAGGCGAAGCATTGATTTCGACACGGGGTATATTCCGGGACGGAGCATAATTCCGGCGCAGAGCTTGTTGGCTGACTTGATTCTGAGACGAAGCATAATTTCGACAGGGAAGGCAGATACACCGAGACGAAGCATGATTTCGACGCGGGGTACACTCTGAGACGAAGTATGGTTCCGACGCAGAGCTGGTTGGTTGATTTGATTCCGAGGCGGAGCATAATTCCGGCAGGGAAGGTAGATATCCCGAGGCGAAGCATGATTTCGACACGGGGTATATTCTGGGACGAAGCATGATTCCGCCTTAGAGGTTGTTGGTTTGATTTGATTTGGTTTGACATCAGCATCGCTACACTGGAATATGTTACCAGGAGCGAATCATCATTTGTCATGAGAGGATTTTGGGATTGGTTTTGGTTTGGCATCTGCATTGCTGCACTGGAATAATGCCAGGAGCAACTCATCATTTGCCCCGGGAGGACTTGGAAACTGGTTTTTTTGTTTGGTATCAGCATCGCTACACTGGAATATGTTACCAGGAGCGAATCATCATTTGCACTTACTTATTATGAAGCGATGGCTTAGGAGACAGGTTTTAGGTCACTATCACCTAAGACTTTCAATTTTGTGAGCCGTAAGGGTCTCACAAAGCATTTTCTCCCTACGGGTCGTAAGGATCCCGTAAGTGTATTTTCTCCTTAGGAGTCGTGGGGACTCCCAAGTGTATTGCTCCTTTGTGAGTCGTAAGGATCTCACGCGGGAATTTTCTCCTCACAAAGTCGAGAGGACTTTGCGAGTGCATTTAATTTCTTTTTTTTTTACGAGTTTGCGCCCTTTCGGGTTTTCACAAACTCGTCGGCAGTCCTGCTGTTTTAACTCACGGAGCCCCTTTCGGGTTTTCTTCCGTGCCCATTTTGCTTGTGGACATACCATTCTTTTTATTTTTTTATTATTTTTGGTGGGACTTTGAATGTGATCTCACCGGTAAGACTTGGGAGGGACTAGGATTGTTTTACGCCCGTGGATTGTATACGGTTTTGCAGGATGTATGATCCAGACCGTAGGGCCATAAAAATTTCGGGACTTTGTTGGCGTCTGCATCGCTGCACCGGAATTTGGTACCATGAGTGACTCAGCATTCGCCACTTGGGGTATGGGAGTTGGAATTTGGTTGGCGTCTGCATCGCTACACTGGAATATGGTACCAGGAGCGACTCATCATTCACCACTTGGGGTATGGTAGTTGGAATTTGGTTGGCGTCTGAATCGCTTCACTGGAACATGGTACCAGGAGTGACTCATCATTCGCCACTTGGGGTATGGGATTTGGAATTTGGTTGGCGTCTGCATCGCTACACTGGAATATGGTACCAGGAGCGACTCATCATTCGCCGCTTGGGAATTTGAGTTTGGAATTTGGTTGGCGTCTGCATCGCTACACTGGAATATGGTACCAGGAGCGACTCATCATTCGCCACTTGGGGATTGGAATTTGGAATTTGGTTGGTGTCTGCATCCCTGTACTGGAATATAGTACCAGGAGCGACTCATCACTCGCCACTTGGGGGTTGGGGAGCGATGGCTTAGGAGACAGGTTTAGATCCCTATCACCTAAGTCTTTTCAATTTTATGGGCCGTGAGGGTCCCATAAAAGCAAATTCTCCCTACGGGTCGTAAGGATCCCATAGGTGTATTTTCTCCTTAGGAGTCGTGGGGACTCCTAAGTGTGTTCTTCCTTCGTGAGTCGTAAGGATCCCACAAAGGTTTGTTCTCCTCATATATCGTGAGGACACATGAGTGGGACTTCTCAATGGAGCTAATTCCAAAGCGGAGACCAGCCGCGTAACTGGTGATTACGGTGGGGCATGAGGGTGATGAGAATTATTTGAGCCCGTGGATTGTATACGGTAGTCAATTTGGGGACTAACCGTAGGGCTGGAAGAATTTTGGGAAATTGGATTTTGGTTGGCGTCTGCATCGCTGCACTGGAATATGGTACCAGGAGCGACTCATCATTCGCCGTTTTTTTTTTCGGCTTTATTTTACTCCATCATTTCGGCTTTTATTCGCGGTTGCCCCATCATTTCGGCTTTATTTTCATCTTTATTTTACTCGCTGATTTTTATTGCTAGTTGCCCCATCATTTCGGCTTTTCTTTATTTTCCTTTTATTTACACATTTTTTTTTACATTTTTTTTACATTCCCAGTTTAACGACTTAGAGGTCGACTGTTCCTAGTTTAATGACGTGGTGGTCGACTGTTCCCAGTTTAATGACGGGGTGGTCGACTGTTTTCAGAGAAAGGCAGATGTCTGAGAGAATCGGTTTCACGAAGAACTTCGGTCTCCATTTGTATGAAATTGGCGGTTGCAGCTTGACTGTTTGTTAACACGCCTTTGGACAGTTCTATCTCTCCTGCCTTGTATTGCTTTTCGACCCAATCTTTGAAGACGAAGCAGTCCTCAATGGCATGACCTATCACTCTATGATAGGGGCTGTATTTGGGGTCGTCGGTCCTATTCGCTTCCTGCGGTCTTTTTGACTCTGGCAGTTGTAGACCGTTCTTCAGGGCATCTTTGAATATTTTACGGATTTTGTCCCTTCTGAAGGAATAGACCTTATCCAGCTTCTCTTTCAATGGAGATTCTCCTCCCTCTCCGAACATTGGCTTTCGAGGCTGGTTGGCGCTAGGTCCGCTCATCCCTTGCTTATTTCGGTTAGCCGAAGTGTTGAAAGATTCAGAATCATCGGAGTTTCCGCCTTTGCGATTATCGTCCTTCCGGTTTCTCCAGGACCTATTGTTATTTTGAGAATCCGAGGAGGACTCCTGTTTTGAGCGCTCCAGCATCTGGACTTTCCTGGTTAGCTCTTGGAATGTTTTGAGACCCGCGGTGCATAAAAACGAGGCCATCCAATTGTTGAGATTTCCGACGAGGAGACTGACAGATTGGTCCTGATCTATCGGCGGTTCGCATTTGACGGAGAGATTGCCCCATCGGGTTATAAAATCCGTGCTGCTTTCGTCACTCTTGGGCTTGGTCCTTATGAGCTCGGCAATTGTAATCTTATCGCTGACGCTCATGAACCTCTGCTGAAACAGAGACTCCATTTGGACAAAAGTTGTGATGGAGCCATCCGGTATGCTCGCGTACCAGTCGAAAGCAACATCGGTCCAGCTATTAACGAACTGGCGGAGGAGAAGCGCATCATTGCTCCCAGTATTCCCGCTTGAGGCTTTGAAGTGGGCGATGTGTTGATTCGCATTTCCCGTCCCATCGAATCTGCCGAATTTGGGGATGACATAGCCGCTAGGAAATTCTACCAGATCATACTGAGCAGGATATGGTCTCCCACTACTGCTGATATCTTTTTGTGCTTCGGCTTCGGCCACCAATGTTTTGACTTTGCTAGCAACCAAATCCATGATTTGATCTTGAGTTAGCGGGCTACTGTCATCGGTAGCCAAGACATTTCCCGAGATAGGATGCGACTGGTTTTCATGTAGTTCGCCCACTTTTGGATTTGAGGGAATAGGCGTCGGCTTCTTTGGGACACCATTTCCCGGTTCACGAGCAGAGCCCTCCGCTTGATTGGGCGGCTGAGAGGCAAGTCGGGTCGTGAGCTGCATCACGACATTCGTCAAGTCATCGATTTTGGAGTAGAGTTTGTCCATCTCTTTATCTTTGTTTCTGAGCTGCTTTCGGAGCTCTTGAAGCAGCTCTTGCTCCGCGGTCCTGGGGCGGATAGTCGGCTCTTCTTCGCTTTCCGAGCCCGACTCCTCATGGACCGAAAGGTCTTTCTGCCTATCATCCTCATCAAGAGGGTTTTCATCACCCAGCAGAGGCGGCTGTTCTTGGGAAGCGGCAACCACATTCAAGCCAGATGGGATATGAGATGTGGTGGCCCCGTCCTTGCTCTTGCTGCACGTGCCCACCGTGTAGACAGTGTGGACCACATACCCAGCCATTCCCTCATCTTCGGCGGGGTAACCCTGTTCTTCGAACCTCATGAGGTTTAGCCTGGCAGGAGCCCTAGCCCTTTTGTTGGCTCTATATCTGAGCCTTTTCTCCCTCAGCTTCTCGATTTTGAAGGCTTGGCGGGTATCCGCTACCCGGGAAGCCATTGTGAGTTGATCAAAGGGGAGCTTAGAGAAGACACCCGATCGAGCAGTGGTCAAGGGCACCGCTGGAGCTTGCTCGGGACGCGTTGTAGCTTTGTTGGTGTTGATGGCCTTGCCCCCAGCTGGGGCCAAGGAAAGTCGTTCAGACACCGACTTGCGTTTGGGTTGGGGCGCCCTTGAGATCACCACATTTGGTCTCCTGCTTTTCGAGACCGGTTTGTCTGCCATCGGGGCTTGAGGAGCTGGGATGGCGCCAACTGGCATGAACACAATAGAGCCGAATGGTAGCAGCGGCTTCTCCCATTGTCGCCCGAGACTGGCCGGAAGGACCGTCCTAGAGTCTATCCTCATCGTGTAGGAGACGGAAGCTGAGTTCCTCATCGAAGACATCGTGGAAGGTGATTGCTTGAAAATCTGCATGAAAAAGCATTATTTTTAGTATAAATACAGGTATGTTTATTGATTGAGTTCGCATGAACGCTTAACCCGAAATATGGGAGGAGAGATTGGTCCCACCGGGCGTGCCAGAATCTGTAGGGTGTTTTTCGTCACCCCATTGAGATGGGAATATGAGCGCGCTTGTCAGGCATACTACAGATTCCCCCTGCCTAGGGTAGGCCGGGGTTTAATGATTGTGGGGATCCGAATCTCCGGCAGCCGCGGACTAAGCTGACGTTAATTACCCCTCGCCTTTGGAGCGAGGGAACCTCCGATTGATGGGTTAAACTGGTCATGCGAACTCAATGTGCGGTGTACATGCGATGTGTTTTGAAAGGGGGTTTTGGATATGTCGGGATCCACGCAGAGTTTTTACGGGGGTCCCGCTATCCGGATAGCGGGCTGGGGGTGAAGGGGGCTAGCAGCCCCTTGCGTGGTGCGGGGCAGCGCCCCGTTAGAAATTTTATTTCTAATAGGGACAGTGTCGTGGAGTATGTGTGTGTAAATATGTATGCGTATGTACATATATATGTATGTATACATGTATATATATATATATATATAAAATAAAGAGGGGGAAAAGACATCCAAAGGATGCGTGGGGCAGCACCTTGGGCACTGTGCGCCTAGGTGCTGTGCGCTCAGGCGCTAGAGTGCCACGTGTCGGGACGTGGGCGCTCTGCGCTTGAGCGTTGGTGCGCCACGTGTCGGCACGAGGGCGATTTGCGCTTGAGCGCAAGCGCACCACGTGTCGACACGGAGGCGACTTGCGCTGGAGCGCAAGCGCGCCACGTGTCGGCACCGGGGAGACTTGCGCTGGAGCGCAAGCGCGCCACGTGTCGGCACCGGGGAGACTTGCGCTCGAGCGCTTGTGCTGGAGCGCAAGCGCGCCACGTGTCGGCACGTGGGCGCTTTGCACTCGAGCGCTGGAGCGCAAGCGCGCCACGTGTCGGCACGCGGGCGCTCTGCGCTTGAGCGCCGGCGAGAAAAATAGGCTTTTAGCCTAAAAAAGATTTCTCGAAAGAGAAATTAGAGAGGAGTTGGACTCCTGAGTGTGTTTTTGGGGTTAATGAAAGGGGTTCTTCTTCTTCCTCCTCTGTTAGCTGGATCTTGAAGATCAAGAGATGTGAGATCTCAAAATCTCTCCTTTTTGAGATCTGATGACAGATCCAAGTTCCCCTTTGTGGGTTTCGTGGTGAAAAACTATTTTGTTTTTGAAAAGGAAGAGTAAAACTCTTGATTTAATTCAAAAGAAAGAAGAAGGTTTGAGACCTTCAGAAAAGGGAAAGAGATACAAACCCTAGGTTTTTTGTGAGAATGAAAAGTGTTACTTTATTCATCATCATGTTACCTTTTATAGGCTTACATATTTGCATATAGCCCCATGGATTTACAAAATGGCATTTTGCCTATCCCATGGCTCATGTGCCATTTCATTTTTGCACATAAGCCATGGGCTTACAAAATATTGGCTTTATGCCCATTTTACATACATTCATGTATAAAAAATTACATAAAAATTATTTATTACATAATCTATATTTTAGCATGGAGGAGGCTGGCCGCGGGCTCGACTTGGGCCTGGGCCCGCTTGACCTGGGCTTGGGCCCACCTGGCTTGGGGTTGACCTTGACTTTGACTCGGTCAACGGGGGTGTAAATTTTTACCCCAACAGTATCTGCTAGCGTACCTTTCATGGTTGTTGCATATATACATTGTCATATCATCGCTTCATGTATTGGTAGTACATGATAGAGTACCTTACATTATTGTTGCATACAGATTGTCATATTATTATTGCTTCATGTATTAGTTGTACCTGCTAGTGTACCTTCATGACTGTTGCATTCATATGACTTTTATTGTTATTAGTTGCATATGTTAGATTCGCGTTGTACATGCATACTTGCGATTACCTGCATATGTTATTTACTATTCACAAGTTGGCAACTCACCCCCGTTGTGCCACAGTGTTTTGCAGGTGTTCCTCAGAGTAGTCAGAGGCGGGGCTATTTCCATCCATCGTATCATCTTTTGCTGCGGATACCGCTTCGCCTGACATTGTGCAGTTTTGCTTAGGTAGGTTTTGCGGTTATCCAATATTACTTGTTGTATATTCGTTGTATCTTGTACTCTCCATCTACCATTATCTTGTATTACTTAGAGACTTGATGTGAGGACGATATTGTATATTTTGTGACTTGGAGGTCTTTTATGCAGTTTTACTTCTATCGTCTTTTATTTCTTCGCTACGGCGTCGTATATCTGTTGTGGTGGTTGTTTCCGCCGTTGGGCGTGGATTTGCTCCCGTTGAGGATGCTTTACTTATATTTATGTTGTACCCATTTTTGGGGCTGGTTTTTACAAAGGAGGTGCTGCCAAAATTTTAAAGAATGAAAAGTTGGACTTTTAAAGAATTTGGGTTGAGATTTCAAAGGTTTTGAAAATGCTATTATTTCTTACTACTTTTGATGGTTTAGATTGATGGGTTTTCAGCTTACTTAAATTGTGTTACGCCTGTAGCCGTTGCGTAGTTTAAGGGCCGTCACGTGCCAATTTCGGGTCGTGACATTTATTAACCCATGGTTTAGGATGAGAGTGGAAATTATATATAATTTCTATTTTCATTTTTATTATAAGAATTATCATAACTTGAGCTCTTGAGTTGCCATCATCTTCTTCCTCCTCTCTCTTGCTCTTTTGACTTTGTTAGTGAGTGAGATAGTGATAAAGATAGGGTTTTGAAGTAAGAAAACAAACCACATCATCATTCTACACTAGTCTAGCCAATTAGTTTAGAGTGTTAGCTTCATCTTCATCTTTTGATCAAGCGGAGCTTGGACAAAGAGGACTCCGGGTGGATCATCATGGACTCGGAAGATCACTAGCAAGCCCGTTCAAACTCTCAAGTAGCCAAGGAGTCAAACAAAAAGAACTACAAAGGTTGTATTCTCTTTACTTAGTGTTTTATTACTTTTAGTATGTGATACTACTTCATATGTTACTTTAAATTTCTAGTTTGATCCTAGGTTAGTTTGCTTAGCACCCTAAAAAATTAAATTGTAGCATGTTTGATGCATTACAAACCCTTGTGAGGTGCTAAGTTAACCTAACAGTGGTATCAAAGCCAGGTTAGAGCATTAGAGTAACCTAGACGACGTTAAAACACTTCGAACGAACATCGATTGCCTGGAAAAACCATTCTCTGGAAATTTTTCAAAATGTTGGAATTTTTCACATTAAAAATATTCAGAAAATCATGCAGGTAATTCTATGGACCCTCTAGAAGAACGATACCCTAACTTGACTAAACGACCGCGGAACCGCGGCAGAAACCTGGTTTTGGAGGCGGTTCCGCGGCGCCGTTTGTGAGGCTTGGGTCGGCCCTTCTACGGTTGGTCCATAGGTACTATGGCATGCTTCTGGGTAATTTTAATTCTGCTCAGGTGTTGAGCTTCTCTGTGGATTTTTGGGTCATTGATCGATCGATCAAATGGTTTAACATCGCCTAGTTTATATGCATATATTGACATGTGATGTTATATGTTGCTGTGAAATGATGTATAGGATCGTCGTGATGAATGGCCGGGGTTTTATGTGAGATGAGAGTTTTCTTTTCATTCATGTAAAATTCATTTATATGTAATATTCTTTAATTGGGACACATCTGGGTTGAGGATGATGTTACCTTCGATGTATATTATTTACTTTTCCGCATTAGGATAGACCCAAGGTGGGGAGCACAAGTGACGGGTTCTAGAGTCCAGTGGGAGGCCATCTCGAGGAGTCGAGACCGGGTCTCCAAACTCTAGAATTAGTAGGGTCGCTTGCCGCTCTCATAGGGGTCTAGGGTGTGGATTTGGGAACCCGTATTTTCTATCGTTGGCTAAATATAAAATACGGAATTCCTAGTATATCCTATATTTTCATATATGTGCTTCTGCTGTTTATATTCTGTGATGTGATCGCTTGATATATCTGAGATGAATGCAATATTATATATGAGATATATAGTAGGCGTTGCTTATGTTTTGCACCCGCGCTAGTCCCGTCCCGGTATGCCGTTAGTTAAGTAACTTAACGGTGCATAACGGAACATTGTGGCGAATGCGGATGGCATAAGCGTACGTTGTATTTTCGTTTCTTTTCTGTGTTTGGCTTAAGGACTTAAATGATGGGACTACATTAATATGATTAATGTAAAGAAAAATAAACTTAAAAAGATGTTGTAGAATCGAATTTAAAAACCACTCGGCTTTTTGTGAAAAAGATACATTTCAAAATTGCGGAGAATAAGCCACTCCTTTTGAAAACCGTTTGATTCTACAACGATATCAAGTTCAAAGCGTTAAAGGTTTTCTTAAAAACCATCCGCAACCCTCCGTCATTTTAGGAAGTAGAGTACTTAGTATTCGTGCTACGTTTGTTGACCTTAGCCAAGGCATAGTGTACGATAGCTAAGTGATGTCTTCCTACACAGCATATGATGTGATTAATTAGGACAGGCATGTGACTTTGTTGACCTTAGCCAAGGGTCATGTGAATGGGTCTAATTAATCAAGAAATGATGGGTTGAACTTGACTAGTGCTTGTGGTTTGTTGACCATAGCCAAGGTCATGAATGCTAGGGGTAAAAACCATATCGGGAGTTTAAAGAGTTGAAATTTGCAATGAGATTGCATACCTTCCATATGATGGTTGGATCCCGATCCCACTGTGAGCAAGAGTTGCTCCCAGGAGAGTTTTGCACTTTACAATTAGCTAACTCATTAGGTGTCTAGAAAGGTGTTAACGAGGCTACGACTCTGGGAAAATGAGGTTTACGTGCGAAAGCACGAGGAACCTCCCTCAAGTACCGACACTGGCCTGGCTAAACGGTTAGCGAAGTTATAGAATGTAATTAATCCTTGCTAGTTTTCTTTTGAAGATTTGAAGGAAAATTTGATAAAAGCAGTGGGGGACATCGATTAGATAAGATAATAACCAATCTGATCTTTGCAAGAGCTTTCGCTGAGTGTATTCTTTTCTCTCTCTTAATGTCTCTTAATGACAGATACCAATGACAGGACTCAAGATTCTACTAGATAAAAATAAACTAAATGGGACCAATTATAAAGACTGGCTGAGGAACATTAACATAACCTTGACTTATGATAAGGTATCATATGTCCTCACGGCTCCAGCCCCGCCCGTCCCAGGTCCTAAATCTTCGGTTGTGGATAGGGAAGTCCACAAGACATAGGACGCTGACTGTGCCACAGCCAAATGCCTCACGCTTGCATCGATGGATAACACACATCAAAAGCAGCATGAGCAAATGGATGTCCAATCCATTTTTCTCCATACAAAAGAGTTGTATGGGGAGCAATCTCGTGTCTTACGATACGATGCGTCACGAAAGCTGTTTCAGACGCGGTTGGCTCCTGGCACAGCAGTAGGTGACCATGTTCTAAAGATGATAGCTCTTATAGAAGAGCTTGAGGACCTCGGATGGACAATGGACAGCGAACAATATACTGATATCATTCTGCAGTCTCTCCCCCCACCTTTGCTTAGTTTGTAGTTAACTTCAACATGCACAACATAGAGAAGTCACTACCTGAACTCCTCAATATGTTGAGGAGTGCAGAGAGCACGCTGAAATCAGTGAAGACTCCCGCTTTGATTGCTGGGCCATCTTCCTCCTCTCACCCGAAGGCCAAGGCCAAGGGAAAGATGAAGAAGAAACCCGCCAAACCTAGAGGTGGAGTAAAAAGGTTAAGGGGAAATATCGGTCCATGGCTAGGGAATCGGGGAAAGAGGAATGTTATCACTACCACAAATTGGGACACTGGAAGCGCAACTGCACTGAGTACTTGGATCTCAAAAGGAAGAAGCATGGTGATGCTTCTGCTTCATGTGTGTTTGTGACAGAAAACTGTTTTTCTATAAACTCTGCTTCCTGGCTATTAGATACCGGTTCAGGTTCTCACATTTGCAATTCTATTCAGGGGCTGAGAAATAGCAAAGTTTTGAAGACATGTGACCATACTCTACGGGTTGGAAATGGTTTCAATGCACATGCGGTTTCAGTGGGAGAGTATTACCTGGGGTTGTCTTCAGGGTGTATATTAGTTTTGAACCCATGTTATTATGTACCTAGTATGCTTTGTAATATAATATCCGTTTCTTTGTTAGACAATGAAGGATATCATTTTGTATTGCAGAATAATGTTATGAATATTAACCTGAATCAAATGTTGGTTGGGTATGGTACACTTAATAACGGGATATACGTCCTAAATCAACACACAGTTTTCAGCATACAACACACTAATAAAAGAAAAGTTTCATAAATAAATGAAGCTTTTTTTTGGCACTGTAGACTTGGTCATATTAACGAAATAAGACTAAACAAGCTACATAAATATGGATATTTAAACCCTTTAAATATAAATCTTATGCGACTTGCCAGTCTTGTATCAAGGGTAAAATGACCAAATCTCCGTTTACAGGACACGGAGAAAGAGCTACTCAGCTCTTAGCCCTCATACATAGTGATGTATGCGGGCCAATGTCTACACAGGCTAGAGGCGGTTTTTCTTACTTCATAACTTTTATTGATGATTTCTCAAGGTTCGGTCATGTGTTTTTACTAAAGCATAAGTCTGAAGCTTTCGAGAAATTCACTGAGTACAAACTTGAAGTAGAAAAACAAACCGGATTGAGTATCAAGATACTTCGATCAGATCGAGGTGGCGAGTATCTCAGTACAGAATTTGCAGACTTTCTGAAAGAGAATGGGATTCTCTCTCAGCTCACTCCTCCTTACACACCACAGCACAACGGTGTGTCAGAGCGGAGGAATCGGACCCTATTGGATATGGTTCGTTCCATGATGAGTGATGCTGAGTTACCTGTCTCATTTTGGGGGCATGCATTGGAGACTGCAGCGTTTCTATTGAACAGAGTTCCAACCAAAACCGTGTCTACTACGCCATATGAGATATGGCATGGGAAGAGACCATCTCTTAAACGAGTTAAGATTTGGGGTTGTTCGGCCTATGTCAAAAAGCAAAATCCGGACAAACTCGAGGCACGGTCAGTCATGTGTAATTTTGTGGGGTATCCAAACAATTCTTATGGATATCTATTCTACCACAAGGAAGAACAAAAGGTGTTTGTTTCTCAGCACGCCAGATTTTTAGAAAAAGAATTTTTTACAAATGATACAGATGGCAATGTGGTAGACCTAGAAGAAGTTCTAGAAACACAAGTTACAAATGACGACTTGGTTGAACCGACTGTTGCAACAGAAACAAATGAACCTCAACCACTTCGTAGATCTGGTAGGACTTCTCTCCCACCGGAGAGGTACTACGGTTTCCTAATTGATGGTGATAGAGAAGATTGCATCATGGAGGATGATGATTCTACCAGTTTTCAGCAAGCTATCACGAGTGCAGACTCTGTGAAGTGGCTGGATGCCATGAGATATGAAATGGAGTCTATGTACACCAACAAAGTATGGACTTTGGACATTGTACCCCCTGGGGTAAAACCCGTGGGGTGAAAATGGATCTTTAAAAGAAAGATTGGTGTAGATGGGCAGGTGGAGACCTATAAAGCAAGACTTGTGGCGAAAGGATTTCATCAAAGACCGGGTCTGGACTATGACGAAACTTTTTCTCCCGTAGCCATGCTTAAATCCATTCGGATTCTACTAGCTATTGCTGCCCACTACGACTAAGAAATCTGGCAGATGGACGTTAAAACTGCATTTCTAAATGGTGATTTAGAAGAATGCGTTTATATGGATCAGCCAGAGGGCTTCGTTGACAGTGGGAGCAGCGGGAAAGCATGTAGATTGCTTAAATCCATTTATGGATTAAAGCAGGCATTACGGAGTTGGAACATCTATTTTGATGATGTTATCAAAGAGTTTGATTTCATCAAAAACCCAGATGAACCTTGTGTTTATAAGAAGGTTGTAGGGAGAGCTGTCACATTCCTCGTATTGTACCTGGATGACATTCTTCTGATAGGAAATGACATACATATGCTGCAGTCGGTCAAATCATTCTTATCACAAAGGTTCTCTATGAAGGACCTGGGTGATGCCACGTACATATTGGGCATTCGGATCTATAGGGATAGATCCAAAAGGTTGTTGGGATTGTCCCAAACCAGGTACATTAACACCATTCTAAAGAGGTTTATTATGGAAGACTCCAAGCGGGGTGCCTTACCCGCTTGCCATGGAGTCACTCTCTCCAAGGACTTTTGCCCAAAGACTGATGAAGAGAGAGCTCGCATCAGCATTATACCTTGTGCTTCGGCCGTAGGATCTATAATGTATGCGATGTTATGTACACGCCCTGATGTAGCTTATGCACTTAGTGTAGTAAGCAGGTATCAGTCCAACCCAGGGGAGAATCACTGGATAGCTGTGAAGAACATTCTTAAGTACTTGCGAAGGACTAAAGAATTGTTCTTGGTGTATGGTAACGGAGATCTTCAAATGGAGGCCTTTACCGATTCGAGCTTCCAGAGTGATAAGGACAACAGCAAATCTATCTCTGGGTTTGTATTTACCCTCAATAGTGGGGCGGTGAGTTGGAAGAGTTCCAAACAGGACACTGTTGCAGACTCTACGATGGAAGCTGAGTACATTGCTACAAATGATGCCGCAAAGGAAGCAGTATGGATGAGGAAGTTCGTCTCGGAGCTAGGAGTAGTTCCAACCATTATTGATCCAATACCATTGTATTGTGATAATAATGGGGCTATGGCGTTAGCCAAGGAGCCTAGGTCCAATCAGCGGTCCAGACACATCCTAAGGCGATATCATTTGATTCGGGAGATAGTTGATCGCCGAGAGATCGATATTCAGAGAGTAGATACAAAGAATAACACTGCGGATCCACTCACCAAGGCCTTTCCTCAGCCGTAGCATGAGCGACTTTTTAAGATGTTGGGTATGAGATACGCCAATAACTGGCCTTAGTGCAAGTGGGAGATTGTTGGATATATGTATGCCCTAGAGGCCATTATATGATAGTGGATGTATTTTTACATGTGTATATGTATATATATATATATATATATATATATATATATTCTGGAGACTTTCATGCTCGACATGATAGTATGCTATCTGGTTACTCTTTATCTGACATATTCACTTGGTCATGCTTTTATTCATTTGTACATGTTGATAAAGCCCTGAGGATATTTTCTTGACTACTGTGGTTATGATGCAGATCATACTAGTGGGACATGTGTACTTTATAAGCATATCCTGAAATGTCCCTAGTTATGGGTGTATCGAGACGGGGCATCGATATTCCAGAGTAGACTAGCGTATATGATACTAGACCCATATGATGGGCGATGGATGTTCCCATATCCATTGATGTTTGACATCAAGATCGTATGCGGGTGCTCAGTGGAGACTGGGTACACTGGACGGACTCACCGAGAACTCCTATATGGTATTATATCTATCGTCGGATAGCAGTTCTCAGATGACACTGGTACAGGTTAGTCTGTAGACCCGAGATCGTCATAGAGTCTTATGTGTTCTCCCACTGTGCTTTGATTTCCACCCTACCACGGCTCTGCTGAGTCGTGCAAACAGGTGGCTTTTGGGTACAGTCCCGAGACATGTGGAGGCAATGAGCGATAGGAGGGGTTTCGTCTCTCCCGGTATTGGGGGTTGATGTTGCGTTGTGCTTGATTTTCTATATCAGAAAGTCCCTGGCCAGGGCTGTTGAGATTTACTGATAAGTGTCATCAGTATTTTCTCGGTTTGATTATAGGCCATACATCGGCATGACTTATTGAGTTATTGGGGTCGACGATGCCATCTCTAGACTTGATATGCAGCATATCTGATGAAGAGACCGGACTGTACAGTAGTGTTACCAGTTGGCTCGACGGGAGTTTTGACAGGTTCGCTTGTTTTCTTCTGATCGCTCAATACCCGGGTGGCCGTTACGTTTAGCTGACCTCTTGCGGCTTGGGGGTGCTTGATATGATCATCACCCACTGCCGGCGTATTGACGAGTCTTAGAGTCCCACAGAGGAGTTTCCTAGCCCAGGCGAAACGATGTGGTGTGCATATGTGATATGCGCAGGGACCCGATTAAATGCGCGTATTTGATACCGTATATTAATCGGGCGATTTACTATTGGTCGGGTCGTATGTGATATGGCCGGTTTGTTAAATCAAGTGTTGATTTAACATTGACTTTATAGCTCACTTTGTTTAAACCATTTTTCTTTATTGTATGCATGCATGTATGCATATGTTTATGTTGATGCACATGTTGATGTGCATGCACACATACATGCATACACTTGTGTGTATCATGGTTGTTGATACACTAGTGGTGGCAATGCAAGACTCACATGGAAGTATTTATCAAATATTTATTTTTGAGTTAATTTAAATAGAATTAATTCATGGTTGATATTTATCCTTCATTCTCTACACTTAACCTTGCATTAACCATGAGTTAAATTTCTATGGCTCTCTTTTCTCCAAAGTAAATATCTAGATATTTATTAACCCATGGTTTAGGATGAGTGTGGAAATTATATATAATTTCTATTCTCATTTTTATTATAATAATTATCATAACTTGAGCTCTTGAGTTGCCATCATCTTCTTCCTCCTCTCTCTTGCTCTCTTGACTTTGTTAGTGAGTGAGATAGTGATAAAGATAGGGTTTTGAAGTGAGAAAACAAACCACATCATCATTTTACGCTAGTCTAGCCAATTAGTTTAGAGTGTTAGCTTCATCTTCATCTTTTGATCAAGTGGAGCTTGGAGCTTGGACAAAGAGGACTCCGGGTGGATCATCGTGGACTCGGAAGATCACTAGCAAGCCCGTTCAAACTCTCAAGTAGCCAAGGAGTCAAGCATAGAGAACTGCAAAGGTTGTATTCTCTTTACTTAGTGTTTTATTACTTGTAGTATGTGATACTACTTCATATGTTACTTTAAATTTCTAGTTTGATCCTAGGTTAGTTTGCTTAGCACCCTGAAAAATTAAATTGTAGCATGTTTGATGCATTACAAACCCTTGTGAGGTGCTAAGTAAACCCAACACATACTACACTTACGGTCGCAGAAAAGAAAGTGAAAAACAACAACAATTGCAATCATCACATATATCTAGACGATGTTAAATGTTTCGATCGAATCAACAAACGCCCACAAATTACCCCGAGAGCTCAACCCTTGAGCAAAGTTAAGATACCCAAAAACGTGCCACAGTGTCTATGGACCAGCCGTAGAAGGGTCAACCCTTGCCTCACCTATGGCGCCACAGGACTACGGCAAAGCCTAAGGTTTGGCCACGGTTCCATGGTCATTGGATCGAGTTAGGGTTACGTTCTTCTAGAGGGTCCATAGGGATACTTGCACGATCTTCCGAATATGTTCAACTTGGGAAATTCCAACACTTGAAAATTTCCAGCGAGGGTAATGAGGTGGTGTGTGATATTCATTCGAACTGTTAAACGTCGTCCAAGTTACCAAAACAATGTTAAAATTACGACTACGAAATACTACGAATTAGCCCCTTATTAGAAATAACATCACATGAAATTTTGGGCTAAACAAACAATACCTGAAACCCCAAAATCTACAGACCAGAGCACCAGGGGAAAACGAGACAATTCAGAGGCAGGGGGCCGGCCAGGCCGGAATTTTGAGGGATGTGGCCGGTTTTTTAGTGGTGGATTTGCCTCATTTTTCTCCAGTGTTCTCAGTACATCACATGTAAGCTTCTGCAGTTGCTAAAAAAATTTTCGAGCCTGTTTAAAAATCTACAGCGAGCATTATTCAGGGTTCCAGAAAATCGTTGTTTCGGAGTTGTTTCGGTTTCGTAATTAATCTAACATCGTCTAAGTTTCTAGCTTGGCTCTGATGCCACTGTAGGGATTCCTTAGCACCATGCCTAGGGTTTGCAAGCATACCTCTGGACCAACCATAGAAGGGCAAACCCAAGCCTCACTGATGGCACCGCTAAACTGCCACAAACCCTAAGGTTCAAAGCGGTTCCATGGTCATCATGTCGAGTTAGGGTTTCATTCTTCTAGAGGGTCCACAGAATTACCTGCATGTTCCTCCGAACACTTTAAACTTTGGAAAAATGGGTTTCTGACACTCGTTCGAACTTTTTAGCTTCGCCTATACAACTTGTGAATACCCTTTGTTTGCAAGCTAAACAATGCCTCAATCCTCCAGGAAAGGCGATACATCAGCGGTCATCTCTGGATCGGTCTGCTCTAGATCTGAGTAAGACTCTCCATGCTGGAAATCTTCAACTAAACTGGGCCTGCGTCGGTACATCAATCTTCCGAATCTCCTTCGTCTCTCAAATCGGGGTAGACTAGCTATCATTTGTTGCATTTCTGCCTGGAAGCTCTGGCGATCTTAGCTCGTAAGCTCTGGAAGCGACATCCCATCATTTCAGTAACCGCTGGGCCACCTGTCTGCACGATAGGCGACATCAAAATCTCTGAACATCAACAGTCCTCTCGCAACTGGCAGCTCTAACAATGTCCCAATCATCCGGTGCAAAACCAAACACTCGCCTCAACAGGAGGTCACAACACAACACTACATCGAGACGTTCCCATGTCACCAGAAAACACAATGGTCGGCCCTCGTACCAGACGAGCTCGCCCTGACCGCAACACTAGCAGCAGCTCAAACTGCGCTCAAACTATGGTGACAGGAACCTCAATCGAGTATCGAAGAAAGCAGATCAACAGCATGAGAGGAAACGACAGATCCAGAATGGATACATGATCATAAGAATGAACAGCATCAATGAAAGTATGATCACGAAACTAATAGAATCGAGGATCTCAAATGGATGTATAATCATGGATACGAAGACAATCACTGGTCTCAAAATATGTACATCCTAAGGTTTCTTAAGTGGAGTATTGTATCATAAATATGCCGCGGAACATACGTACGGTATGTCACTCTACTCAAGCTACCTACTCCATCAATCAGGGCCAGCCTATGAAACGAAAGTTCGGGTCTAATACCCCCCCCCCGTTCAAGTCTAAGTTCCGTAAGGTCAAGCCTAGGTTCCGAAATACATACCCGCCCTAGACTCCGCATAGTCAAACGTAGACTCGAACAAAGGTTAAACCTAGCGCTCTGAAACCAACTTTGTCACGACTCGAAATATTAGCTCGTGACCAGCACTTGAATCACGCAACGTCTAAAGGCGTAACGGAATTCAAGTAAGCTGAAACCCAGAAATCTAAACCTTTTAAGAAAAATAAAGGAGGTGAGATTTTGAAATAAAGGTATAATGAAATCAGGTTTTCTTA
The DNA here is from genome assembly GCA_030015575.1 of Agapanthus africanus. Lineage (NCBI taxonomy): Eukaryota > Viridiplantae > Streptophyta > Magnoliopsida > Asparagales > Amaryllidaceae > Agapanthus > Agapanthus africanus. The sequence goes on along the minus strand of JASDDO010000016.1, from coordinate 175,458,151 downwards.
ATGCATAGAAAAGAAACATGAATGATACAAGTGAAATTTACTAGTTTGAAAACATATTTCGTCTTTTTAAAATTTTGGCAGCACCTCCTTTGCATATTTTGATCCAAAACCACAAATACATAATAATGATAAAGGCATCCCCAAGCGGGAGCTAGCTGTTCGCCAAACGGCGGATCACAACCACGCAATACAGTATAAATAAGTATACGACGCCCAACGGTGAAGTTCACCACAGAACGATAAATAAATAAGCAAGACAACAAAACCACAAGTAGCGAAAAACCCCTCGCTCTAAGTCTCGCAACCACAATCTCACTAAGTCTTATTACTTATACAATTTACTAATCTTTTTTTTTATTGATGGAGTTAACTAGATACAATAATGAAATATAGATACAAGAGTGGGTACGATACAAATGTCCCACCTACCAATGCCAAACACCCGAATGCAACTGTGTGCCAGCGAAGCCGCTACTGATCCAAGCTGTCAACCTGCAAGAACTGTGGCACAACGGGGGTGATTTGCCAACTCGTGAGTAGAAAAATATCAACAGATAGAAATCGAATAAACAACGACTCCTAGGTCAACTATATCATAAGGGTAATACTATGATATCTAGGGTGACCGGGTCTGTATATGTGCAAATACCTATATGTATGCGGATATAATCCTACAATAAGAAATCAATGTATGTATGCTGGTGGATCTCGTCCAACCATATAATCAATATATGTATGCATGTGGATCTCGTCCATCCATATAATCAATGTATGTATGCACGTAAATATCATAACAGAGTGTGCATGAAAGTATGAGGATATAAATCAATGGTGTCCCTCATCGACACTCAAAAACATCATGAAAACCGTGCCCAGCATCGACACTCAAAAACATCATGAAAACCGTGCCCAGCATCGGCACGTAAATCCTCATATATCGGGCTCCGTCAGTCCGGATCGGCCCACGGGCTCCGTCAGTCCGGATCGGCCCCTGTCATCTCTCAACTCCGGTCGGTATCCTCCGGATATCCGCCGAGCCCAAATACTATCACCGGTGGGTAGTAGTCCCTCTGCCAGGCTCACCGTCTACTGCACAGCGATCCGTTCTCGCCCCGGGGTACCATACCGGGTTCACCATGTACCCGCAATAGGCCCCATCCGCCTCCTCGAATCGGGTTTCACATGTCGCTCTCAGCACCGAGAAAACACATGGTGGACGCACTGAAATATCATATCAAGAGAAACCGGGTTTTTAAAATAACACATAATCTCTTTTGAAATGTCCACGGTTCTCAAATCCGGAAATCTCATGGAAACAACATATCTCAATGCGTAAAATAATAGAGCATGATGTATGCGACATATAAGAGAAATGCGAGCATATCCGTGTATCATGCAACATGGAACAGTGATATGACATATTAAGGGAAAACCGCTCTTTTAAAATGATTCCAGTTTTAAAATATATCCTGCGGTTCCCAATCTCCCAATAAAAACCAGTTCTCTATGTAGGTACAATATGTATATGCGCGAGTATAGATGTACCAATGTATGTGTGCACTAATATGAACATACAATGTGTATGTGCGCAAATATGGATGTATCAATGTATATGTGCACTAATATGAATATACAATGTGTATGTGCGCAAATATGGATGTATCAATGTATATACGCAGGCAGGTTATGCGAAAAGTCATATCATGATGCAGCAATCCTACTGTGTAGTGACATGGCAATTATCGATGATGAAGTGTGTGAGCCTACAATCAGTGTACGTGTAACATACGCATCATCAATAATGGTCCAGGTGTACTAGCATAAGTATAAGTAATGCGATGCGAATAACATGAATGCAGCATAAGGTAAATCATATGCGAGTGCTGACGGGTATACGTATCTAACATGAGCGAGTCGGTGAATCAATCAATCGGCATCCAGCCTAACAATATCGCGTACAGTATAATCCATCGTACGACAACCTCTAGTCAAGGGTATGGATCAATCATCAAGTTAAACACATCACGCACGGAATATCATCGTACGGCGGCATTAAGCTAATAGGGATCCTAACATCCTATACGACAAATGAGGGTACGGCCTAATATCACGTATAGCCTATCATCCATGATTCACCATATTCTATATATGTATATATATCTATGTACCTATGTCCCGGTTCACGCCCGCAATAATCTCATATCAGGGGACCGGCAGGGTATAAATCATCTCGATCGACTCGCATCCATATACCAACATATCATCATATCATCATATCATCATATCCGTCTTATATTCTTTCATCGCATTATATCTCTCATCAAGTCGAGTTCACATAAACATTCTATCTCTACTATAAGTATAGGTATCTAATCTAACATACACACCCGAACTATACAAGCAGATTTTAAAAGAAGCGAATCGTAGTTTTGAAAATAGTGGTTACGGTGTTTTGAGGAAAAGATATCATTTGAAAATCCGTAGCATCCCTCAAGGTACATATTTAAAAGGTACATACGATTCTTCGATTTAGAAAAAGGTATGGTTCGGATGACACATCTACATCGACTATCTAGTCCTATAGTACCCTAAACGGCAATATCGTCAAACATCATCCTCAAATCCCATCATCACATAATAGCCGTATTATATCATTTCTAACTACCCTTAGTTTCTAATATAGCATCGCTAACTATCCTTTATTTATAACCCTAGTTTCCTAATCTAGGTTTCCTTAACCATATTCTATAAATCAGTTTTTCATCAAACTTTGTGGGGGTGCTATACGCCATCCACCCGACTTCCCCCGTGGATATAGATCTACTCACCTTGCTTCTTGCTTGCTGAAGTTGATGACGCCACGCTCCGTCGCCTCGGAATCTATGTGAAGGTACCTACAATAATAAACAATCGCAATGTGTATTAAAATCAAGGCGGAAAAACCAAAACGGCACGCGCATTGCTCATAGGTTAGAACCTATAGCTTACACGTACAAAATCAACCAAACAACCCTTGTTGTTGATGTACGAACATCCAACAACCAAATACAAATCCAAATATCAAGAATTAACATTTCAAAATACGGAAATCATAGCCAAAAACACCCTAATGTGCTCCCAGATTTTACCCTAGGCCAAATTGGTCAAAGTTGCATATGTAGGGGGTCTAATTTACATCTAAAGGGACCCCAGAACAAATACGAAACAATTCCAACCCAGACTGGCCGCAATTTGCGGCCAGATTGAATAAATCTGCGGCCATAGGGCAGGGGTTGGGGCTCAGGTCTTGGTGGTAGCTTCCTAGGTGCCTGCACGACTCCCAGTATTTGCTAAATTACTTCTAGTGCCCCCGGGTTGCTCCAGATTCCAAAATACCCTCACAATTCACACATTTACCCGATGTCGGGGTTTCTAAATCCGTGTTTTTGGGTTTCTAAGCTCTGGTCTAGGTCATGAATCATCTCTAAAGTCTTATTAACAGTCACAATATCACCAATTTCCCAAACCCCTTCTCTTGGAATTTTCCAAGTTCACAATCCATTACTAAACGACATCTAAACTAAACAAAAAGCTAGGAAATCAAAACTACTCTAAAAGAAAAGAGATATACCTCATGGTTACTCCCAAACAAAATCCTAGAAGTCCCAAAGTTGCTAAAATCCCATTTTGCTTGGTTCAATGCGAAGAGCATGAAGAGGGGATTGTTTTTTGTGAAAGGGTTATATAGTTTGGATGGAGTTTTGGAGATGGATTTAGGGTTTGAAGGAGGAGGGATGTGGAGTTGAGGGAGATGAAGAGGGAAATGAAAATGATGGGGGGAATGAAGCATGGCAGCAGCAGCCCCCCCCTCTCTCACTATAATCCTCACCCACTCACTTTCCATGTCATCATTTTGTCTCCTTTCTCTCTCCTCACTCATCATGACACCTTTTCTTTCTCTTTTCTCACCAAAACACATACACCCAAACAAAACAACACCATGAAATAACATGTAACAAAATGAAACATGTCATGGTGCACTAACCATGAAAACTGTAGAAACACGGATTTGGCTTAATCGCGATTAGCAGTGCACTAATCGGGTTTTTATGAAAACCGCATATAATAAATTTTTAAAATGCCAAATCCTTTAAATATATTATTAAATGAATAAATCATTTTAATTTTCAATTATTTCATAATTATTGGTATATATTTATACCCTTTTTCGAAAACCCCAATTTCGCAAATCGGGCAGTTTTCGGGAAATATATTATTTTAATATTAAATTCTAAAAATAATATTTTATATTTTTCTGAAATGTTACATCATCCATCGCCCATCTACATGGGTCGAGAAGCTATACGCTAGTCTACTCTGGTATATCGATGTCCCGTCTCGATACACCCACGACTAGGGACATTAAAGGATATACTCACGGACTACCTTTGTCCCACTAGTATGATCTGCGTCATAATCCAGGTAGTCAAGTACACATCCTAAGGGATTTATCAACATGTAACAGAGAGAGAATCGGTGTATATGTTAAGATAAAGAGGAACCAGATAGCATACTATCATGTCGAGCAAGAAATTCCTCCCTATATATGTCCAAGCATCCACTACAATACACATCTCATGTACAGTAATGGCCTCTAGGACATACATATAACTAACAAGTATCTCATACTAACAAGTGTCTAACACTAAGAGGTAAGTAATACAAATATCTAGATATTTTGAGGGTTGAGTTTAAGAAAAACCTAGAGAGCTTGAAAGAGGAAGAAGAAGGAGATAATGGCTAAACTTGACTCGAGTGAGAATAATGAACATAATCCAAAGAGAGAGAGGGAATTATGTCATCCTTAACCATGGTTACAAAATATCTAGATATTTTGAGGTTTTAGTTTAAGAATAAACCATGGGCTACCAAAACCATGGGCAATGAAAGCATGGTATTGACTTTAGTCAACACAAGAGAAGAGTGTAGAATATTCAACCATGATTTTATTCCCATTTTTCTTTTCTCGATAATCAAAATATATAAATATATTACCATGTGAGTCTTGCATTACTATCACCAATGTATCATCAACCATGAAATATGTATGCTTGCATGTGTGCATCCATATCAACATATACATACACTCATGCATGCATCATAAAGAAATAGGTTTTAAATAAATGAGCTAATGGACTTAATATTAAATCAACACTTGATTTAATAACCCGGGCATATCACATACGTCCCATCCAATAGTAAACGCCCGATTAAAATACGGTATCAAATACACGCATTTAATCGAGCTCCCGCGCATATCTCATATGCACCCCACATCTTTTCGCATGAGCTAGGAAACCCCTTTGTGGGACTCTAAGACTCGTCAATACGCTAGCAGTAGGCAGTGATCATATCACATACCCACAAACCATCAGTGTCACAAGCTGTACGTAACGGCTCCCAGGTATTGAGCGATCAGAAGAAACACAAGCGAACATGTCAAAACACCCGTCGAGCCAACTGGCAACACTTACCGTACAGTCTGTCTCTTCGTCAGATATGCTGCATATAGAGTCTAGGGATGGCATCATCGACCCCAATAACTCAATAAGTCATGCCGGTATTTAGCTCATAACAGATCGAGAAACTACTGATAACACTTATCAGTAAATCTCATCAGCCCTAACCAGGGACTTCCTGTTATAGCCAATCGTGCATGGCGCAATATCAACCCCCAATACCGGGAGAGACCAAACCCCTCCTATCGCTCATTGCCTCCATGTGCCTCGGGAATGTACCCAAAATCCACCTGTTTGCACGAATCAGTAGAGCCGTGGTAGGGTGGAGATCAAAGTACAGTGGGAGGACACACAAGACTCTATGACGATCTCGGGTCTACAGACTAACCTGTACCAGTGTCACCTGAGAACTGCTATCCGACGATAGATATAATACCATATAGAAGTTCTCGGCGAGTCCGTTCAGTGTACCCAGTCTCACTGAGCACCCGTATACGGTCTTTGGTGTCACCACACCAATGGATATGGGATCATCCATCGCCCATCATATGGATCAAGTAACGTATACGCTAGTCTACTCTGGAATATCGATGCCCCGTCTCGATACACCCACGACTAGGAACATTTCAAGGATATGCTTATAAACTACACATGTCCCACTAGTATGATCCGCATCATAATCCCAGTAGTCAAGCAAATATCCTAAGGGCTTTATCAACATGTACCAAATGAGTAAGATGCATGATCAAATGAACATGTCAAGATAAAGTACAACCATATAGCATACTATCATGTCGAGCAAGAATGTCCTCTGAATATATATATACACATACCGATACATCCACTATTGTCACAACCCGAAATCTAGTTCATGACCGGCACTTAAATCACGCCATGTCTAAAGGCGTAACGTAAATTAAGTAAGCTGAAGCCAAGAAATCTAAACCTTTTAAAGAAAATAAAAGAGGTGAAGTTTTGAAATAAAAGTATGATGAAATCAAATGTTTTCTTAAATGCATAGATAATGGAACATGAAAAATGCAAGTGGATTTTACTAGTTGAAAAACATGTTTCGTCTTTTAAAAATTTGGGCAGCACCTCCCTTGTATATTTTGATCCAAAACCACATATACATGATAATATAAAAGGCATCCCCAAGCGGGAGCTAGCTCTTCGCCAATCGACGGAATCACAACCACGCAAGACAGAAAAACAAGTAAACGATGCCCAACGACGAATATCAACACAAAGGATAATGAATAAAGCAAGACATCAACCCACCAAGCGAACATATAACCCATCGCTCTAAGTCTCGCAACCACAAGTCTCTTCTAAGTATTACTACTTATACAAATACCGGTTTCTGATTGATGGAGTTGACTAGATACAACAGGAATAATAAATACAAGAGTGGCACGATCCAATATGTACCACCTACTAAAGAAAATCACCCGAAAGCAAGCTGTGCCAACGATACCGCTACTGATCCATGCGGTCAAACCTGCAAGAACTGTAGCACAACAGAGGTGAGTTGCCAACTCCTGAGTAGAAAACATCAGCAGGTAGAAATCGAATAAAACAATGATTTCCTAGGTCAACTATATCATAAAGGTAATACTATGATATCTAGGGTGACCGTGTCTGCATAAATGCCAATAATAAGCAATGCCTGTATGCATATGGATATCATCTACGTGTCCATCAATGACACAACAACATGAAAATATATGCATGTAAATATGAAGATATCAACTACGTGTGTCTATCAACGACACAACCCATATCATGAAAATGCATATATGTATGTATGAGGATATCAACTACGTGTCTCTATCAACGACACATCAAAATCATAGAACCTGAGTGTCCAACACCGACACTCGAAACATCATGAAAAACCCGTGTCCAGTATCGACACATAAATCCTCATACCTCAGTCGCCACATTCTCAGATCGGCCATCATATCTATCTCATCTCAGGCGCCGCATCCTCTGATCGGCACTCATCCATCTCATGACTGCGGTCGGTATCCTCCGGATAACCGACGAGTCCAAATACTATCATCGGTAGGTAGTGCTCCCTCTGCCGGGCTCATCGTCTACACCACGAAAATCATTTCTTGCCCCGGGGTACCATACCGGGTCCATCATGTACCCGCAGACGGTGCCTACCGCTCCTCGAATCGGGTTTCTAACACAAGTCTCAGAACCGAGAAAATTCATGGTGGACATCTCGAAATATCATATCAAGAGAAACCGGGTTTTTAAAACAATACATACTTTCTTTTGAAATATAACCACGGTTCTCAAATCCAGAATCTCATGAAAACAGCATCTCAATGCGTATAATCATAAAGCATGATGTATGCAAACATAGAACAGAAATGTGAGCATAGCAATATATCATGCAACATAGCATAGTGATGTGAGCATAGCAATATATCATGCAACATAGCATAAAGATGTGAGCATAGCAATATATCATGCAACATAGCATAATGATGTGAGCATATCAATATATCATGCAACATAGCATAGTGATGTGAGCTTAGCAATATATCATAGCATGATGTAGCAACTCTACTGTGTAAGTAACATAGCAATTATCGATGAAGAAAGTGTGTGAGCTGACAAATCTGTGTAAGTGTAACATACGCATCATCGATAATGGTGTAGGTGTACTAGGACAGGTATATATATAATGAAATGAGAATATCATGAACGTAGCAGCAAGTAAATCGTAAGCGCAATGCTAATAGGTACATGTATCTATTCCAACATCTACGTAAAGGCTAAACTAAGCAGTGTAGACAGGGATTAAATATTTATAACCTATCCGAGTCGGTGAATCTTTCAATCGGCGTCCAGCCTCACAACATCACGTACGGTACAATCCATCGTATGGCATCCTCTAATTAAGGGTATGGATCAATCATCAGGTAAAGCTCATCACGTACGGTAATCCATCGTACGGCGGCATTAAACAATTAAGGATTCTATCAACCTATACAACAATGAGGTACGGATCTAAGTCTCGTACAGCATATCACTCATTATTATCATAATTATATATAAATATCTCGTTTTACCGATCTCATAACCCATCCATCTCAATCTTATCATATTCATTGATCTTATGTCATATCCTTATACATCTCATTTCGTATCTCATCGTATACTCTTTTCATCACATTAATATCTCACATCAAGTCATCTTACATATACATTCTATCTTAATAATCTCATGTCGTAATTATCGATCTCAATCATGCTACTCTAAAACACATACTTATTCTCTTTCATTACAATATATATATATATATATATATATATATATATATATATATATATATCGAGATTCGCATTCACGTTTCACATCCTTATATATCAATTCGAGACATCCTTTCTATCATATGATATCACACTAAACCATACACTATAATCTTAAGTCGTGGTATATCTTGTCTCCTACTAATTCTTTAACCATATCCATAAGTTCCTAACACGGCTTCCTTAACCACATTCTATATATATCGGTTTCCATTATAATTGCGGGGGTGCTATACGCTATCCACCCGACTTCCCCCGTAGATATAAATCTACTCACCTGCGGAATTCCTTGTTCAGCCGCAGTCGATGTACTTCGTCGTCTCGGAATCCACGCGAAGGTACCTACAAATCAACACATATCGCCACGTTATGAAAACCAAATCCGGAAAACCGATACGGCACACGGTGCGCTCATAGGTTAGAACCTATAGCCTATGTTGCCTATAGTGCCCTCAAGGCAATTATCATAGTCGCAGACTTGTGATTATGATGATTGAGTGAGGACCTATACCGATAAAACAGTCTTACTCAAGATGATAGTATGCTATCTGGTTTGTCTTTATCATCATGTTGATAAAGCCCATAGGATTCTTGCTTGACTGCCAGCATTATGATGGCGATCATATATGTGGGAGCTGGGGTCTATAAGCACATCCTTAAATGTCCCTAGTCATAGGAGTATCGAGACCGGGCAGTGATACTCCAGTGTAGACTAGTGTATACTGATCGAGACCCCGATGAGGAGCGGTGGCTAGGTCTCATAAGTCATTGGTGTTAGTTTGTTCACCTAAGATAGTATACAGGTGCTCATTGGGTTATGAGTACACTGGACGGACTCGCCGGGAACCTGCTAGTTGGTATTATACCTATTGTCAGATAGCAGTTCCTACGTGACAAGTGTACAGGTTAGTTTGTCGACCTGAGATCGCCATTTGTCTCGTGTGAGTTCCCACTGTGCTTTGTTTACTACCCTACCACGGCTCAAAGGAGTCGTGCAAACAGGTTTTAGTTGGGTACAGTCCCGAGCCACATGGAGGCAGTGATCGGATCGTCGGGGATTCGCCTCTCTCGGTATTGGGGGTTGATGTCGCGTTGTGTAAGGATGGCCATCACCATAAATCCGTGGCCACGGTGGATGAGAATTATCGATCCAGGATCGATAGTTTCTCAGGTGGTGATGGGGTTTCATACCGACACTAAATGTCGCATTGCTAGGGGTCTGACTTTATCCACCCCCTTAGACTCGATATGCGATACTCTTAGACGAACAGACCGGACTGTACGGATATTGTCACTGTCAGGCTCAGTAGGGGTTCTGCATGAGTTTGCTCGTCGGCCTCCCTTTCGCTCAATACCTGGGTAGCCGTTACGTACAGCTAGTGCCGCTGACGTGCTTGTGGTTAAACCCACTGCCAGCGTATTGACGAGTCTTTAGAGTCCCACACAGAGGGTTTTTCACGGTTCAGGCGATATGGTGTACATGTTGTATGTTGGTACATACAAGTATCCGATTAAATATGTGCTTGCTGCGCAAACTTTAATCGGACGGTTGATAATACTAGCGGCTTAGGATTAAGCCAGTTTATTAAATCAGGTTTTGATTTAATAATTTACATATGTATTTATATATATGTATTCTAGTATTATTGTTCACTATTCGTTTTCTCTCTTGGCTATTCGTATTTTTGGTACGAATACGCGTATATGTATTTCGATACATGTACCGGGAAGTATTCTGTATTTTATACTGAATAGCTTCTAGAAGATGCCACCTCATTATTGATTTTTAGAAAATCATTTGCTTTTAAATGAGGTGGAAAAGGTGACATAAGTAAAGGCATGGGTCAAAGCATGGATGCAAAGTATGGTGCATTTGTTTAATGGTTAATTGAAATAGAAAATGACTTTATTTTGTGTGGAGGAGAGAGGGGGGCCGGCCACTATAGTGGTGGTGTGGGGTTCATTTCATTTTGGATGGTTACATGATTTATTACACTCTCTCACTCTCTCAAGTTCACACAAACACTTAGCATTATTTTTGCTCATGCCAAAAGCTTTCACCTCCTTCATCTTCTTCTTGAGTTTCTCATTGAGCTCATGGGTAGAGAGGAAAATTGTAGTGACATTTTCATACACCCCTACTCTCCATCGCTAGCGACTTTGGAGCGTCGGTTACCTCGTTCGACGAGGTTGGAGCTTGCGCCGTTTCTCTCAGGTGAATCATCGGAGATGAAGGAAGACCGGCAACCAAACCACATCAAGGAGCCGCTAGGAGCTTGGAATGAAGACCGAAGGACACGGATCAACTCGGTATAATGATTCTAACTCTTAGTTAGTTTGCTAGTTTAGGGTTTAAGGTCGATCTGTGATTCGAGTAGCGGTAGCGCCGGTTTAATAAATTTTTGTTCCGCATTTTGGCCGCGTTTCGATGGCCGGGGCGCTGACGCGACCCAACATGGTATCAGAGCCACCCTTTAAACCCCTTACTAGATTGTTTAAACGTGCTTAAAAGATCAATCGACGGAATTTACCGAAATCACGATTCCATTTTTACAGTTTCTGCCGATTTTCAAAAGTGTTCAAAAAATTATTTCCAGAGGCTTAAAAATCCGTGCAGGCTTTTTTTAAGGTACAGAAAAAATTTGGGCTCTTGATGCCTCCAAAGCACCGCGGAACCGCCGCAATTACCCCCTATTAGCGGCGGTTCCGTGGCCATTTAGTAGTGACGGGCTTCGAAATTTTTCCTGTAGCCCTCTGACTTGGAATTGTGATTTTTGTGATATTCTGTTTTGGCCCAGTTTTCTGTGCAGTGCTGTTTTTTGCTATTGGGGACAATTTGGAATTTTGTCTATCGATATTTTAAGCGTGCGTTTGACAGTACATACATTTATATTGGCGACCGTGAATTCCATTTGATCGGTAAACTCGTCTAATTGCTATATGTCTTTTAGACGGGTTTGCGAACGTAACATTCACGTTGATGTTCTGTATTGTGCGTTGATGTTGGTTGGATCGTCGTGGTGGATAGATATGGTGCAATGTTAGTACAGTTTAATTTCATTTGTACATTTGATATTGCGGAGCGAGCGTCCGACATGTGGACTGCCGTCACTGCCTGTTTGTTTATTATTCTTTTGGGGCACGACCAGGCTAAGGTCGATGTCACCCTTGTATATTATTTTATTTTCTGTACTAGGATTACCCCGAGGTGGAGTGCACGAATAGCCGGGTTCTAGAAGGAAACCGGTCCGCATCTCAAGGCATTCAGACGAAGGGGAGCTTACTGTAGAATTGGCAGGCTATTTGCCGTACTCGTAGGGGGTATAGGTTGACCCAGGAGGGGTGCTCAAGTTACCGGATTCCGTGAAGTGCTGGGTGGTCCATTCACGTTGCTGAAGGGGGCTACCTCGCTTCTAGGTTTTGCGGGTAACTAGCAGCGCTCGTAGGGGTCTAGGTTTCATTGCACAGGCTATCCACACGACAGGGAACGTCGGGTCTCACTTGCGGCTCAAGTGAAACCCGAGGCTCCAGATTATCCACCATTTTGTGTTGATTCTGTGATGTTGCTTTTTATAATGTTATATATATATTTATATATATACTAGTAGATGTTGTATATGTTTTGCATCCACGCTAGTCCAGTCCCCGCTCTGTCGTTAGTTAAGTAACCTAACGCGTGATGACGGGACCCAGTGGCGAATGCAGATGGCATATACGTACATTTTATTTTCGTTCTTTTCTGGTGTGATTAATTGATGGGAATGCATTGATTCTTATCAAAGCAAGGATAAAATAAACCTATATATATGATGTTGTTGGAACCAAGTTCTTTAAAAAACTGACATTACAAACGTTCTCTTTTGCTTTGCACAGTGGTATTCAGTTTGGAATATCCTGCACCTCATTCGACGAGGCAAGGGACGAGATCCCTTTATCGGGAGTGACCCCTTGAGTAAAAGTTTGCGTCAACGTAATAACTTCACTATAGTCGATTACTTTTGCTTTGCATCGTGGTATTCAGTTTGGAATATCCTGCACCTCATTCGACGAGGAAAGAGCCGAGATCCCTTCACAGGGAGTGACCTCTTTAGCAAAAGTTTTCGCCACTATATATTTATAAAACCACTTGGATTCCTTCAACGATATCAAGTTCATTACGTTAAAGGTTTTTCGCCAAAAACCAGTCGTAGCCCTCCGTCATTTCAGATTAGTATTGCTTAGTATTCGTGCTACGTATGTCGTGCATTGCCGAGGCGTAGTGTTCGGTAGCTCTGTAATGCTTTTCTGTCGCATGGATATGTGGATTGGTTAGGACAGTCGTACGGTTATGTTGGCATTGTCAAGGACTCGTACGGGTGGGTTTAACGCAATCAAGATAATGACGGGTTGAACTTGACTAGGACTCTTTGATATGTTGGTATTGTCAAGGTCACTTGGGTCCTAGGGGTAAAAACACACATCGGGAGTTTCAAACATACAGGAAACTTGTCAGGATTGAGCATACCTTCTGAAGTGTGGTGACTTGAGTGGCTTCCATCAAGTTATCATGCGATGATAGTTGGATCCCGATTCCCACTTATGAGTAGGACTACTCCTCGGGTGATTCCGACTAATTCTCCTTTTGGGTTTGGAGGAGAATTCGAGGAAACAGTGGGAGCCATCCAGATTAGATAAAGTGTTAACCATTCTGATCTAGGTTAGAGTGCACGCTGAGTGTTTCTTTTCTCTCTCTCTGGCTGCGACTATGACCAGACCCTTTGACTAAAACTGATGAAACCAGGTTAAACGAACCTTCTTAAAACATTTTGACTTTTGGAATGTCACGGTGTCGCATACATCATTGCCACTTCTATATCACCTCTGCTTTTATCCAGAACACCTCGTATCACTACGAACGTCCACTTCCATTGAATAAATCCATCGTATGGTTATATACGAACTCGAAGGATCTAATTCGAGGATGGATTTTGGTTCTGGAGAGATTGAATAGGATTATTCGGTTGTCTTTTCTCTTTACCTTCTCTCAGGTTGTGAGGGCTCCTAGGATTAGGGGAGAGTACACCTATTGAGCTTATTGGATAGTCTTCCTCTAGACCATAGGCAGGTGTCGAACGGTAGGGAAGGAAGAAAACCAACAAGCTTAACTGTGGTGTACAGAAGGAAATAAGTAAAGACATATAAAGGGATTAGAATAATGGCAAAGTAAATTGCGACCACCATCATTCACGACAAAGACCGTGTATACCCCAGCCACTCCTGCATCACTTTGCTTTTCTCTAGAACACTCCGTATCACTACGGATATGCACTTCCATTGGATATGCCATCGTATAGTTACATATGAACTCGAAGGAATTCGTTCCAGATTAGGGGATGGTTTCCGGTTCAAGAGAAATTGAATAGGATTATTCAGATATCTTTTCCCATTACCTTCTCTCAGGTTGCGAGGGCTCTTAGGATTAGGAGAGTACACCTATTACGCTTATTGTATAGTCTTCTTCCAAACCTTAGGCTGGTGCCGAAGGGTAGGGAAGGAAGAAAACCAATTAGCCTAAAGAAGGTGTACAGAAGGTAATAAGTAAAGACATAATAAAGGGATTGGAGGGAGGGCAGGTAAGTATATGGTTACTGTCATGATTCAGGATAATGGAAGAGGCATTACTAGGAATACTAGCTAACCCTTTTGAAACATTTTATGTTTCAGTTTCACTGTGCAATGTTAATTGAAAACTGTTTTCCCAATAAGAATCTAACTTCAGGGTATGTATTTACAAGATCAGTTTCTCACATCTGTATGTTATTACAGATGGTGAATGGGAGTAAGATATTGGGAATTGGGTGATTAGATCCTCTTTATATCGGAATTCGTTATAATTGGTGATATTTGAGGAAATCATCTGGATTTTGCCGGATGGCAAATATTTGGTTTTGAATATCCGTTGTTATGCACCAATTTCAAACTGATATATCTGTACGTTTATTTTATAAAGTGAGATGTAACTTTTTGATATTATGTCTATGACATTTACCTATATCAGTTGGTGATTAGGTAAGGTGCATTCAACAGCGGTGTGATTCTTCTTAACCATACTACAGTTTTTCAACCTACGACGCACAGGGTTTGAGTTGTTGAACTCATGGGACTTATACAAAGTATTGTATGTTGTCCAGTGTCCATTAGGACAAAGGGGTTGGTACTCGTACTATATTCTGTTTACTTGTGACTTCTCCAGTTCTGGACAAGTATTTCGTTGAAATGCAAAGTTCAGATATTGAGAAGTTATAGGTTATAGGTTTAAGAATAAAGTAGAGAACCATTTGTTGGAAGTATCAGGATTCTTCGATGAAGTTGAAGATGTAGATACTTGTGTTTGGTATTCAATTGATAGTAATGGTTTTGAGAACTTACATCTCTTTCAGGTTACTCATATATGGATGCACTCCTAGTTGAGTAATGTTGAATAGCCTCCTTCCATTTGGTTGATATGCACTGGAGACAGCTGCATGATTTGAATCTGGTTCCAATTAAATTAGTGCTTTTGTTTCTATATTAGATATATATAGAATCAATTTATATCTTAACGATGTTAAGGTATAGGGAGTTGTCCGGCTGATGCTTAAAACCAGAATCCGGATAAACTCAAGGCACGTTTCAGTAATAGCTGTTTGTGGGTTATCCCGGGCTTTGACGAGGGTTAACTTTCTACCACCAGGAAGATCAATATTTATATTGTTCTTGACTCGCCACGGTTTTAATAAAATGGATTTTTTCAGAAAAACATAAGTGGAAGAATGGTAGAACTGGAAGTGATTCCAGAACCACAAACGATCACTGAAGATTTAATAGAACCTAAGGATTCAATTAGTTTCAACATTCCATTAGCCACTCCGCAGATTTGGTGGGTAACCTCAGGCACCCGAGAGGTACTTCGGTCTACTCAGAGACGGTGATAGGGAGGTTCTTGTTTACCCAGACTTGCCATTGCTGTTGTTCTTGACTATAAGACCCGGCAGGAGGATAAGTATAGCGTCGTTCTAAACTAGTTTTAGAAGTGTACGCATATATGGCTCTGCCAGAGGGTTATTGTAGTCAATGGGAGTAGCGGAAGCATAGTAGGCAAGTAGCTTATGTCTATTTACATACTAAAGCAGGTATAGCGGAAATAGATCATCTATTTTTGATGTGACAGTCATAGGCTTTGACATCATCAGAATAGGAGATGGATCTGATAAGAAGGTAGTAGGGTGTGATGTCCAGGTATTAAGATGACATGCACTTGATAGGAAGAGATGTTCCTATACTACGATCGGTTATACTGTGGTTGTCACAAAGTTGTTTCTCCACATAGGATATGGATATAATATCAGGTATTCTGGATACTAGATCTATGGTTTTAGATCTAGATTTGGGAAGTATCCCAATCTGGGTACTTTGACATTATTCTAAAGAAATTTCAGAATGGACGACTCCTGGCATGGTGGTGTACCTGTAGGTGATGGAGTCACCCTTTCTAGAGGTGTCTTACAGACTAAAGGGGAGAGGGGTCTGCATGATTATCATATCACTTGCTTAGGCAATTGAGTTAATCATGAAATGTCGAGTACCACAACAGATATTGTTTTTTTACTAGATGCAATAAGCAGATATATTAATCCAATCCTGGAGAAACATTTGGAAGCAGTTATTGAACATAAATGGATGTTCTTAGGAAATGATTAAGGCAGCCTCCTTTGGGAGACGATTATCATTTCAGGCTTCCAAGGTGACCTGGATGACAGAGTGACTGTCAGAGTTATAGTTTTTCCCTCTTTTTGAGGGATGGTAAGTTGGACAGGTGGTCTAAACGGATACTGAGAAAAGGCATGGCGCAGAATACTGATTAAATTCAGTGGACGATACAGTCTAGGAAGTTTGCTGGAATTGGAGTTCTTTTGTGAACTAGGTCCCATCAGATATCCAGACAAATTCTTAGACAGATATTGCTCATTTCGGGAGATAGTTTTCTCCGCGAAGTTGAGATATAGAGAGATACAGAAAGAAACATTGGAGTGGATCCACTCACTGAAGCTATTTCTCGAACGCAATCATTTTCGCAAACGGGTTTTGCGAAAACTGATTAGTAGAGAAGTTGGGTGTTCGGTATCACACGGGCTGTGAGTATGCGACATCGCAATAATTGGCCTTAAGTGCAAGTGGGAGATTGTTGGCTATAGTGCCCTAAAGGCAATTATCATAGTCGCGGACTTGTGATTATGATGATTGAGTGAGGACCTATACCGATAAACAGTCTTACTCAAGATGATAGTATGCTATCTGGTTTGTCTTTATCATCATGTTGATAAAGCCCATAGGATTCTTGCTTGACTGCCAGCATTATGATGGCGTCATATATGTGGGAGCTGGGGTCTATAAGCACATCCTTAAATGTTCCTAGTCGTAGGAGTATCGAGACCGGGCATCGATACTCCAGTGTAGACTAGTGTATACTGATCGAGACCCCGACGAGAGGCGGTGGCCAGGTCTCACAAGCCATTGGTGTTAGTTTGTTCACCTAAGATAGTATACAGGTGCTCATTGGGTTATGAGTGTTAGTGTATATGCCCTAGGGGCCATTATTGTATCATACTTGTATGTACATTACTTAATGGAAGCTTGGGATATTCACAATTGTATATACAGTCTTGCTAAAAATGGTAGTATGCTACTTGGTTTGTGTCTACTTTAATATGTTTCTTGTAACGTATCACTTATACATATTAGTAGAGCCCATAGGATCTTTGCTTGATTACCAGCGTTGTAATGGCAGTCACACTAGTGGGGGCTGGGTAGTCTATAAGCAACATCCTATACTTGTCCCTAGTCGTAGGATCATCGAGACTGGGCATCGATACTCCAGAGTAGACTAGTGTGTACGCTTCTCATCCCAGTTGGGGAGATGGGCTGTCCCACAGCCATCAGTACGTCGTACTGGAGATAGTATACGGGTGCTCGTTAGGTTACGGGTACACCGGACAGGACTCGCAGGAGAACTGTTGGATGGTATTATACCCATCGTCAGTTAACAGTTCCCAGGTGACATGAGTATAG
Organism: Agapanthus africanus; assembly: GCA_030015575.1. Taxonomy (NCBI): domain Eukaryota; kingdom Viridiplantae; phylum Streptophyta; class Magnoliopsida; order Asparagales; family Amaryllidaceae; genus Agapanthus; species Agapanthus africanus. Next base: position 175,440,236 of record JASDDO010000016.1, on the reverse strand, counting down.
CATAGTCCGCAGACTTGACACTGCTACTTCGCCTCGAGTGTGTCCCACTGTTCTTAGATTGCTACCCTACCCCGGCTCAAAGGAGTCGTGCAAATAGGTAGCAGTTGGGTGCAGTCCCGAGCACTTGGAGGCAGTGGCGGTTAGAAAGGATTCGTCTCTCCCGGTATTGGGAGTTGATATCGCGCTGTGTCAGAGAGCTATTACGCAAAGTCCCTAGCCAGGGCAAGCGAGATTTACTGGTAGGTTCCAGTAGTTTCTCAGGGTGTAATAGGCTACGCTCCGACAAGACTTATACCGCTATTAGAGGACCGACGCTTGCCGCCCCCTAGGCTCGATATGCGATAGTCTTAGACGAACAGACCGGACTGTACGGAGATTGTCACATCAGGCTCAGTAGGAGTTCGGATGGGTTTCCTCATCGGCCTTCTTATCGACATCTACCTGGGGACCGTTACGTACAGCTAGTGCCGCTTGAGGTCTGTGGTTAAACCCACTGCCAGTGTAGTGTCGAGTCTTTAGAGTCCCACACAGAGAGTTTCCCTGCTCCAGGCGAAACGATATAGAGGTCGTATGGTTTTACGACAAGGGTTTGGACACATACGTGTTTAAACGCACGTACGACATTCGGACAGTTTTTACTAGTCGGCTTTGGTTTAAGCCAGATTCTAGTATCAGGTTATTGGATTTATACAGTCTAAAGTTTTTCCGTGTTTTCACGGATTGGAGGGGCGTTCTCGTAATTTTCCGGGAAGCTTCTAGAAACATGGTGACTTGGGGGTTAAGGTAGCATAAGCATTAATTGCTTAATGATTCATTTGTGTGATTCATCCTTGGTATTAAATGATGCATTAATTTGTTAATGAGTCATATGATGAATCACACAAGGTGAATGCATCAACCATGATGATTAATCATTTATATTATTTATTTGATAAATTGTTATGGTTGTTATATTCTAATGAGCTCATTATTCATATTCATTCTTATCATCACCTTCTCTCTCCTCAAGCTCTCTCATTCTTGAAACCCTAACCCTAACCTCTCATGTGTTGAGATCAAGGGGTAGCTAGACTAATACATCCATAACCTCACTCTATATCACCTAGATAGCTTAGATCAGCACTTTGAGCAACCTAGTTATCTCAAGTTAGAGATCAAGCTTGGCGTAGGAGCTCTCGGGTGGATCGTCTTTGACTCGAGGAGGCCGTTGAGGTGCCGATATTCCAAGGAGCCTACGAGGAGTGGAGGACAGCGATGAAGACCCGAAGGATAAGTAACGTGAGGTATAACTTCGAATCCGAGTAGTTAAACCTCTCGTAGTTTGCTAGTAACAGTTTAGACACGATTCATGCGCTCAAGTCCGTGTTACGAAGCTTTGATAATCGTTTTTCATATATTCCGCCTCCCCGCAAGTTCGTGGGGTGCGTGACATGGACTTACAATGAGTACACTGGACAGACTCGCCGGGAACCTGCTAGTTGGTATTATACCTATTGTCAGATAGCAGTTCCCAGGTGACATGTGTACAGGTTAGTCTGTCGACCTGAGATCTTCATTTGTCTCGTGTGGGTTCCCACTGTGCTTTGATTACTACCCTACCACGGCTCAAAGGAGTCGTGCAAACAGGTTTTAGTTGGGTACAGTCCCGAGCCACATGGAGGCAGTGATCGGATCGTCGGGGATTCGTCTCTCCCGGTACTGGGGGTTGATGTCGCGTTGTGTACGGATGGCCATCACCATAAATCCGTGGCCACGGTGGACGAGAATTATCGATCCAAGATCGATAGTTTCTCAAGTGGTGATGGGGTTTCATACCGACACTAAATGTCGCGTTGTTAGGGTTCAGACTTTATCCACCCCCTTAGACTCGATATGCGATACTCTTAGATGAACAGACCGGACTGTACGGATATTTTCACTGTCAGGCTCAGTAGGGGTTCTGCATGAGTTTGCTCGTCGGCCTCCCTTTCGCTCAATACCTGGGTAGCCATTACGTACAGCTAGTGCCGCTGACGTGCTTGTGGTTAAACCCACTACCAGCGTATTGACGAGCCTTTAGAGTCCCACACAGAGGGTTTTTCACGGTTCAGGCGATATGGTGTACATATTGTATGTTGGTACATACAGGTGTCCGATTAAATATGTGCTTGCTGCGCAGACTTTAATCGGACGGTTGATAATACTAGCGGCTTAGGATTAAACCAGTTTATTAAATCAGGTTTTGATTTAATAATTTACATATGTATTTATATATATGTATTCTAGTATTATTGTTCACTATTCGTTTTCTCTCTTGTCTATTCGTACTTTTGGTACGAATACGTGTATATGTATTTCGATACATGTACCGGGAAGTATTCTGTATTTTATACGGAATAGCTTCTAGAAGATGCCACCTCATTATTGATTTTTAGAAAATCATTTGCTTTTAAATGAGGTGGAAAAGGTGACATAAGTCAAGGCATGGGTCAAAGCATGGATGCAAAGTATGGTGCATTTGTTTAATGGTTAATTGAAATGGACAATGATTTTATTTTGTGTGGAGGAGAGAGGGGGGCCGGCCAGTATAGTGGTGGTGTGGGGTTCATTTCATTTTGGATGGTTACATGATTTATTACACTCTCTCACTCTCTCAAGTTCACACTAACACTTAGCATTATTTTTGCTCATGCCAAAAGCTTTCACCTCCTTCATCTTCTTCTTGAGTTTCTCATTGAGCTCATAGGTAGAGAGGAAAATTGTAGTGACATTTTCATACACCCCCACTCTCCATCGCTAGCGACTTTGGAGCGTCGGTTACCTCGCTCGACGAGGTTGGAGCTTGCGTCGTTTCCCTCAGGTGGATCATCGGAGATGAAGGAAGACCGGCAACCAAACCACATCAAGGAGCCGCTAGGAGCTTGGAATGAAGACCGAAGGACACGGATCAACTCGGTATAATGATTCTAACTCTTAGTTAGTTTGCTAGTTTAGGGTTTAAGGTCGATCCGGGATTCGGGTAGCAGTAGCGCCGGTTTAATAAATTTTTGTTCCGCATTTTGGCCGCGTTTTGATGGCCGGGGCACTGCCACAACCCAATAGCCTACGCATGCAAAAACAACCAAACAACCCTCGTCGTTGACGTATAAACATCAAACGAACAAATCTCATAACTAATATCAAAACCAAGAATTCCAAAATATGGAAAACATAACCCAAACCATCCCAATATGCTCCCAGATTTTGGCTCATGTAGTCTGGGACAAAAAGAAAAATACAGTAGCTATGTTATAAGATATGTGAGCTACAGCCAAAACCCCAACACCAAATTTGCTACAGTAACCGACCTAATGGCTACAGTAACCGGACAGGCCGGACCCACCTTGGAATTTGGACCTCGTCTTCTCGTGGTGGTCTCCTATTGGTCTAACTAGGGTAATGTATATTTTTGATTTTTTTATATAGGTCCCGGGTTGCTCCAGATTCCCTGTAAACCTCCAAAAATGTCACAAAACCGACACGGGAAGTTTCTAAGTTCGTATTTTGGTTTCTATTCCATGTCCTAGGCCATAAAATCATCACTACGGTCTTGTAAACAGAAACTAAACATCACAAGTCCACACAATCACCCAAACCCTCTCTTGAAATTTCCAAACACCGCTAATCTATATCGATTTAACTCTAAACTACTATAGGGTGCTAGGAAACTAAAAATCTAAACTAGAAGTGTAGGAATTACCTCGTTTGGCAACTCAAAAAATTTCTTGAGTTGCTTAAAGTCTTCAAAATATAATTTTGAAAGGTCCAAACTATTGAGGATGAAGTTGTGCATCTTTTTAAAGAAGGGAGTATAGGGTTTTTGTGAAGGGTTAGAGATAGAACATGAGGGTAGAGGTGGAGGAAGCAAGAGGATGAAGGAGATGAAGATGATGAATGGAAAATAATGAGGTCAAATTCGCTCCCTCTCTCTCACCCTCACTCTCTTATGTAGCATGCCATGCCACATGGGTCCCCCTCTCTCTCCTAAATTATACTCTCTTATCTTTTCTTTTTCTTTTCTTTTTCCCTCACTCAATTAAAACCAAACGCATAGCACAAATAAAATGAAACCACATGCAACAAAATGCAACATGTCATGGTGCATTAGCCATGACTAATTAAACATACGGATTTGGCCTAATCGTGATTAGCAGTGCACTAATCGAGTTTAGTTTAAACTAGCATATAATTAATTGTAAAAATGCCGAAATCCGATAAATATATTTTTAAATGAATAAATCATTTTGATCTCCAATTATTTCACAAATATTGGTATATATATTTATACTATTTTACGAAAACCCCAAATTCGCAAATCGGGTAGTTTTCGTGAAATATATTATTTTAATATTAAATTCCAAAAATAATATTTTATATTTTCTGAAATATTACAATCTTCCCCCCTTAAATAAATTCGGTCCCCGAATTTAAATTTAAACCCCCAAATAGTAAAACATTTCAATAATCAGCTCAAATCAACGGGGCTCCGAAATCACGGAAGATACAGAAATACCACAGCGCATCGTGTGCACCTGAAAACGAGTATGAAACTCAAAATCGAACTCCGTCAAGCGTAACGCAATCACTGGAGTTACAATGGAGATAAAAATCTTGAAATCCACTACTGAAATCCAATATACACTAGTCGAATACTATAATACGTATATAGTACGCATCCTTGGAAAATCTCCTAAAACTGAATAAAACACATGTAAAATCTTTTCTGAATCGCCGTGTGATGCGTAACTCACGGCACAAGTGACGGACGCTCATTTGTAAATTAATAAATATACGTTCATATGTGTTTTGCTCAAATATACGTTCCGCCGTTTTGAAACATCCCAAAAGGTTTTCCTTTATAAACGTTCGTATCGCTCGCGGACACGTAGGAAATAGCGAGACTATAGCTCCTTTTTGAAAACCTCTTGGTAAACCTTTAATGCATGCAAGGTACTCAGGTGTTGTCCTCATATCAGTCATGTTCGGCTACTACATAATATAGTGCCCATCACGAAAACAAAGTGCTCAAGAGCAAAATCAGCCTCAAAAGGCGTATCCAACGATCACGTGCGTCTGGTGCGTACGGAAATCAAAGCCAAATACAAGTGCTACAAATGTGCACAAAACCAAACTAAGTTCAACGGGTGTGCACGAAAGCATCTGTCCAGTGCAACGGATGTGCACGACAATATCAAGTGCATCTATAGTGCACAAAATCACATCTCATATCATGCGCCCAACATGCGTGAAAATCCAAATCAAGTGCATCTGTCATGCACGAATGAAATCTAAATCAAGTGCATCCAACATGCATGAATAAACTCTAAATCAAGTGCATCCAACATGCACGAATAAAATCTCACTCAAGGGCATCCGATGTGCACAAAATCCAATACCAAGCGCCTAATATGCGCAAAAATCCAACCCAAGCACGTCAGGTCCGTATAAAGCATCTAGTGTAGTAACATGCACGAATACGAACATCAAGTGCAAACGCGCACAAAACCACAAATCTGGTGAAACAAATGCGCAAAGACATAAATCGGGTGCAACAAGTGCACGAAAACTCATCCATAACTCAAATGAGTATAAAAACAACACCGAGTGTACTAATGTGTATAAAAATCAAAAGCGTGTGCAACTATGTGCACAGAATCCATCCCAATGCACGGCAAGCACATATAAGCTATACCGAGTGCAAAAACCAAATCGATCGCGTATCACATGCACAAAATCAAATCAATAGTATCGAAATCCATAATCATAAGTACGTGCAGCCAAGGCACAAAATCAATATCAAGTGAAATAGATATGCACAAATCGCAAACCGATGTAGCGGTGTATAAACATAAATTAAGTGCAATAACTGTGTCACGACCCGAAAGTACGGAACATGACCGGCACTTAAACTACGAAACGTCTCGATGCGTTCGTAATCTAAGAAAGCCAAAAACCCAGAAATCCAAACCAAGAAAAGTAGTAGAGTGAAGGAAAACCAATTTAAATCAAGTAGTTTTAATAGCATAAGCCGAATTATGCGTTTTTAAAAATATCAAATATTTCCTGAAAATTTCGGCAGAGTTTCTTTTGTAAATACTGGCCACCAAACGGGATACAACATGAATAGTATACGAAATCAATAAAAAGGGCATCCCCAAGCGGGAGCTAGCTCTTCGTCAATCGACGGTCACAACCACACAAGCAATATAATATACAACGCCAACAGCGAGGATCAAAATTCAAAAGGAAACTCAAAACCATAAGAAAACCGCAGAAATATAACGCGCGACTCTAAGGTCGAAGGAATAACATCACTGGTCTCTATCTCAAAAATAAATACATGTTTGGTTGATGGAACTTCTAGGTACAACAGAGTAATAATATACAGGTTATATAATGGGGGGTACGATACAAGTAACCCACCTACTAGCCAATCACCCGAAGGAAACTATACCCGCAAGCCGTAAAGAAACCTGTACGGCAAACCTGCAAGAAACTGGGGCACAACGGGGGTGAGTTGCCAACTCGTGAATAGAAAAACATCTACGGAAAGAAATCGCATAAATAACGCAACCTAGGTCAAAGATCATAATGTATCCTCAATATATATAACATGTAGCCTATAACAAGGCTAGGGTAAATATCTAACCCGAGTGTAATCTCATATGCCCGTGTCAGTGCCTCAGGTAGCAATATATAATATGAATGAGGTATGAATGCATGAAAACAGAGTACATGTAAATGAAGAAACTGTTTTCATAAATTTGTGAGATTTCCTTTGTATCTTTAAAATGAGGTATCATAATGAAATCAGCATAAAACAGTGCCTAGCATCGGCACAAAACGTAATCTCAATATCTCGATATCTCTGTATCACAGTCTCTGTACCTCAATATCTCGAAATCTCAATGTCTCAATCACAATATCTAGGGCGCCGTCAGTCCAGACCGGCCCCTACCATCCATCTCAAGACCACGACGGTATCCTCCGGATATCCGACGCGTCGGATAATATCACCGGTAGGTAGTCTCCCCCTGCCAGGCTCACATCGTCATCACCACGCGCTTCTTGCCCCGGGGTACCTTACCGGGCCCACCATGTACCCGAAACGGTTCATCCATCTCCTCGAATCGGGTCTCGAAATCCATCAGCAAACTCATGGTGGCCGACTCATACATCATGGGAAAACCGCACTTTTTATTTTTAAAAGAGAGAAAGGTTTATTTATGTTTTTGCGGTTTTCCTCCAAATCCAGAAAATCTCATGGAAATCCGAATCCAAAACCTCAATAGCATGTAAAATAGTGAATATATGCATGAGAATTCATGAATGCGGCATAACAATGAATAACGGTATGCATGAAACGACAAGTAACAACTACAATATCTAAGCTGGCATATAAAGTATGTACACTAATATTATGTCAAACTACTGGCTATCAAGCTAAGTTAAGCAATAATATTTTCTAAGGTGTACGTGACATGGCAATTACCGATGAAGATGTGTGTGAGCCGGCAAGTAAGTGTATGTGGTACATACGCATCATCGGTAATGGTGCTGGTGTCCTAACAGCATAATGTCAACAATGCAATATGAAATAACAATGTAAGTATGCGATGCGGAGCGAGCAACCAAAATGAGCGGGAGCTAAATATTGAACAATGGTGCCATTTGAAATAACACGAATCGTGGGGTTTTGAAAATAGGGCTACGGTAGTTTTAAGAAAGGATACATCTTTTGAAATATCCGTAGATCCCTTGACCTGTCTTTTTTTAAAATACCCACGATCCGCTAGTTTTGAAATAGGTTGGAGTCTAATCTAATCTAACAACTACACTAAACTATACAATTGAACTACAGGTAAGGAAACCACCTATCATCTGAGTCGATACACATACATACCTGTATATGTATAGTCGGTGATCCCGCCTCAATAATATCACATCCGATACCATATCTATAATCATACATCCCAAGTCAAGAGTGCAGATCAATCATCAATATATAGCTCGTACGTAAATCCATCGTACGGCATCCCAAATCTGGGTACGGGTCAAAATCATATTCATCACACTATTCATCCGGTATCCTCTTTATCAAAGATCATAGTCTAAGGTACTGACCTATGTCTAGTACAATACTAATATCATCAATATAGTCATGATCTGACTACTGATAGACAGTCTCGTACAAACCGATATCATCAGCACATATCATCATCAAGGGGTATACATCGCCCAATACAGCCTAGGACCAATATCCTAGCATAACATATCTCCTATCACGATCACATGTCGACCACCTATTTATAATACTATTCGCCCGTATCGTCGCCCTAAGATTCGCTAAAACACCAGGACGTACCTCAAGTACGAATCCTGCCATATCACCGATATCACAATCTCAACACAAATCTCATCGACTCATCTCAATCCCAAGTATCATCCTCAAATCCGTATGTGAACACATAGTCCCATACCCATGTGAACACATAACTATGTATTCCTGTATAAGCACAAATGAAAGAAGAAAGTAAGCAAGTATGGGTGGGTGTGTGCATACGTGGTGCGACCACAACTCTAGGGTTTCGCGACGCTAAATATCCAACACCAAATATCCATATTATCATCAATATACTGAAACAATATATAAACAATATATATATGTGTGTATACGTATTCGTATACATCACCGCGAACTGCGGGGGTGCTATACGCCATCCACCCGACTTCTCCCCGTAGATATAAATCTACTCACCTGGTCCTCGCTCGCCGGTGCCAACGTCGCCACGCGCTTGCTTGTCGTCTCGAAGTCCACATGGGGTACCTACATATCATAACGCACCATATCGGATTAAAATCCGACTCATGACCAAAACGACGTACGAAACCCACATAGGTCAAAACCTAAGGTTGCTTTCACAAATCGACCTAAAAACCCTCGACGTCGGCGTACAAACGCCAAACCATCGAGAAAGCTCCCAAAACATTCATTTGTACAATTACAAGCACTAATTATAATATAAAATAGCTTAAAATTCACAAAAAACCCAATTTCACTTAAAAAGTCATTTTTCCGAAAATCTAGCAAGCACAAATCACCGTTTTAGTACAAAACTCGACGTTTAAATGAATGTAGCGGCCAAAATACTTATTAAATATCTTAAATAAGTGATATAAACCCTAATTAGATTTTTAATCTCACTAACTTTCATTAACCCGAAATTCTAGTTTACAATCTTACCCAATTTTAACACTTTTAAAGCAACAATACATGATTCAACAACTAGAGTAGGTTTCGCACAACCTAAGGTGTTAAAATACTCATTAACATGCCAAAGACATGATGAAAGCCTTACCATATTTTAATTCTCAATTTAACATAATATTTACAAAAACTAGTTTGCAATATATATAATTATCACAAATTTAAATTAACAAAAATGCAACTAGCAACTAGATTTGATTTTAGCAAGCAATTATATGTTAATCTACCCATCACAATCCTAATCCAATGCTCAAACCCTAATCTTCATTCAAAACCATACACTTGAAATTTCAAACTTGCAATTAAACCTAATTAACACTTAAATACATTAGCTTCATGCAAAGAACTAACAAATTAAGTATTGGGTAAAGATTTATACCTCACAAAACAAGAGATCAAACTTGCACACTTGACCTCCAAACTGGCTTCTAGCTCTAAGATCAATGCTAATTTGAGTCAAGAATAATGGATAAGGGATTAATGATGAATTAATGTGACTTTGTGTTGATTTTTGAGGCAAAATTTGAAGGATTTTGGAGTGAAAAGGAGGTGGAGAAATTTGGGGCTGCAAGAGGAGGGGGCTCGGCCAAATGGGAAGAAGGTGGGTGGTGAGTGTGTATGTGAGTTGAAAAGAAAGTCCAAGTCAAGGAATAATACCCATACCACATAATACAACACCCCATGCCTTGATGTTTATTGTTTTTCTTTATAAATTCATTTCCTTTAAACATGAAGTGTGAACAATTTGGGGCAGCTTGGCTGCTGATTTTGGACAAAAAAGAGGAAAGAGAGAGAGTGTGGTGGGTGTGGGTGAGGTCAAGCATTGTCAAAGTCAACAAATCCCATACTTATATATCTATTCTTTTCTCTTCATTTCATTGTTTCCTTTTCTTTTAACTTGAAGTGGGGATAACATTGGGTGGGTTTTTTTTTTCAGATTTCGGCCAGCCCACTAGGGAAGGGGGTGTGTGAGTGTGGGTGAGGGAAAATGATAAATGTTATACTCCAATTTCCATTTAATTTATTTTCACCATTAAAGCCTTTTTCTTCACTATTTTCTAAACCGTTTTGGCAAACGATTTCGTTTCAAAAGCCATGTGATAAAATTTTATTTAATGTTTTATGATGCATAAAATTTGTTTCAACTCATTCCAATTTGTAATTTTCCCTAATTAAATATATTAGTGACGGCTTAAAATAATATTAAAATAATTAATTTCGGAAAATTTTTCAGAAAATTTGAAATTTCACCAGTGGCTCAATAAACACAAATTACTACCAATTACATAGCTAGAATATGTATATTTAATTTTATAATAAATATATTTGCATTTTGACTTTTTTACAGTAAACCCCCTTATTTTACCGTTTTTTTCGAAATTTCACCGAAACGATTTCAAAACGTTACAATCTTCCCCCCTTAAAGAAGTTCGGTCCACGAATTTAAATTAAAATTTCTCCTAAATACTAAAATATTTCAGCCAAAACCATCAAATCGCCGGGGCTTCGAAATCATAAATACATAAAGCAAATCGTAGCGCAACTCATGCGCATGAAAAATGAGCACATAACTCAAATCAGAACTCCGTCAAGCATCCCGCAATCATCGGAGTCATGGGGAAGACATCAAAACCAAATCCAAAGCAAAACCAATATGATATAACTCGAAACTATACATGTAAAATATATTCAGGTACTGTCCTCTGACTAGTCCTGCTCAGTACGAAAACAAATAGCAATATCATAAAAACGTACTGCTCTATAAGAAAATCAACCCTAAAATACGGGTATGCATACTACGTGCGTCTTGTGCGCACGGAAATCAAAATCCAAATATGTGCCATACATATGTACAGAAATAACATCTAAGTGCATCGGGTGTGCACGAAACATCTGTCATAGGCAACATGTGTGCCTGACAGCAAAATCAGGTGCATCTGACATGCACGAAAAATCTCGATTTAGTGAATCTGGTGTGCACCAAAATCACACTTCAAAACATGCGCCCAACATGCGCGAAAATCCAAATTAGGGGCATCCATCGTGCACGAAACAAATATCGAACATCACCATCGAAATCAAAGTCCAATGCATCTAAGTGCACAAAAGGCGTATCACTGCACTGCAAGCATATATAAACTATACAGAGTGCAGGAACCAAATCGTGTGCGTGCATTCGCACAAAATCAACTCAAATGTCTAAAACCGTAAAATCACAAACATGTGAAACCCAAGCACGAAGACGATATCAAGTGCAACACTGTGCAAAGATCGTAAATCCTCAATTATCAAAATCAAATCATTCGAATAAATCACCCAAAACATCGAAATCAATAATGGCGGCATGGTACCGCTCAAGCGCATCCTCAAAGAATCTCGGGCCAACTGTCGCGGTCATTAATGGGACGTCTCGTCGATGATCATGAACTCTGTCCTGCTGGTGTGCGTAACAATGACCACTCCTGGGTCAAGGTCTTCACTGGGAATTACCAATCTCTCGGTCCATCGGCTCATCGGCCTTGTCAGGTGTGCTAACGGGGATGATCCCGTTCTGGCACGTCTCTTGTCATCTTCCGGTCAATCATCGCGACCACTCGTAAGACAGCATATCACTGGCATCGGCCTCTGGCTCTCTGAATGTACGTGACACATCTGATCCTGGGTGCAAGTATCATTGCAACGGCGTCCTGGAAGGAATCCTGCTCACGGTCTCTTCCATGTCTCGTCTCTGCCAACTGTCCGGAAGTCACCGTCCTTTACTATATCTGCGTCTTGCTCTGGGACGACTGCATTCTCATCGCGACTCCTCGGGAAGGTATATCCAAGCACAATGCCTCGTCATGCGTATCGCATCTCTGATGTAGGCGGAGTGGAACGTCGTCTTATCCAGATATTGTACGGACCTCTTTACTCCACTTTCTCAAATGTCGACTGCTTCGGACTCGTCTCATCGTGGCTATATGGACTAAGCTCCAACGGCTATCCTCGTATCGGGAGTCTCCCAAGAAATGCATCTCACCACCTAGCATCCGAATTAAGTCGAGCCATCCGATCGAGTCGTCAAAACCTCATAATCCCCCAAGAGCTCAACCTCTTGGGCACAGTTTAATAGTATCGAGTACATACCACAGCATCGGTGGTCCAGTCATAGAAGGGCAAACCCAAGCCTCACTAATGGCGCCGTAGAACTGCCGCAAACCCGAAGGTTCAAAGGCTTTCACACGGTCATTAAGTCGAGTTAGGGTTTCATTCTTCTAGAGAGACCATAGAATTGCCTGCATGTCTTTCCGACTACTTTAAACTTGGAATAATAGGTTTCTGACATTCGATCGTCTCTGTCGACTCCCAACGTCTCCGCATGAAGTCGTCTCTAGCTGGAATCAATCTATCTGATGACCTCGCATCGTGGTAGGCGAACGATCCACATGTCCTAGTCATTCATCCTCGATGACTAGCGACCTTCTATCATCTCTTAGTACAACTCGTCCTGCAATAGCTCCAACATCAGGGGCGATATCTCGTCGTTCGCAGCAATAACTGGCTCGCTCGTCTGCACGCAGAACAGTGCCTCGATCATCATGAATAAGCAATACGCCAACGGTCATCAAAATCTGGTTGGCCTCTATCATCGGCTCGATCCTCTGGTACAGATCGGCACGTCCGAGAAATCTCGTAAAAGCGATCTGTCAAATGCTCATGGCGCGAAAACACAATCAGACGACGCCTCTCAATGCAATCGTATATCCATGGAATCACGCCCTGGTCAGTCCTCGTTCGTGACGAGCTCGGGCTGACCGCAACTCTAGCTGTAGCTCTCCCTGCCCGTAATCGCGGCAACAAAACATAACTGGTACCGATGAGGCTAGTTCAGGAATGAATATAATACCGAACAAGGAAATGTACATCCTAAGACTTCTTAAGTGGAGTGGCGTGTCGTAAATATGCCGCGGAACATACCAACGGTACGTCACTCTACTTTAGTCACCTATTCCATCAACCAAGGGTCATCCTACGCTCCGAAGGTAAAACTTAACGCTTTGATACCAACTTTGTCACGACCCGAAAGTACGGAACATGACCGGCACTTAAACTACGAAACGTCTCGATGCGTTCATAATCTAAGAAAGCCGAAAACCCAGAAATCCAAACCAAGAAAAGTAGTAGAGTGAAGGAAAACCAATTTAAATCAAGTAGTTTTAATAGCATAAGCCGAATTATGCGTTTTTAAAAACATCAAATATTTCCTGAAAATTTCGGCAGAGTTTCTTTTGTAAATACTGGCCCCCAAACGGGATACAACATGAATAGTATACGAAATCAATAAAAAGGGCATCCCCAAGCCGGAGCTAGCTCTTCGACAATCGACGGTCACAACCACACAAGCAATATAATATACAACGCCAACGACGAGGATCAAAATTCAAAAGGAAACTCAAAACCACAAGAAAACCGCAGAAATAGAACGCGCGACTCTAAGGTCGAAGGAATAACATCACAGGTCTCTATCTCAAAAATAAATACATGTTTGGTTGATTGAACTTCTAGGTACAACAGAGTAATAATATACAGGTTATATAATGGGGGGTACGATACAAGTAAACCCACCTACTAGCCAATCACCCGAAGGAAACTATGCCCGCAAGCCGTAAAGAAACCTGTAGGGCAAACCTGCAAGAAACTGGGGCACAACGGGGGTGAGTTGCCAACTCGTGAATAGAAAAACATCTACAGAAAGAAATCGCATAAATAACGCAACCTAGGTCAAAGATCATAATGTATCCTCAATATATATAACATGTAGCCTATAACAAGGCTAGGGTAAATATCTAACCCGAGTGTAATCTCATGTGCCCGTGTCAGTGCCTCAGGTAGCAATATATAATATGAATGAGGTATGAATGCATGAAAACAGAGTACATGTAAATGAAGAAACTGTTTTCATAAATTTGTGAGATTTCCTTTGTATCTTTAAAATGAGGTATCATAATGAAATCAGCATAAAACAGTGCCTAGCATCGGCACAAAACGTAATCTCAATATCTCGATATCTCTGTATCACAGTCTCTGTACCTCAATATCTCGAAATCTCAATGTCTCAATCACAATATCTAGTGCGCCGTCAGTCCGGACCGGCCCCTACCATCCATCTCAAGACCACGACGGTATCCTCCGGATATCCGACGCGTCGGGTAATATCACCGGTAGGTAGTCTTCCCCTGCCAGGCTCACATCGTCATCACCACGTGCTTCTTGCCCCGGGGTACCTTACCGGGCCCACCATGTACCCGAAACGGTTCATCCATCTCCTCGAATCGGGTCTCAAAATCCATCAGCAAACTCATGGTGGACGACTCATACATCATGGGAAAACCGCACTTTTTATTTTTAAAAGAGAGAAAGGTTTATTTATGTTTTTGCGGTTTTCCTCCAAATCCAGAAAATCTCATGGAAATCCGAATCCAAAACCTCAATAGCATGTAAAATAGTGAATATATGCATGAGAATCCATGAATGCGGCATAACAATGAATAACGGTATGCATGAAACGACAAGTAACAACTACAATATCTAAGCTGGCATATAAAGTATGTACACTAATATTATGTCAAACTACTGGCTATCAAGCTAAGTTAAGCAATAATATTTTCTAAGGTGTACGTGACATGGCAATTACCGATGAAGATGTGTGTGAGCCGGCAAGTAAGTGTATGTGGTACATACGCATCATCGGTAATGGTGCTGGTGTCCTAACAGCATAATGTCAACAATGCAATATGAAATAACAATGTAAGTATGCGATGCGGAGCGAGCAACCAAAATGAGCGGGAGCTAAATATTGAACAATGGTGCCATTTGAAATAACACGAATCGTGGGGTTTTGAAAATAGGGCTACGGTAGTTTTAAGAAAGGATACATCTTTTGAAATATCCGTAGATCCCTTGACCTGTCTTTTTTTAAAATACCCACGATCCGCTAGTTTTGAAATAGGTTGGAGTCTAATCTAATCTAACAACTACACTAAACTATACGACTGAACTACAGGTAAGGAAACCACCTATCATCTTAGTCGATACACATACATACCTGTATATGTATAGTCGGTGATCCCGCCTCAATAATATCACATCCGATACCATATCTATAATCACACATCCCAAGTCAAGAGTGCGGATCAATCATCAATATATAGCTCGTACGTAAATCCGTCGTACGGCATCCCAAATCTGGGTACGGGTCAAAATCATATTCATCACACTATTCATCCGGTATCCTCTTTATCAAAGATCATAGTCTAAGGTACTGACCTATGTCTAGTACAATACTAATATCATCAATATAGTCATGATCTGACTACTGATCGACAGTCTCGTACAAACCGATATCATCAGCACATATCATCATCAAGGGGTATACATCGCCCAATACAGCCTAGGACCAATATCCTAGCATAACATATCTCCTATCACGATCACATGTCGACCACCTATTTATAATACTATTCGCCCGTATCGTCGCCCTAAGATTCGCTAAAACACCAGGACGTACCTCAAGTACGAATCCTGCCATATCACCGATATCACAATCTCAACACAAATCTCATCGACTCATCTCAATCCCAAGTATCATCCTCAAATCCGTATGTGAACACATAGTCCCATACCCATGTGAACACATAACTATGTATTCCTGTATAAGCACAAATGAAAGAAGAAAGTAAGCAAGTATGGGTGGGTGTGTGCATACGTGGTGCGACCACAACTCTAGGGTTTCGCGACGCTAAATATCCAACACCAAATATCCATATTATCATCAATATACTGAAACAATATATAAACAATATATATATGTGTGTATACGTATTCGTATACATCGCCGCGAACTGCGGGAGTGCTATACGCCATCCACCCGACTTCTCCACGTAAATATAAATCTACTCACCTGGTCCTCGCTCGCCGGTGCCGACGTCGCCACGCGCTTGCTTGTCGTCTCGAAGTCCACATGGGGTACCTACATATCATAACGCACCATATCGCATTAAAATCCGACTCATGACCAAAACGACGCACGAAACCCACATAGGTCAGAACCTAAGGTTGCTTTCACAAATCGACCTAAAAACCCTCGACGTCGGCGTACAAACGCCAAACCATCGAGAAAGCTCCCAACACATTCATTTGTACAATTACAAGCACTAATTATAATATAAAATAGCTTAAAATTCACAAAAACCCCAATTTCACTTAAAAAGTCATTTTTCCGAAAATCTAGCAAGCACAAATCACCGTTTTAGTACAAAACTCGACGTTTAAATGAATGTAGCGGCCAAAATACTTATTAAATATCTTAAATAAGTCATATAAACCCTAATTAGATTTTTAATCTCACTAACTTTCATTAACCCGAAATTCTAGTGTACAATCTTACCCAATTTTAACACTTTTAAAGCAACAATACATGATTCAACAACTAGAGTAGGTTTCGCACAACCTAAGGTGTTAAAATACTCATTAACATGCCAAAGACATGATGAAAGCCTTACCATATTTTAATTCTCAATTTAACATAATATTTACAAAAACTAGTTTGCAATATATATAATTATCACAAATTTAAATTAACAAAAATGCAACCAGCAACTAGATTTGATTTTAGCAAGCAATTATATGTTAATCTACCCATCACAATCCTAATCCAATGCTCAAACCCTAATCTTCATTCAAAACCATACACTTGAAATTTCAAACTTGCAATTAAACCTAATTAACACTTAAATACATTAGCTTCAAGCAAAGAACTTACAAATTAAGTATTGGGTAAAGATTTATACCTCACAAAACAAGAGATCAAACTTGCACACTTGACCTCCAAAATGGCTTCTAGCTCTAAGATCCATGCTAATTTGAGTCAAGAATAATGGATAAGGGATTAATGATGAATTAATGTGACTTTGTGTTGATTTTTGAGGCAAAATTTGAAGGATTTTGGAGTGAAAAGGAGGTGGAGAAATTTGGGGCTGCAAGAGGAGGGGGCTCGGCCAAATGGGAAGAAGGTGGGTGGTGAGTGTGTATGTGAGTTGAAAAGAAAGTCCAAGTCAAGGAATAATACCCATACCACATAATACAACACCCCATGCCTTGATGTTTATTGTTTTTCTTTATAAATTCATTTCCTTTAAACATGAAGTGTGAACAATTTGGGGCAACTTGGCTGCTGATTTTGGACAGAAAAAGAGGAAAGAGAGAGAGTGTGGTGGGTGTGGGTGAGGTCAAGCATTGTCAAAGTCAACAAATCCCATACTTATATATCTATTCTTTTCTCTTCATTTCATTGTTTCCTTTTCTTTTAACTTGAAGTGGGGATAACTTTGGGTGGGTTTTTTTTTCAGATTTCGGCCAGCCCACTAGGGAAGGGGGTGTGTGAGTGTGGGTGAGGGAAAATGATAAATGTTATACTCCAATTTCCATTTAATTTATTTTCACCATTAAAGCCTTTTTCTTCGCTATTTTCTAAACCGTTTTGGCAAACGATTTCGTTACAAAAGCCATGTGATAAAATTTTATTTAATGTTTTATGATGCACAAAATTTGTTTCAACTCATTCCAATTTGTAATTTTCCCTAATTAAATATATTAGTGACGGCTTAAAATAATATTAAAATAATTAATTTCGGAAAAATTTTCAGAAAATTTGAAATTTCACCAGTGGCTCAATAAACACCAATTAGTAGCAATTACATAGCTAGAATATGTATATTTAATTTTATAATAAAGATATTTGCATTTTGACTTTTTTACAGAAAACCCCCTTATTTTACCTTTTTTTCGAAATTTCACCGAAACGATTTTCAAAACGTTACAAACTGTGCACAAAAGAATTATCCAATAGGTGCAGCCATGGTGCACAAACCCATAAATCACGAAACCCAATCATCAAAACTCAATCCAAGCGATAAAAGTGTGATAATCGGATCACAAAAAAAATTTGCAACAAATGACATTGAGGTGCCTACAATGTCGAAAAAATATGTCGGTGCGCCCAAAACTGGCGGAGCAAGAACATCCGCTTGCCTCCTGCTCACGGTCTGGCGTCCTCTGTCTCTGTGTCCTCATTTTCTCTGTGGATTACCAATCTTACAATCTATCGGCTCGTCGGCCTGATCAGGTGTGCTAACGGAATCGATTACGCTCTGGCACTCCTCTGGTCATCTCTCGGCCAATTAGCATGACCACTCGTAAAGCAGCACGTCACTGGCGTCGGCCTCTGGCCCTCTGAATACACACGACACATCTGATCCTCGATGCAACTCTTATCGCAGCAGTGTCCTGGAAGGCACCTGTTCAAGGTCTCTTCCGATCTCACCTATGCCGAACTGTACGGAGGCTGGTACTCTTGCATAATCTTTTCTCGTTTTCTGGACATCTGCGTTCTCATCACAACATTTCCTCGGGAACTGGCTGTATCCCAACGCCTCTGTATACATATCAGATCTCTAATCTCAGCGGGGAGTAACAACAGATCGTCAACATCTCGCACAAACCTCTTGTTCCACTCGTCTTTATTACCGTCCACTTCGACGTCACGTCTTGCTATCTGCGTACTGCAATTGTTCTCGGCTATAGTCAGTCCGGAGTCTCTCACATGGACTCAAAACTATGACTCGGTATCTAGAAGACATCTAGCCGAACACGTCCTCGGGAACTCGTCCCAACCATCGGAGGAATATACCTTATTCATCCGTTCTCGATCAACTCACAACGCATCTGGGTGAGGTCCTTCTATCTGAAACTGGTCAACTTACTGATCTCACATCGGGGTATCCGACGAACAACGTCCTCTCTTGATTGCTCTACTCTAGATCTGCATAAGATTCTCCACACTGGAAATCTTCAACTCAACTGAGCCTGCGTCGGCGCATCAAATCAGACGAATCATATCAGTCGCTCAACTCGAGATACACTAGCTATCTCCTTTCACATCTCTGCCTGAAATCTCCAATGGTTTCAGCTCATAAACTCTAGAAGCGACATCCTATCAATCTCAGCAACAGCCGGGTCATCTGTCTGCAAGGTAGACGACATCACAAACTCTGAGGTGGGTTGTACATCGGCAGTCATCTCCCAACATGCAGCCTCTAACAATGGCCCGATCATCCGGTGCAAAACCGAACACTCGCCTCAAACGAGAGGTCACAAACACTAAATCGATACGTTCCCATGTCACTAGAAAACACGATGGTCAGTCCTCATCCATGACGAGCTCGCCCTGACCGTATCACTAGCAGCAGCTCAATCTACGCTCAAACCATGGTGACAGGAAACTCAAGCATGTATCCAAGAAGATAAATTAAAGGAACGAAAGGAATCAAAAGATCCAGAATGGATACATGATCATAAGGAGAAACAGAATCAATGAGAGTATGATCATAGGAACGAATAGAATCAAGGATCTCAAATGGATGTATGATCAAGGGAACGAAGAGAATCACAAGTCTCAAGATATGTACATCCTAAGGTCACTTAAGCGGAGTATCGTATCGTAATTTTGCCGCGGAACATACGCACGGTACGTCACTCTACTTGAGTTACCTACTCCATCAATCAAGGTCAATCTATGAAACGAAAGTTCAGGTCTAATACCCCCCTGTTCAAGTCTAAGTTCCGTAAGGTCAAGCCTAGGTTCCGAAATAGATTACGCCCCAGACTCCACATAGTCAAACCTAGACTCGAACCAAGGTTAAACCTAATGCTCTGATACCAACTTTGTCATGACCCGAAATTTAGTTCGTGACCGGCACTTAAATAATGCCGCATCTAAAGGCCTAACATAAATTAAGTAAGCCGAAGCCCAGAAATCTAAACCTTTTAAAGAAAATAAAAGATGTGAAGTTTTGAAATAAAGGTATGATGAAATTAAATGGTTTTTTAAATGCATAGATAATGGAACATGAAAAATGCAAGTGGATTTTACTAGTTGAAAAACATGTTTCGTCTTTTAAAAATTTGGGCAGCACCTCTCTTGTATATTTTGATCCAAAACCACATATATATGATAATATAAAAGGCATCCCCAAGCGGGAGCTAGTTCTTCGCCAATCGGCGGAATCACAACCACGCAAAACAGCAAAATAAGTATACGACGCCCAACGGCGAAGATCAACACAAAGGATAATGAATAAAGCAAGACATCAACCCACCAAGCTGTAACATTTCAGAAAAATAAAATATTATTTTTGGGAAATTATATAATTAAAATAATTGATATAATGAATATTTTAATGACGTGGTTATACCGATAGTTTGGAAAATATTGGAGAATTAAATTGAGTGGTGATTTTTGGAGAAATTTATGTGATTTAGGCAAATTATAAAAAAATTATAATTTATTATATACAAGTTCTCCTAAACTTGATTAATAATCTCTAATTTTGGCATTAAGCTTGATTATGCACATGACTTTAAAAACACTTGTTACATTTTTATGAAACTTGATTTCATGTCTTCATTGTGCATGGTTTCATTTTGGTCTTACAATTGTTTTATAAAGTAGAACCATGGTAAAAGAAAAGGATAAATGATGGAAAAGAAAAGAAAAGAAAAAGAATAAAGAAATGGGTATGGGCAAGAGAGAGGTGAGGGGTCATTTGACCAACGCTCCCATTTGTTTCACTTCATTTCCCTTCACCATTTTCTTCCCCCTCTTCATGCATGGTTGCCCTCCTCCCTCCACCACTTACACCACCTCACTTCACCCCCAAAAACACATCAAAACCATGCACCATCTTCACAAAAAGTGTGTGCAAGCTCACTACAAGCATGGGGAACCAAGAAAGTCTAGATTTTGAGCACTTGGGGCAACTCAAGAAAATTCTTGAGTTGCCAAATGAGATAATTCTTTCATCATTATGTAGTATTTCATTTCCTTTCGCATCCATATTAGTTTAGAATAGTTTAAGGGAGGTTTAGTGAACTTGGAAAATTCCAAGATGAGGTCTTGTGGATTTCTTGAGTTGTGATTGCATAATTGAGGTTAGTAGAGGCCATACAACCCCTGTAGTGTTAGTATTTTGAACTAAAACAGACACTAGAACCCCAAAACCCAAACTTAGAAACCCCGATATCGGATTTTGTTGATTTTGGTATTGTGCTTTAGAGATCTGCTATGACCCGGGGCACCTGAAAATTATTTAGCGAAGACTGAGAGATGTGCAGGCAACCTAGAAGCGACCCTGATGACCCGAGACCCCAACCATCTTCCTTGGCGGCAAATTAATTCTTTCTGGCGGCAAATTGCGGCCAGGGTAGGGGTGATTGGATTCGTGTTTGGTTCATGGCTCTATTTTTAGTAAACTAGACCCTCCACATATGCAAAATTGGCTAATTTCACCTGGGGTAAAATCTGGAGGTGTTTTATTATGTTGTTGTTTCGTTTTGTGACTTCGTTTTAACTTTGGTTTTGGTATTTGGGTTTTAACTCGATGTCTTGGCGTTTGTACGTCGATATCGGGTGTTGTTGGTTGATTTGCGTGAGTAGACCATAGGTTTTAACCTATGTGTGATTCGTGTGCCGTTTTGGTTTTCGTGCGTGATTTCTGTTTACGATGCTATGTGTGTGTATATGTAGGTACCCTCACGTGGATTTCGGATGAAAAGGGGGAGAATGGCGACATCGACTTCGGCAAGCAAGGGTCAAGGTGAGTAGATATATATCTACGGGGGAAGTCGAGTGGATGGCGTATAGCACCCCCGCAAGTTCGTAGCATTTGATGTGTTATGATATTTATATATTTATATGTGTTGTTATGAGATGTTCATACTTAGAAAGTAATGCTTTAGGTGACTTTGGGTTAGTGTTAGTGTTTTCGGAAGATAGTATTTTAGTTAGTTTCTTAGTCGCGAACCCTAGAGTATAGGTGTACACATACATGCACACACGGGATATGTTTTGGTGTATATGATATTTGTGTGTGTGTGTGTGTATGTATGTATGTATGTGGTTATGTTGCTATATATATATATATATATATATATATATATATATATATGTATATATACATATACGTATACTCGTATGAAGAGGATAGTAAGTGATACTTGGAGATGAATCGATGTGATTGGGCAGGATGCCGTGAGATCGGTGATGTGACTTGGGTCGTATTATGAGATACGACATGATATTATAGCGGATCATTGAGCGATGTGTTTTCATACACACGCGGATATATGTTGATGGTATCGGTATGTACTAGACTTTAGATCAGTACCCCTAGTTCATGATATATGATGATGATACCATATGGATATTGAGGTATATGTGATAGTCGACCCATACCCCGATTTTGGGATGCTGTACGATGGATTTACCGTACGAGATATAATTATGATATAGATCTGCACTCTTGACTCGAGGATGTCGTATTGTACGTTTTATCGTACGTGATGCTGTTGAGGCGGGATCACCGACTATTAGATATATATATCGACTCAGACTTAGGTGGTTTTCCTTACCCTTTCGTTTAGTCTCTTAGCTTTGTCCTGTAGTTACTTAGTAGATGTTAGACTGGGCTCGAGTCATACTTATTTCCAAAACTAACGAATCGTGAGTATTTTAAAGACAGACCGAGGGATAGTACGGATCTTTCAAAGGATGTACCTTTTCTTTAAAACACCGTAGCCCCTACTTTCTAAAAACCACGATTCGTGCGATTTCAAATATCAATACTGTATGGCTCGTATATAAAGACGTATATTCTTCATTGTTGCGATTACTATTTATTCTCCGTTTATTCATATTGTTCATATCGCAATGCATGCTTATACTTGTGATTATAGACCCCTGTTGTCAGGACACTAGCACCATTACCGATGATGCGTATGCTCCACATACACTTACTTGCCGGCTCACACACATCATCATCGGTAATTTTCATGTCACGTACACTTTAGAGAATATTATTTCATTGATATCGCTTGCTAGCGGATAGTTCCGATATATCATTACTGTGCTAGTTTATTGCATTCTTTATTTAGATATCCATGCATGTCTATATTCATTTGTCATGTAATATTATGGGGCCTTATGCCAGTAATTCACTGTTATTTACTCTCGAGATTTGGATTCTGATTTTCCATGAGATTTTCTGGATTTGGAGAAACCGCAAGATTTTATAAACTCATTTTATTTCAAAAGATAAAAAGTGTGGTTTTCTCGTGATATGATGTGAGATATTTCCACCATGAGTTTTCTCGGCTCTTGAGCGATATCATACACCCGATTCGAGGAGGAGTAGGAACCGTCTGTGGGTGGATGGTGGACCCGGCGCGTTACCCCGGGGCAAGATGGTCGCAGATGATGGCGTTGAGCCTGGCAGGGGAGCACTACCAACCGGTTATTTGTGACGCGGCGGATATCCGGAGGATACCGACGTAGTCGTGAGATTGATATTTGGGCCAGTCTGGATTGCCGGAGCCCGGAGCCAGTCCGGATTGCCGGAGCCCGAGATATTGAGACTTAGAGGTATTGAGATTATATGATATGGGCCAGTCCGGATTTCCGGAGCCCGAGATATTGGATATTGGGATTTACGTTTTGTGTCGATACTTGACAAGGATTCTATGTTGATTTCATTGATGATACCTCGATTTTTATATACAGAAATCTCACTAAATTAAGAAAACAGTTTTCTCATTCATGATGTATTCTGTTTTCATTTTAATGCATTCATACATCATATATGTATTATGTGGCTACATGAGGCACTGACACGAGCACTTGATATTATACTTATGTGTAGATGTTTCAGGGTTATATTATATTGAGGATATATATTATCGTATGACCTAGGATTGAGTCATACATAAGATTTCTGCTCGGTGATGTTTTCTACTCACGAGTTGGCAACTCACCCCCGTTGTGCCATACTTTCTTGCAGGTTTTTCCGTACAGGTTTCGTTGCATCTTGTTGGCGCACTGCTTCCCTCCGGGTGATTGCTTGGGTAGGTGTGTAGGGATCATAGGCACACACAAGAGGTTCCACAAGGCATCAACCATGCCAAAATCAAATTTTTCTATGTGCCGAGAAACCCTAATCAAGATCGTTTACTAGAGGTAAGGCGAAAGCAAGCAAGTAAACTACTTTAACTACAAGTGAAAGGGATTCAACCTTTGTAGATCCGGTCCTTCACTTCTAAAGCTCCGTGTTGACGTCCCTTCGCTGCGATCATTGGAATCCCGGACCCTAGCATTGGTTTCATCGGAGAAATGAGCGGGCTAGGTCGTTGACTTCGAGGCCGAAGATGATCTACGTCGGGGAGACTCAAACTCAAGCTTTTCCTTCACTTGGTCAAGAACTTTGTGAAGAGAACACCCTATACTACATGGCAAGTAGTAGAGGATGAAGAAATAGGAAGTGGGTTCACTTTGGATTTGGATTTCTCACTCTAAATCTTCACTTCAAAATTTCAAGCAAGCTTTCTTTTTCTTTAAGAAGAAGAAGAAGAAAGAAAAAAATGAATAATCAATAATAATAAAATGAATAATCAAGTGAAGTCTATCATCTTGCAACCATGGGTGAGTTAACTTTTGTAGAGAATAAACTAGAGTTTAGGTTGATGGTTAGGTCAAAGAACAAAACAAAATGGTTAGACTTTTTCAAAGATGCTAAGAAGCTTCATGAAGCTTGAAGCCAAAAGAAAAAGCAACCATTTAGTTTTACCAAAATAAATAAATAAATAAAACCCTAACCATTAACCTAAACATGGTGTAAGTCATACACACACCCAAGTTTGCATGTATCATCAAACATGATACAAACTAGTGCACAAAAATATATCACATATACAACTTGTGCACATCAGGTGAGAAAGACAATCTTAAGTGAACCAATACTAGTTAATGTAAAGTAATATATCAAATATATAATTATACATTAAATCATTAAATCAATACTTGATTTAATGATCCGGTCATATCGCATATAACCGACTAATATGTAGTGTATCAATGTATCGAATCAACACTTGATTCGGTAACTCGGCTATATCACATATAACCGATCAATAATACAAATCGCGAGAATAGAATACAGTATCACATACTGGTATTATTCTCGGTCCCGCACATATCTCATATGCGCTCCTATTTTGTTTCGCTTGAGCCAGGAAACCCCTGTGCAGGACTCTAAAGACTCGTCAATACGCCGGCAGTAGGTGATGATCATATCAAACACCCACAAGCCGCAAGCGGTCTGCTAAACGTAACGGCCACCCGGATATTGAGCGATCAGAAGATCAATGAGCAAGCCTGCTCACACTCCTGTGAATCCAACCAGTAACACTTACCACACAGTCTGGTCTGTTCGTCTGATATGTCGCATATCTCGCCAAGGGGTGGTAAACGTCAGACCCCAGTAGGTCGATAAGTCATGCCGATGTAAGGTCCATAACAAGCATGAAACTACTGATAACACTTACCAGTAAATCAGTGCAACCCTGGCCCGGGATTTCCAGTTATGGCCAGTCGAGCATAGCGCAACATCAACCCTCAATACCGGGAGAGAAGAATCCCCTCCTATCGCTCATTGCCTCCATGTGAATCGGGAATGTACCCAAAAACCACCTGTTTGCACGACTCAGTAGAGCCGTGGTAGGGTGGAAATCAAAGCACAGTGCGAGACACACAAGACTCTATGACGATCTCGGGTCAACAGACTAAGCTGTACCAGTGTCACCAGAGAACTGCCATCTGACGTGAGGTATAATACCATCTGGGAGTTCTCGGCGAGTCCGTTCAGTGTACCCAGTCACCACTGAGCACCCGCATACCATCTCTGATGTCAAACACCAATGGATATGGGATCATCCATCGCCCATCACATGGGTCGAGAAGATATACGCTAGTCTACACTGGAATATCGATACCCCGTCTCGATATTCCCATGACTAGGAACAATGAAGGATGTACTCATTGACTACCCTGGCCCCACTAGTATGATCTGCATCAAAGTCCTGGAAGTCGAGTACACATCCTAAGGGCTTTATCAACATGTAACAGAGAGACAGTAAGTATACATGTTAAGATAAAGAGCAACCAGATAGCGTACTATCATGTCGAGCAAGAAAGTCCTACCTATATATGTTCCAGCATCCACTACAATATACATCTCATGTACAGTAATGGCCTCTAGGGCATACATATAACTAACAATCTCCCATTTGCACTAGGGCTATCTATAGCAGTGGTTGCAGTATCTCATACTCAACCATCCCATATAAGTCTCTCTCTGGGAAAAGGCCTTTGTGAGTGGATCCGCCGTGTTGTCCTCTAAGTCTACTCTCCAAACCTCGATCACCCTGGAGATCAACTATCTCCATAATCAGGTGATGCTGCCTCAGAATATGTCTGGGTCACTGATGGGACCGGGGTTCCTGGGCCAAAGCCACACTTCCATTGTCACACAATGGTAGGAACCTAGTTCATCTCATGAACTTATATACACCCAAACTTCCTCTTTGGTAGTATCTTTGATAGCGATGTCACCAGCCTTTATCGTCTAGTTTGCCACGGTATCTCAGCTTGGAACTCTTCCAACATACCGTCCCTCTACTGAGGGTAAAGACAATGCCTGCGACTGATATTCAGTCATCCTTATCACCCTGGAACCTTTCCAGTGATTCTCCCCAGGATCGATTGATACCATCTCACTACACCTAGTGAGAATCCTAATATCCATTTAGATCTACCTCATAGATATAAAATCTAGGATTTAGGAGGTATCACATAGATCCTATATGGAGAATCCTTGTGATAAGAGGAGATTGACCGTGCGTAGCATAGGAAACTCTTTTCCTATCAAGAGTAAGTTGTCCACGTACAATACGAGGATGACCACCTTACTCTCTACTACCTATTTGTATACACAAGGTTCATCTACCATTTTGATGAAGTCAAACTCTTTGACTATCGCATCAAAACAGACATTCCAACTCCGCGATGCCTGCTTTAATCTGTAAAGCAACTTGCACGCGTTTCCGCTGCTCCCACTGTTTACGAAGCCCTCTGGCTGTGTACTTATAGACGCTCTCTTCTAAATCAGTATTTAGAAAAGCAGTCATGACACCCAACTGCCAGATATCGTAGTCATGGTATGTAGCCGTGGCAAGTAGGATCTGGATGGACTTAAGCACAGGCACTGGAAAAGGTTTCATCATTATCCACGCCTGGTCGATGACGAAAACCTTTAACAAGTCCAGCTTTGAAAGTCTTAACTTTTCCATCTACACTAAGTAATCTTCTCAAGATATACTTTCTCCTGCTGGGGATTTAACCCTTCAGATATAGCATCCAAAGTCCATACTTTGTTGGTGTACATGGATTCCATCTCAGATTGCCAAGCACCAAGCCATTCTTACAGAGTCCCTACTCTTGATGGCCTGCTCGAAACTAGTTGGGTCATCATCTCATGACGCATTCCTTGCTCCCACTGTCATCGAGAAACCGAAGTGTCTCTCAGGCGGATGAGGAACCCTACTAGATCGGCGGAGAGGCTGAGGTTCGTCGGAGACTATTGAATCCTTTGGTTCTATCAAATCATTGGTTGTAGTTTGTATAGCTGGACATCTCGTGCTCAAGTATTCTCCTCCCTGATCACATCAAAAGACATAATACTTATACCCATTTTTGGTTCTCTACTTCTAACTTATATTCATTGAATTTCTCAAAAGCTTCAGACATGTGTTTCAACAGGAACATGTGTCCGAATCTTGAGAGATCATCAGTGAATGTAAGGAAGTACAAAGAACCGGTCTTGGCATATGTAGACTAGGGACCTCTATACATCACTATGTATCAGTCCCAAGAGTTCACTAACTCTTTCTCTGTTTCCAGTAAACAGAGCTATGGTCATCTTATCTTTGTGACATGATTAGCAAGTTTCATAAGATGTAAATTTAAATTGATTTAAATATGCATCTAAATGTAACTTAGCTAGTCGGGTCGCATTGATATGACCTAGTCTACAATGCCTCAAGAAGAATTCGTTCATTTCTGAACTCTTCCTCTCGTGTGTGTTCTGTACGTAAGGAACTGTAGTTTGATTTAGAATGTATATGTTTTTAGATAACGTGCCTGAATCGATCAACTATTGATATAGGAAATGCTCAAAACATTATCCAACAATACAAAATTATATCCTTCTTTAGTAAATAAAGAGACTGATATGATGTTGTATATCAGGTTCGGTATCTAATAACATTCGTTCAGAATCAATGTATTTGGAAACACAGGGTGATAGTGACCAACAGACTTGGCTGCAACACTTGCACCGTTTTCTGTCTCATGAAACTTATCACCCGTTCTCAGTTCTCTACCTTTCTGTAGCCCATGTAACAGATTACATATGCGAGATCCTGATCCGGTATCTCATACCCAAGACGTAGAGAATACAGAGAAACAGTTCTTTGTAATGAACACACCCGAAGAAGATGCATCATCATGCACTTTCTTCGTTTGGGCGGCATGGGAATCCTGGTATTCTCCTAATTCCTGCTCGGTCTTATAACAATTATAAGTTGGAGCGGGACCAACGTTCCCCAGCTCAGTATAAAAAGCGGGTTCGGTCAATACATCCATATTATTATCTTGATTAAGGCGTGACATGGTCGCTACCTGGAGAGAGAGAGAAGAAAACACTTTGCGTGCACTCTTGCAAGATTAGATTGGTTATATATTTTATCTAATCAGGATGGCTCCCACTGTTTTTATCAAATCTTCCTTCAAACCCTAAAAGGAAAGACTAGCCGGGATTAATTACACTCTACAAGTTCGCCAATCTTTCAGCCAGGCCAGTGCCGGTTTGAGAGAGGTTCCCCATGCTTTCGCACGGACCTAATTAAAGTAAACCTCGTTTTCCCAGGGGCATAACCACGTTGACACCTTTCTAGACACCTACTTGATCGGCTAATTGTAAAGTGCAAAACTCTCCCAGGAGTAACAATTACTCGCAGTGGGTATCGGGATCCAACTATCATATAGAAGGTATGCAATCTCATTGCAAATTTCAACACTTGAAACTCCCGATAAAGGTTTTTACCCCTAGCACTTATGACCTTAACTATGGTCAACAAATCATAAGCACTAGTCAAGTTCTACCCGTCATTTCGTGATTAATTAGACCCACCCACCTTAACTAAGGTCAACAAAGTCACACGACTGTCCTAACTAATCGCATCATATGCGGTGTAGGAAGACATCACTTAGCTACCGTACACTGTGCCTTGACTATGGTCAACAAACACAGCACGAATACTAAGTACTCTACTTCCTATAATGATGGAGGGTTGCGGATGGTTTTTATGAAAACCTTTAACGCTTTGAACTTGATCTCGTTGCGGAATCAAATGGTTTTTAAATGGAGTGTTTTTGAGGCTTTTGCTAGTTTCGCTAAAGAGGTCACTCCCGGTGAAGGGATCTCGGCTCTTTCCTCGTCGAATGAGGTGCAGGATATTCACAATACCACTATGCAAAGAAAGAACTAGAAAAGCAATCAAAAGACAAACCGAAGGTTGTAGCATCTGCTAATTATTGCTAAAGAGGTCACTCCCGGTGAAGGGATCGTCGACTCTTTCCTTATCGAATAAGGTGCTGGATGTTCTACAAGGAACACCGCTATGCAATGCAACAACTAGAGCTACCTGATTTTTGAAATTCAATTCCACAACATCTTTTAGGTTTATTTTCTTTCATTAATCTCATTAATGAATGTCCCATCATTTAAGTCCACCTAAACATCACAGATAAATACAACGTACACTTATGCCATCCGCATTCGCCTCGATGTCCCGTCTGCACCGTTAGGTTAGGTAACTAACGGCAGAGCGGGGCAGGGCTAGCGCGGGTGTAAAACATAAGCAACGTCTATATAATATATCATATATACTATATACAATATCTATCTAAACAAATCACATGATCACATCACAGATAACGCAGCAGAAAATATCATATGAAATATTGGATATACTAGGACGTCCGTGTTTTATTTTGAGCCTGTATAAAACACGGATTCCACGGTCGTGATGAATAGCCAATCACACACCCCTAGACCCCTACGAGAGCGGCAAGTAACCCTACCAATTCTAGAGTTAGGAGACCCGGACTTGACTCCTCGAGATGGTCTCCCTCTGGACCCTAGAACCCGGTTACTTATGCTCCCCGCCTTGGGTCTATCCTAATACGGAAAAGTAAATAATATACAACGGTGACATCATCCTCAACCCGGAAGTGCCGCAATATAAGAATATTACATACAAGTTTTTTACATGAATGAAAATGAAAAACACTCGTCTCACATAAAAAAAACCCGGCTATTCAAACACGACGATCCAATATAACATATCCAGCAACACATAACATCACATGTCATCAACGTAAGTAAATATGCCCATCCCAATTGTCGTTGACATATAGCAACGAAACCGGCGATATCACATATTACACTTACGGTCGTAGAAAAGAAAGTATAAAACTACAATAGTTGGAATCCGCAACCTCTTTAGACATCGCATGCCCAATCAAATGAATTCCTTAGACATCGCATGCCTAACAATTATAAACCCCGCATTTTAGTGTCATTATCAAAAACTCTTTTCAATATCAAGTCGGGCAATTCAACAAGATTCCCGACATCCTGAACGAATGCTCGTCGCAAACTTTAGTAGACGGCCGCACCCCCGATACCGTCGACGAAGTGCACTAAGGCGGAACACCGCTGCCGCGAGCACCCGAACGGATGCTTTCGGCGACGGGGTTCTCCTACAGTCACTTGGTCAGGGCTATGGGGTGTAGCTGTCTATTAAGTTTACCCGGCGAGTATCCGTGTACGTAACGTGATTGCGACGGACTTTTGATCGCATCAAAATTCCGTGGCAACCGATCATTTGAGACTAAAGTGCTATGTTTATAATATTCAAATCAGTTATCTCATAACTACTTGTGGATTCCAAATATTGTATCACATTCCAAATAAATAGACAATGTTAAACTTTCCAATCGAACAATCAAACACCTAAGTTTTCCCGAAAAGCTCAACACTTGAAATAAGTTTATAAACATCCACTTCATGCCACAGTACCAACGGTCCAGCCGTAGAAGTGTCAAGCCAACGCCTCACATGTGGCACGCCGTACTGCCCCAAACCTTAAGGTTCAAAGGGCAGTTCAAGACGGTCACATAATCGAGTTAAGGTTTGTTGTCTTCTAGAGGGTCCATCGCGTTACTTGCACTACTTAGACGTTCTTAAACTACGGAAAAATCCAACACTTGGAAATTTTCCGGCAGGGAAAAAATGGGTTATTTATATCCGGTCGAACATTTTAACATGTTCGAAAATTACCCGGACAAAATAAACAAAGTTAAATAATCCGATCAAAACATCGAGTCCCCAAAACAACCCAGAAAACTCAACTGTTGAGTATAGATTAAAAATTCCCATAAAACAGAGGAATTACAGACGGGCATTACTGTGCAAAGCACGTGCCAAGAGTCACCTTTATGGCCGCGGAACCGCCGCGCAAGCCAGGGTGGGGCCACGGTTCCGCGGCGCATTGGTCGAGTTAGGGTCACGTACTCCACAGTAATTCCTAGAAAACCCTGCTGAATTTTTTGGATATTTTTAATTCACAAAAATCCACAGTTCGAGAAAATGTACAGAGAAGGGTATCGATTAGGGTTTCGGGGTTCGATCATGTTTCTAACTTCGTCTACACTTCGCCTAAAGCTCTAGCTAGGCTCTGATACCACTGTAGGGATCCTAGGCACACACAAGAGGTTCCATAAGGCATCAACCATGCCAAAATCAAATTTTTCTATGTGCCGAGAAACCCTAATCAAGATCGTTTACTAGAGGTAAGGCGAAAGCAAGCATGTAAACTACTTTAACTACAAGTGAAAGGGATTACAACCTTTGTAGATCCGGTCCTTCACTTCTAAAGCTCCATGTTGATGTCCCTTCGCTGCGATCATCGGGATCCCGGACCCTAGCGTTGGTTTCATCGGAGAAATGAGCGGGCTAGGTCGTTGACTTCGAGGCCGAAGATGATCTACGTCGGGGAGACTCAAACTCAAGCTTTTCCTTCACTTGGTCAAGAACTTTGTGAAGAGAACACCCTATACTACATGGCAAGTAGTAGAGGATGAAGAAATAGGAAGTGGGTTCACTTTGGATTTGGATTTCTCACTCTAAATCTTCACTTCAAAATTTCAAGCAAGCTTTCGTCTTCTTGAAGAAAAAGAAGAAAGAAAGAAAAGAATGAATAATCAATAATAATAAAATGAATAATCAAGTGAAGTCTATCATCTTGCAACCATGGGTGAGTTAACTTTTGTAGAGAATAAACTAGAGTTTAGGTTGATGGTTAGGTCAAAGAACAAAACAAAATGGTTAGACTTTTTCAAAGATGCTAAGAAGCTTCATGAAGCTTGAAGCCAAAAGAAAAGGCCACCATTTAGTTTTACCAAAATAAATAAATAAATAAAACCCTAACCATTAACCTAAATATGGTGTAAGTCATACACACACCCAAGTTTGCATGTATCATCAAACATGATACAAACTAGTACACAAAAATATATCACATATACAACTTGTGCACATCAGGTGAGAAAGACAATCTTAAGTGAACCAATACTAGTTAATGTAAAGTAATATATCAAATATATAATTATACATTAAATCTTTAAATCAATACTTTATTTAATGATCCGGTCATATCGCATATAACCGACTAATATGTAGTGTATCAATGTATCGAATCAACACTTGATTCGGTAACCCGGCTATATCACATATAACCGATCAATGATACAAATCACGAGAATAGAATACAGTATCACATACTGGTATTATTCTCGGTCCCGCACATATCTCATATGCGCTCCAATTTCGTTTCGTTTGAGCCAGGAAACCCCTGTGTAGGACTCTAAAGACTCGTCAATACGCCGGCAGTAGGTGATGATCATATCAAACACCCACAAGCCGCAAGCGGTCTGCTAAACGTAACGTCCACCCGGGTATTGAGCGATCAGAAGATCAACGAGCAAGCCTGCTCACACTCCTGTGAATCCAACCAGTAACACTTACCGCACGGTCCGATCTGTTCGTCTGATATGTCGCATATCTCGCCTAGGGGGTGGTAAACGTCAGACCCCGGTAGCTCGATAAGTCATGCCGATGTAAGGTCCATAACAATAACAAGCATGAAACTACTGATAACACTTACCAGTAAATCAGTGCAACCCTGGCCAGGGATTTCCAGTTATGGCCAGTCGAGCATAGCGCAACATCAACCCCCAATACCGGGAGAGATGAATCCCCTCCTATCTCTCATTGCCTCCATGTGAATCGGGGCTGTACCCAAAAACCAGCTGTTTGCACGACTCAGTTGAGCCGTGGTAGGATGGAAATCAAAGCACAGTGGGAGACACACAAGACTCTATGACGATCTCGGGTCAACAGACTAAGCTGTACCAGTGTCACCAGAGAACTGCCATCTGACGTGAGGTATAATACCATCTGGGAGTTCTCGGCGAGTCCGTTTAGTGTACCCAGTCACCACTGAGCACCCGCATACCATCTCTGATGTCAAACACTAATGGATATGGGATCATCCATCGCCCATCACATGGGTCGAGAAGATATACGCTAGTCTACACTGGAATATCGATGCCCCGTCTCGATATTCCCACGACTAGGAACAATGAAGGATGTACTCATTGACTACCTAGGCCCCACTAGTATGATCTGCATCATAGTCCTGGAAGTCGAGTACACATCCTAAGGGCTTTATCAACATGTAACAGAGAGACAGTAAGTATACATGTTAAGATATAGAGCAACCAGATAGCGTACTATCATGTCGAGCAAGAAAGTCCTACCTATATATGTTCCAGCATCCACTACAATATACATCTCATGTACAGTAATGGCCTCTAGGGCATACATATAACTATCAAGGTGGGTTCACTCGCTTCGTGACCACCGTTGTGCCTTTTATTATATTCTGTTGTATCTAGTAAACTCCATCAACCAGACTTGTATTATTTATAGACTTAGAAGACCAGTAGGTTTATTCTTTCGACCTTAGAGTCGCACCTGTATTATTATGGTTTTTCTCTGATTTTCTTGAGGATATTATTTCTCTTGATGAGTTTTGATCCTCGCTCTTCGGCGTTGTATATTATATTGCATTGCGTGGTTGTGTCCGCCAATTGGCGAAGAGCTAGCTCCCGCTTGGGAATGCCTTTATATTATGCATGTTTGTACCCGTTTGGAGCCAGTATTTTGTAACATTTCAGAAAAATAAAATATTATTTTTTTAGGAATTTTTTTAATTAAATAATAAAATATGAATATTTTAATAGGGCGTTATAATTAAATACCGATAAATTGGGGAAAAATTTGGAAATTTTGGAAATTACTAAAAAGGGGGTGCTTTATGTGATTTATGCGAATTATGAAGGTTTATGAATCATTTGACACTAGTTTAGTGCTAATCGCGATTAAATATCGCTAATCGCGTATTAAGCGTGTTTTGTGCACATGACATGCACCAAGTTATTTTAACACTTGTTACATTTTATCATGGTCTTTTCTTCATTTATCATGCATGGTTGTTGACTTTAGAAAAGAAAAGGAAAGGAAAAAAGAAAGGAAATGATGACTTAAGGAGAGAGGGGGACATAATGATTAGGGTAGGTATACTTTTTGTGAGAGAGAGAAGTGAGAATAATTGAGAGGGGGAGAGAGGGTGTTGCCTCATTATTTCCTCCACCATTTTCTTCTTCTTATTCTTCCTCATCTCCCTCCATCCTCTACCCTCATGACCCCTATATGAAATATCCACCAAAACCCCATACCCATTTCATTAAAAACTTGCACAAGCTCAAGGGAAGCACACTGGACCAAGAAAATTCAGATTTTGATGATCTTGGGGATTCATGAGTGTCAAATGAGGTAATCCCTTCACAAATAGAATAGTATTTCAATTGCTTTAGCCTCTATTCAAGATTAAAATCGATTTCGTGTAGTTTTGTGCACTTTGGAATTTCCTAGAAGAGGTTATGTGGAATATTGAGTTGGGTTAGTGCTAATAAGCCTTAGTGGTGACCTTAAACCCCCCTTGGTGCTAGAAACCCAGACCAAACACAAACACCAAACCTGAAACCCAAAACAGAAAACTTCCATGTCGATTTGTGAGTGTATAGAGTGTGCAGGTGAATCTGGAGCGACCCGGGGAGTTTTTGAGAGTAGCAAAAAACACCACTAGCCTAGATTTACCACCACGAGACCACCCTGCAAAAACGACACCCCAACTCCCCTCAAAAACCGATCTGGCCGGATTTTTGCTAGGTGTGGCCGGCCACTTGGTCAAGTTAGGCTCCCAAGTTGCTTCTGTAGGTCATATACCCTATATACATCATCCCGGTATTGTTTGTGCACATTCTTTTCACCTTAATCAAAATCTGGGATTAGTTTCATGAGTTGCTGGGGGTTTGGTTTTGCGTATTTTGAATTATGGATTTTAGGAATTTGGTCTTAACTCGATGGTTCGACGTTTGTACATCGACATCGAGTGTTATTTCGTGGTTTTGAAAGCGTAGTCTATAGGTTCAAACCTATAGGCTTTTAGCGTGTCGTTTTGGTTTCTAGACTTGATGTTAATAGCAATTGCGATTGTTTATTATATATAAGTACCTCATGAAGACTTAGAGACTACAAGCAAGTGCGTGGCGACATCGGCATCGGCAAGAAACAGGTGAGTAGATATATATCTACGGGGAGAAGTCGGGTGGATGGCGTATAGCACCCCCGCAAAGTCGTAAGATATGATGCGATGTGTTATAGAGATACATTTATATGTTATTGAGAGATTTGAACACTTAGCAAGGAAAGGTTTAGGAGATTTTGGGTTAGTGTTAGCGAGAATTGAAGAAAGGATTTAGTTGGTTTCTTAGTCGCAAAACCCTAGAGTAAAGTTTTGCATACACATACATACACACTTTCGCATACCTTTTCCTTCCTTGTGCGTATCGTGGATGTCATATATGTTCGTATTCATATGCATGGATGATGAGGATATTATTTGGTAGTTGGAGATGAGTCGATGAGATTAGGCATGGTGCCATGAGGTCGATGACGTGATTAGGTGCGTATTATGAGATACGACATGATATTAGCGGATCTTTAAGCGATGTGTTTCACACGCACGCGTACATATATGTTGATGATATTAGTATTGTACTAGACTTAGATCAGTACCCCTCTGTTCACGATATGTGATGATAAGGATATCAGATGAGTAATGAGATAAATATGATATTTGACCCGTATCCATATTTGGGATGCCGTACGATAGATTTACCGTACGAGAGATAATTATGATGTTAGATCCGCACTCTTGACTCGAGAGTGTCATATATATTATTGTATCGTACGTGATACCATTTGAGGCGAAATCACCGACTACTAGATATATATATATAGGTCGACTCAAACTTAGGTGGATTTCCTTACCCTTTTGACTGGGCTCGAGTCATACTTGTTTTCAAAAGTGGAGAATTGTGAGTATATTAAATACCATAACTGTATGACTCGTATATTGGATAGGTATATTCTTTTGTGTTGCCGTTACTATATCGCGTTCTGTATATTCATGATGTTTCATCGCATTGCATACTTATACATATGTTATCTGTAATTATTATGAAACTATGCTGTCAGGACACCAGCACCATTACCGATGATGCGTATGCTCTATATACACTTACTTGCCGGCTCACACACATCATCATCAGTAATTGCCATGTCACGTACACTTTAGAGAATACTATTTCGTTGACATAGCCTGCTAGCTGATATTGCAATATGTTATAGCTTTCATATGCTAGTTTAACTATTGCATTCATTGCATGATATAAGATGCATTCATATATTCATTGGTTATGCAGTATTATGGAGATTTATGCCGGTTTTCACTGTTTATTGACATGGTGATTTGATGATTTCGGATTCTTCTTGAGATTTTCTGGATTTGGAAACTGCATGTGAAAGTTTTATAAACTGATGAATTATTTTAAAGAGAAAAATTCGGTTTTCCTTGATATGATGAGTTTTTTCCACCATGATGTTTTCTTGGTTCTGAGATGGTTTTCGAGACCCGATTCGAGGAGTCGTATGAACCGTTTGTGGGTACATGGTGGACCCGGTGAGGTACCCCGAGGCGAGAGTGATTTCATGGAGGATGATGAGCCTGGCAG
Source organism: Agapanthus africanus (assembly GCA_030015575.1). NCBI lineage: Eukaryota > Viridiplantae > Streptophyta > Magnoliopsida > Asparagales > Amaryllidaceae > Agapanthus > Agapanthus africanus. Next base: position 175,402,641 of record JASDDO010000016.1, on the reverse strand, counting down.
GGGGCACTACCTACCGGTGATATTATTTGGACTCGTCGATTATCCGGAGAATACCAGCCGGAGTCATGAGTGGATACAGGCTGATCCGTTCTGCCGGAGCCCGCGGGCCGATCCCGCAGATGATACGGATGCCTGAGATATGAGGATTTATGTTTTGTGTCGATGCTGGACACGGATTCTATGTTGATTTCGTTGATGATATCTCGATTTATATACATACAGAACTCTCATTAAATAAAGAAAAACAATTCTTGATTCATGATGTATCTTGTTCTCATTCTATGCATTTGCACATCATTTTAGTGACATATTGCTACCTGGCATTTGTACATCATATTAGTGACATGTTGCTACCTGAAGCACTGACACAAGTACTTGGTATTACACTTAGGTATAGATGTTTACCCTTACCATTATATTGCTTTAGGCCATATTATTATTTTAAGGATATTACCGATCGTATGACCTAGGATTGCGTTATACATTTGATTTCTACTTGTAGATGTTTTCTACTCACGAGTTGGCAACTCACCCCCGTTGTGCCACAGTTCCTTGCAGGTTTTGTCGTACAGGTTTCGTTGCGACTTTACTGGCACATTGTTCCTTCCGGGTGATTGCCTTGGTAGGTGGTTTCCTTTGCATCAGGACCACCATTGTGTATTTGTTATTTCAGTTGTATCTAGTAAAACTCTATTAACCAGACTTGTATATTTGATAGAGATAGAAGACCAGTGTTTATTCTTTCGACCTTAGAGTCGCGCGTTGTATTATTATGGTTTTCATGTTGATTTTGAGTTCCCTTTTGAGCTTTGATCCTCGCCCTTAGCGTTGTATATTATATTGCTTGCGTGGTTGTGACCGTCGTTTGACGAAGAGCTAGCTCCCGCTTGGGGATGCCTTTTATTATTTCGTATACTATTCATGTTGTACCCCGTTTGGGGCCAGTATTTACAAAGGAAACTCTGCCGAAATTTTAAGAAATGACTTGATGTTTTTAAAACGCATAATTCATCTTATGCTATTAAAACTACTTGCTTTAAATTGGTTTTTCCTTCACTCTACTGCTTTAATTGGTTTTGATTTCTAGGTTTTGGCTTACTTAGATTATGTACGCCTTGAGACGTTTCGTAAATTAAGTGCCAGTCATGTTCCGTACTTTTCGGGTCGTGACAAAGTTGGTATCAGAGCGTTAGGTTTTACCTTCGGAGTGTAGGATGATCCTTGGTTGATGGAGTAGGTGACTCAAGTAGAGTGACGTACCGTGTGTATGTTCCGCGGTATACTTACTGTAAGTCTACGCTAGCGCCCCGACAGTCTACAGACGCCAAATGCGGAACAAAACTTTTAAACTGGCGCTATCGTATACTTTAACCCGGATCTGCCATTATTGCTAAACTAACAAACTGTAAAGAGTGTAGAATGGTTATACCGAACGATCCGAGTCCTTCGTTCTTCAACCATCATCCCACGCTCCATTGCGGCTACTCCGATCTCGTCGATCTCCGATGTCCTCGTCGAAGTGGCACCACATGATCGGTTCTTTAAACGGGCTCCCGCCTCTGACTCGAGGCAACTCGATCGTCAAGTTTGCTAAAAGAGACGACCAAGAATGATGTAGAGAATGAGTAGATGACTTTGTCTCACTTCGTCCAAATCCGTGGACGATCGGTTAATGAAGTTGCCGTGGAAATCGGGTGATGGAATGAAATGGACTGTGAAATTCCATACACCGATAAAACCTATCATAATCTTTTCTATCAAGTGAAACATCAAGTGAGAGTGAGAATGAGGAGAGAGAGAGGGCAAGCCATATATAGCAAGAGGGAGGTGACCGTAGGAGAGGGGGGGTGACCATAGGATAAAGCTTCTCACTTCAAAATATCCTAAGGAAAACAAAAGGTATTAATACTAAAGCATGAATCACTAATACACCTCATCATGCTTTAATTGCAACCAATGAAAACATAACACCAAATAATCCTAGTCACCTCATCTAGAATCTTCTAGAAGAATCCACACTCATCTCAAGAAAAGACAAATCCGTCTTTAACCGAATGTTAAAAGACGGCTGATAGAAAACTGGAAACTGGCAACTTCAAAAAGTGATCCTGAAACGACTTTCAGGATAACCCCGAAACTGTATAAATATACCCGCATTTGTATTACGACCGAATACAAATGCAACTGAGACAAAGATATTATACCTACTCAATATAATACTCGGATCCGGCTTAAACCAAAGCCGACCAGTATCATCTGCCCGAAAACTGACACGTGCGTAAACGCACGTGCATTTTCCGAACCCTGCCATAAAACCATACGGCCTCTACAACGTTTCGCCCGAACTTGGGAAACTGTCTGTGGGGGACTCTAATGACTCGTCAGCACCCTGGCAGTGGGTTTAACCACAAACCGTCAGCGGCACTAGCAATGCATAACGGCTGCCCACGGACTGACCTCAAGGGTGGCCGAGGAGCGAACTCAAGGGAGACCGATGAGCGAACTCCTCCGAAAACCCTACTGAGCCTAACAGTGACAATGTATATACAGTCCGGTCCGTTCGTCAATGAGTATCGCATATCTGTCTAGGGGGCTAGCAACGTCAGACCCCCAAAAGCAGTATAAGTCATGTCGGAGTGAAGCCCAAATACACCCTGAGATACTACTGGAGTACCTACCAGTAAATCTCCTACCATGGCCATGGATTTGTGTAATGGCTCTCCTAGACACAGCACGACCTCGCCCCCAATACCGGGAGAGACGAATCCCCTGCCGATCCGCTCACGTGCCTCCATATGGCTCGGGACTGTACCCAAAAGCTACCTGTTTGCACGACTCTTTTGAGCCGTGGTAGGGTAGAAATCAAAGAACAGTGGGAACTCACACGAGACAAATGACGACCTCAGGTCGATGAACTAACCTGTACACATGTCACAAGGGAACTGCTATCTGACGATATGTATAGTACTAACTAGCAGATTCCCGGCGAGTCCTGTCCGGTGTACTCATAACCCAATGAGCACCTGTATACATCTTAGGTGATCCAACTGACACCAGTGGCTTGTGAGACCGGCCACCGCCCCTCATCGGGGTCTCGACTGTATACACTAGTCTATTCCGGAGTATCGATGCCCTGTCTCGAAACTCCCACGACTAGGGACCATAATTAAGGATATGCATATAAACTACCCAACTCTCACGTATATGATCGCCATCATACTGTTGGTAGTAAAGCAAGATCCTAAGGGCTCTATCAAAGTGTAACATGCAATCAGTCACCTGAACATGTACACGACTGATAAAGGCAAACCAGATAGCATACTATCATCTCGAGTAAGACTGTGCTACCGGGATAGGTCCTTCGCAATCATTGCAATCACGTACCTGTGATCCAATAATTGACTATGAGGGCACTATCTCCAACACTTACGATATGATACTCCGCTTAAGAAGCCTTAGGATGTACATTTCCTTGCACAGCATTATATTCATTCCTATGATCTATCCTCATCAGTACCAGTTATGGTTTTGTTACCACGGTTGTATGGGCGTGGAGTGCTACGGCTAGAGTTGCGGTCAGCACGAGCTCGTCACAAACGAGGACTGACCAGGGCGTGATTCCAGGGACATACGATTGCGTAGGGAGGCATCGTTTTATTGTGTTTTCGCGCCATGAACGTTGATGGATCGCCTTTACGAGATTTCTCGGACGTGCAGATCAGCACCAGAGGATTGGGCTACCGCCAGAGGCCAGCCAGGATGTGATGACCGTCAATGCACAGATTATTTGATGATTGAGGGACTGTTCAACATGCAGACGAATGAGCCAGTTGTTGCTGCGAACGACGAGATATCACCCCAGATGTTGGAGCTATTGCAGTACGAGTTGTACTTAAAGATATGGTAGAAGGTCGCTAGTCACCCGAGGATGAATGACTAAGACATGTGGTTCGTTCGCTTACCCTGATGCGAGGTCATCAGATTGATTGATTCCAGCTTGAGAAGACTTCACACGGATACGTTGGGAGTCGATAGAGACAGTCGAATGTCAGAAACCCATTTTCTAAGTTTAAAGTATTCGGAGACAAATGCAAGTAATGCTATGGACCCTCTAGAAGAATGAAATCCTAACTCGACATAATGACCATGGAACGCCTTTGAACCTTAGGGTTTGCGGCAGTTCAGCGGTGCCATTAGTGAGGCTTGGATTTGCCCTTTTACGGTTGGTCCACAGCTGTTGTGGCACGTATTCGATACTATTAAACTGTACCCAAGATGTTGAGCTCTTGGGGGATTATGGAACTTTGACGAATCGATCGAAAGGTTCGACTTCATTCGGATATCATGTGATGGGATGCATTGCTTGGGAGACTCCAGATAAGAGTATAGCCGTTGGAGCACAGTCCATGCAGCCACGAAGAGATGAGTCCGAAGCAGTCGACATTAGAGAAAAGTGGAGTAAGAGGTTCGTACGAGATATTGATGAGATGACGTTCCACTCCGCCGACATCAGAGATGTGATACGCATGCAGAAGCGTTATATATAGATATATCTTCCAGAAGGAGTCACGATGAGTATGCAGCCGTTCCAGAACAAGAAACAGATTTAGTAAAGGACGATGACTTCCGGGCAGTTCGGCAAAAACGAGATTTGGGAGAGACTTCGACAGGACCTTTCTAGAATATTATACGAGAAGACTTGGACCCAGGAGCGGTCATTTTACGCACACCCAGCAGGCCAGAGTTCGGCACCGTCGACGAGACATGTTATGAGTAACCACGACAGTTGGCCAGAGATTCTTAGAGGATATGCTTGAGCGGGACTATTCCGCCATACTTGATTTCGGTATTTTGGGCGATCTATTCGCATGATTGAGTTTTGATGACCGAGTTTCATGATATTTGTTTTCGTGCACCATGGTTGCACCTACTTGGTATTTATAGTTTGTGCACAGATATTGCACTGATATCGTTTTATGCCTTGGCTGCAAATGTTTATGATTTCATAGATTCCATACAGTTGAGTTAATTTTGTGCTTATGATACGCACACGATTTGGTTTTTGCACTCAATATAGTTCACATATGCTTGCAGTGCATTGATATGTATTTTGTGCACTACAGTTGCACAGGACTTCGATTTGATATTATTTGAGATATTTATTTTGATTTCATGCCTGGGGCATGCATATGATTTGACTTATGCTTACGGCATAGTTTTCATGCACTTTTAGTTTTTTGATTAGATTTTGTGCACGCTGATGCACATGGTTGTGGGATTTGATACCACGGTATACCTGATTTGGATTTGAGATGTGTTGTACACTGTCGATTTCGATTGTGATACTCGATATTTGTTTTGTGCACCTTGTGCACCTGTTTGGATCGTTGCGCATATTTGACGCGCTTGGATTGGATTTTGCGCATGTTCGGCGCTTGATATTGGATTTCGTGATTTCGTGCATGTTGGATGCACATGAGTTAGATTTTATTCGTGCATGATAGATGCACCTGATTTGGATTTTGCGCATATTGGTGTTAGTTATGTATATGCCCTAGAGGCCATTATTGTACATATGATGTATATTATGATGGATGCTTAGATATATACAGAGAGGACTTTCTTGCTCGTCATGATAGTATGCTATTTGGTTTCACTTTATCTTAACATGTTGACTTGTATTGGTTTACTGTTTTACTCTCACATGTTGATAAAGCCCTTAGGATCTGTACTCGACTACTGGGACTATGATGAGATCATACTAGTAGGGCCGCGGTAGTCGATGAGTACATCCTATAACTGTTCCTAGTCGAGGGTATATCGAGACAGGGCATCGATACACCAGAGTAGACTAGCGTATACGCATCTTGACCCATATGATGGGCGATGGATGATCCCATATCCATCGGTGTTTGACATCAGAGATGGTGTACGGGTGCTCAGTGGAGACTGGGTACACTGGGCGGACTCGCCGAGAACTCCCAGATGGTGATATACCACACGTCAGATGGCAGTTCTCCGGTGACACAGGTACAGGGTAGTCTGAAGACCCGAGATCGTCATAGAGTCTTGTGTGATTCCCACTGTGCTTTGATTTCCACCTTACCACGTCCAAGAGGGCGTGCAAAACGGTGGCTTTTGGGTACAGTCCCGAATCACATGGAGGCAATGAGCGATAGGAGGGGATTCGTCTCTCCCGGTATAGGGAGTTGATGTTGTGCTGTGTTCGATTGGCTATAACTGGAAGTCCCTGGCCAGGGCTGATATGGAGATTTACTGGTAAGTGTTTCTAGTAGTTTCTCGACCCGTTATGAGCCACACATCGACACGACTTATCAGTTACTGGGGTCTGACGTATACCACCCCTAGACTTGATATGCGACATATCAGACGAACAGACCGGACTGTACGGGAGTGTTACTGATTGGATTCACAGGAGAACGCACAGGCTAGCTTGTTGATCTTCTGATCGCTCAATACCTGGGTGGCTGTTACGTTTAGCTGACCGCTTGCAGCTTGTGGGTGTTTGATATGATCATCACCTGCTACCGGCGTATTGACGATTCTTTAGAGTCCTACACAGAGGTTTCTTGGCTCAGGCGAAACGGAGTAGTGGCACATATGTGATATGTGCAGGACCGAGAATAATGCGATATGGGATACCGTATTATATTCTCAGGATATTTAGATATGAACCGGCTCATCGAATCAAGTGTTGATTCGATGAATCGGTACATGATATATTAGTCGGTAATATTCGATATAGCCGGATCATCGATTCAAGTGTTGATTCCATGATTTAATATATAATAATATATATGATATATTGTATTACATTATCTAATATAGGCTCGCTTTATTATTTCATTTTCTCAGTGGATGATACATTGATATATATGCGATATATGTTAATTGTATTATTTTCTTTTGTTGCAAATATATAATATATATGTGATATATATTATTGTGACATGATATGATTAATTGTTAAACATGTTTAAGGATGATTAATTGAGGTTAGGGTTTGATTAGGGTTAGATGCTTCAAGTTCCTTCTAGAAGCATTTTTCTTTTTGTCATGGTTGTGATATTTTGTGATGACACTTTTTTAACTTAACCAAACCCTAACTCTAGTTATTTCTCTACAAAATCTTGACCACTCATCCTTGACCATGGTTTACAATTCAATCATATGGTTTATATTCTATTCATCACAAAAGGATTATGATTATTCTTATTAGCTTTTCCATTATCATCTTCTTCTTCTCTCTTGAAGAAAGCTTGCTAGAAAATCCTTATGTGATGAAATAATATGAGAAAATGATATAAAAAGAAAGCAAAATTACTACTCTCTCATCCTCATCTCATCTAGCCCATGGGATTAGTGTGTTCTTCTCTTTTGAGTGAGAAAGCCTGAGTCGTAGCAACTTCAAGGTAGATCATCGGAGATTTGGAATACTTCGAGCTAGCATGGATCGTTCGAGTCGTGGAGCCTCTCATGAGTCCGGGAGATCGTGGATCACGGCAAAGGGACTTCTACTCGGAGCTTGTGAAGTGAAGGAGCGAACTACAAAGGTTGTAATCCCTCACACTTAGATAAAAGTTATCTTCTTGCATGTTTAACCCTAATAATCTAGCAAAGATCCCGGCTTTGGGTTGTTCGGCACGTCTAAAATTTAATCCGGGCATGTTTGATGCCTTATGAACCTTCACAAGAGTGCCTAGGAACCCTACAGTGGTATCAGAGCCTAGCTAGAGCATTAGGCGATGTGTTTACGAAGTTAAAACTCCGATCGAACCCGAAACGACGCAAAAAGACCCCTCTTTGGAAATTTTTTAAATTTTGGGATTTTTCTGAATTAAAAATATGTAAAAAAATCAGCAGGGAATTCTAATAATTACCATAAAACCCGAGCCCCTAATTCAACTAAACGGCGGCGGAACCACGGCGCAAGCATGCCTTGCGCGGCGGTTCCGCGGCGGAACAGTGAGATCATGACACGTGGATTTTATGGTAATGACCGTAGGTACTTGTTGATGTTTCTGGATATTTTTAACAATGATTCCAGTATTGTTTAAATCTGGGGTTTATTTGGTAATAGTAGATTCGATCGGAATTTTTAAGTTCGTATTTCTTTCCGGATATTTAGAAACTGTTAAATTATTTGAACGGATATCATTAACCGACTTTTTCCCGGCACGTAAAACTTTCAAGCGTTGAATTTTTATCGGGTTTAAATCTTTCGGAAAATTGTACAAGTTAAGCGGTGGACCCTCTAGAAGACAACAAACCTTAACTCGATTATGTGACCATCTTGAACTGCCTTTTAAACCTTCGGGTTTGGGGCAGTACGGCGTGCCACATGTGAGGCGTTGGCTTGACCCTTCTACGGCTGGATCACCGGTACTGTGACATATTCTGGGATTATTTGAACTCCGCTCAAGAGTTGAGCACTTTGGGAAATTTTGGGTGTTTGATTATCTGTTCGGAAAGTTTAATACTGTATATTTATCTGGAATGTGATACAATATGTGGAATTCATAGAGTTAGGCATGAAATGCGGAGTATGTGATATTTCGGATTTACGATGTCTAAAGTGATTGTGGATTCCAAATATTGTAGTTTTACACTTTCTTTTCTGTGACCGTAAGTGTAATATGTGATATCGTCGGTTTCGTTGCTATATGTCAACGACAATTGGGATGCGCATATTTACTTACGTTGATGATATGAGATATTATGTGTTGCTGTGATATGTTACATTGGATCGTCGCGTTCTGAATAGCCGGGGGTTTTATGTGAGATGAGGGTTTTTATTTTCATTCATGTAAAATTCATTTGTAATGTAATATTCTTTTATTTGGGGCACTTCCTGGTTGCGGTTGCTGTCACCAGTGTATATTATTTACTTTTCCGCATTAGGTAGACCCAAGGAGGGGAGCACAAGTAACCGGGTTCTAGGGTCCAGTGGGAGGCCATCTCGAGGAGTCGAGACCGGGTCTCCTAACCCTAGAATTGGCAGTGTTACTTGCCGCTCTCGTAGGGGTCTTGGGATGTGGGTTTGGCTATTCGTCGCGACCGTGGAATCCGTGTTTTATACAGGCTCGTATTAAAAACACGGACGTCCTAGTATATCCAATATTTCATATATGTTCTTCTGCTGCAATGTTCTGTGATGAGATCATATTACTGCCTGAGACGAATGCTTATACTATATATATATGCTGATATATAAATATTACTGCTTTCATTTATTCTGTGATGCTTAGGAAGCATAAGCTGATGGGATTTTTATTAATGAGATTAATAAAAGAAAAGAAACCTAAAGATGTTGTAGAATCAAAAACTTTATAAAAAGGGTAGCTACAGTTTTGCTTTGCACAGTGATATATATGATATATCCTGCACCTTATTCGATGAGGAAAGGACCGAGATCCCTTCACCGGGAGTGACTCCTTTAGCGAAACTGGCAGATGCTACAAAACGCGGTTTGTCTTTTAATTGCTTTTAGAGTTTTGCTTTGCACAGCGGTATATATGATATATCCTGCACCTTATTCGATGAGGAAAGGGCCGACGATCCCTTCACCGGGAGTGACCCCTTTAGCGAAACTAAGAAAAGCCTAAAAAAAACACTCCTTTTCAAAGACACTCGATTCTACGACGATATCAAGTTCATTACGCTCAGGGTTTTCAGAAAAACCTGCATAGCCCTCCGTCATTTCAGATAAAGACTAGTTAGTATTCGTGCTACGTTTGTTGACTATGTTAAGGCGTAGTGTGCGGTAGCTAATTAGTACTTATCTGTTGAAACATGAGATGTGATTGGATTAGGGTAGTTGTACGACTTTGTTGACTATGTTAAGGGTCGTGCAGGTGGATTTAATTCAATCGGAAAATGACGGGTTGAACTTGGCTAGCAGTTATGATTTGTTGACTATGTTAAGGTCATAAATTGCTAGGGGCAAAAGTATTATCAGGAATTTCAAGTGTTGAAATTTGCAATGAGATTGCATACCTCCTATGAGATAGTTGGATCCCGATACCCACTGCGAGTAAGTGTTACTCCTGGGAGAGTTTTACACAAGACAATTAGCCGATCAAGTAGGTGTCTAGAAAAGTGTTAACAGGGTTACGCCTCTGGGAAAACGAGGTTTACTTTAATTAGGTCCGTGCGAAAGCACGGGGAACCTCCCTCAAAGTACCGACACTGATCTGGCTGAAAGATTGACGAAATTGTAGGGTGTAATTAATCCCGGCTAATCTTACCTTTTAGGGTTTTAAGGTAGATTTGATAAAACCAGTGGGAGACATCCTGATTAGATAAGATAATAACCAATCTAATCTTGCAAGAGCATACGCTAAAGTGTTTTCTTCTCTCTCTCTCCAGGTAGCGACCATGTCATGCCATAATCAAGATAATAATATGGATGTATTGACTGAACCTGATTATTGTACTGAGCAAGGGAATGTTAGACCCGTTCTTTCTTATAAGAGTTATAAGACTGAACAGGAAACAGGAGAATATCTGGATTCTCACGCCGCCCAAAAGAACATGCATGTTGATGCATCTTCTTCAGGTGTGTTTGTTATTGAGAACTGTTTCTCAGTTCACCCTACGTCCTGGGTATTAGATACCGGATCAGGATCCCACATATGCAAACAGTTGCATGGGCTACGTAAAGGTAGAGAACTGGGAAAAGATGATCATTCCGTTCTAGTAGGGAACGGTGCAAATGTTGCAGCCAAAGCAGTTGGCGAATATCACCTTGTATTGCCGAGTCGTAATACACTGATTCTAAATGAGTGCTATTATATACCGAACATGATGTGCAACATTATATCAGTTTCTTTATTAAGTAAAGAAGGATATAATTTTGTAGTAAAGGATAATGTTATGAACATATTCCTAGATCAAAAGTTGATTGCATCAGGCTCGTTACATAATGGCATATTCATTCTAAATCAGAACACAGTCCTGAATATACAAAACACACACAAGAGGAAAAGTTCAGATATGAACGAATCCTACTTGTGGCATTGTAGACTTGGTCATATCAATGCGACACGACTGGCTAAGTTGCATAGAGATGGTTATTTGAATTCGTTCGAATTATCATCTTATGATACTTGCCATTCATGTCTCAAAGGAAAAATGACCAAAGCTATGTTTAGTGGATACGGAGAAAGAGTTACCGAACTCTTAGGACTAGTACATAGTGATGTATGCGGTCCCATGTCTACGCATGCCAGGAACGGTTCTTCCTACTTCATTACATTCACTGACGATCTCTCTAGATACGGACATGTGTTTCTGATAAAACACAAGTCTGAAGCTTTTGAGAAATTCAGAGAATATAAGCAGGAAGTAGAGAACCAAACGGGCAAAAGTATTAAGATTCTTCGATCTGATCGAGGAGGTGAATACTTAAGCGGTGAGTTTTTAGATTATCTAAAAGAGAATGGGATTCTCTCTCAGCTTACTCCTCCCTATACACCACAGCACAACGGTGTATCTGAGCGGAGGAATCGCACCCTATTAGATATGGTGCGCTCTATGATGAGCGAGGCTGAGTTGCCTATTTCCTTCTGGGGTTATGCACTTGAAACAGCAGCATACCTATTGAATCAAGTTCCGTCTAAATCTGTGCCTACCACACCACATGAGATATGGAGTGGGAAGAAACCATATTTTAAAAAAGTTAAGATATGGGGTTGTCCGGCCTATGTCAAACGACAAAATCCAGACAAACTCGAGGCACGATCAGTTCTTTGCAAATTTGTGGGATATCCTAAGAATTCTCAAGGATATATTTTCTATCACGCCGAGGAACAAAAAGTGTTTATTTCTCAATATGCCACCTTTTTAGAAAAGGAATTTCTTGCAAAAGAAATTAGTGGCAAAGAGGTAGAGCTGGAAGAGGTTCCAGAAACACAAATTACAACTGAAGATTTAGTGGAACCAGAGGATTCAGTAGTACCCGACGAACCCCAGCCTCTCCGCCGATCTAGTAGGGTTTCTCGTCCACCTGAGAGATACTACGGTTTTCTCATTGATGGTGGAAGCGAGGATTGCATCATGGATGATGATGACCCCACTAGCTTCGAGCAGGCCATCACGAGTGGTGACTCTGTGAAATGGCTGGATGCAATGCGATCTGAGATGGAATCCATGTACACCAACAAAGTATGGACTTTGGAAAATGCTCCTGAAGGGGTAAAACCCATTGGGAGCAAGTGGATCTTTAAAAAGAAATTTGGTGTAGATGGAAAAGTTGAGACTTTCAAAGCTAGACTTGTAGCAAAAGGTTTTCGTCAAAGACCAGGTGTGGACTATGACGAAACCTTTTCTCCAGTGGCTATGCTTAAGTCCATTCGGATCTTACTTGCCATTGCTGCATACCATGACTACGAAATCTGGCAAATGGATGTTAAGACCGCCTTTCTAAACGGTGATTTAGAAGAGAGCGTGTACATGACTCAGCCAGAGGGCTTCGTAGATAGTGGGATCAGCGGAAAGTGTGCAAGCTGCTTAAATCCATTTATGGGTTAAAGCAAGCATCGCGGAGTTGGAACATCTGTTTTGATGTTGTAGTCAAAGAGTTTGACTTCATCAAAAATATAGATGAACCTTGTATCTATAAGAAGGTAGCAGAGGGTAAGGTTGTCTTCCTCGTATTATACGTGGATGACATACTCTTGATAGGAAATGATATTCCTATGCTGCAATCAGTCAAGCTCTTCTTATCACAGAGATTCTCAATGAAAGATCTAGGTGATGCCTCCTGCATATTGGGAATCATGATCTATAGAGATAGATCTAAACGGATACTGGGATTGTCCCAATCCAGGTACATTGACACCATACTAAAGAGGTTTAGTATGGAAGAATCCAAGCGTGGGAATTAGCCCACGATCTCTGGACTCACTCTCTCCAAAGAGATGTCTCCCAAGACTTATTTGGAGAGAGCTCGCATGCAAGGGATACCCTATGCTTCGGCAGTAGGCTCTATCATGTATGCGATGCTATGTACCAGACCCGATGTAGCATACTCACTAAGTGTAGTGAGTCGGTATCAAGCAGATCCTGGAGAGAGTCATTGGACAGCAGTGAAGAACATTCTCAAGTACTTACGAAGGACTAAGGAGATGTTCTTGGTGTATGGTAACGGAGAACTCCAGGTGGAGTCCTTTACCGATTCCAGCTTCCAAAGTGATAAGGACGACTCTAAGTCGCATTCGGGTTTTGTCTTTACCCTCAATGGAGGGGCGGTATGTTGGAAGAGTTCCAAACAGGATACCGTTGCAGACTCAACGATGGAGGCTGAATACATCGCTGCCAACGATGCTGCCAAAGAGGCTGTCTGGATCAAGAAGTTCATTAGTGAACTTGGTGTGGTTCCATCCATTGAGCATCCAATACCTCTGTATTGCGATAACAATGGAGCTGTGGCTTTGGCCAAGGAACCCAGGTCCCATCAGAAGTCCAGACATATTCTGAGGCGGTATCACCTGATCAGGGAGATAATTGATCGTCGGGAGATTGAGGTCAGGAGAGTAGATACGAAGGACAACACTGCGGATCCATTCACGAAGGCTATTCCCCAGATACAGTTTGAGAGATTATTCGGGATGCTAGGTATGCGATACTACAGCAGCTGGCCTTAGTGCAAGTGGGAGATTGTTAGTTATGTATATGCCCTAGAGGCCATTGTTGTACATATGATGTATATTATGATGGATGCTTAGATATATATGTTAGTTATATGTATGCCCTAGAGGCCATTACTGTACATTGGATGTATATTGTAGTGGATGCTGGGACATATATAGGTAGGACTTTCTTGCTCGACATGATAGTACGCTATCTGGTTGCTCTTTATCTTAACATGTATACTTTCTGTCTCTCTGATTACATGTTGATAAGCCTTTAGGATGTGTACTCGACTTCCAGGATTATGATGCAGATCATACTAGTGGGCCCTGGGTAGTCAATGAGTACATCCTTCACTGTTCCTAGTCGAGGGAATATCGAGACGGGGCATCGATATTCCAGAGTAGACTAGCGCATATCTTCCCGACCCATGCGATGGGCGATGGATGATCCCATATCCATTGGTGTTTGACATCGGAGATGGTATGCGGGTGCTCAGTGGAGACTGGGTACACTGAACGGACTCGCCGAGAACTCCCAGATGGTATTATACCTTACGTCAGATGGCAGTTCTCTGGTGACACTGGTACAGCTTAGTCTGTTGACCCGAGATCGTCATAGAGTCTTGTGTGTCTCCCACTGTGCTTTGATTTCCACCCTACCACGGCTCTACTGAGTTGTGCAAACAGGTGGTTTTTGGGTACAGTCCCGATTCACATGGAGGCAATGAGCGATAGGAGGGGATTCGTCTCTCCCGGTATTGGGGGTTGATGTTGTGCTATGCTCGACTGGCCATGTAACGTTTTGGAAATCGTTATGCGATTTCGTCCGTTTTAGGGTAAGTTTGTCGGTATTTTCCGTTTTTACCCGACGGTGAACAAACGACCATATAGACTTGCCAGCACCTAGATTAGCAAAAATAAAGCTAGTGCGCGAACTTTGGGAGTATATGGGACGTTTTGGTTCATTTTGATTTTTTTCCCAATTTTTAATATTATTTTAATGCGGTATTTAAATTTTGGGAAAATTTCTATAGCAATCTTTTCTTTAAAACTTCTAAGTTAGGAAATCCTTCTCACTCACCTAGGGTTATATTGTGTGGCCTAGGATTTAAGCTAGGGAATTAAAATAAAAAGAAAAGAAAAGGGAAATGAGAGATGCATGCATGTGTGTGTATGTGTGCAAGGCTTTAAATGATGCATTTATGAGGTAATTGCTAGGAAATTCATCACAACTCCACCTCCTCATCCCTTGGCCGAAAATCCTTCATCCTCTACTGCCCTTGCCCAATTCCCTTATCATTTTAACTCAATTCTATCACACAAACTCTCAAAATTCTGAAACCTTTCACAAAAATACCAAAAAGCTTTGGATTTCTTGATCTTGATCACTTGGGATAGGATAAAGCTTGGAACTTGAGAGCAATATTGTTAGGTATAACCCCTTTACTGTTAATTTATAGTTTTTGTGTAGTTTTGATCGTTAATTTCTGCGTAGATCGTAGTTTGTATCGATTGAGGCGATATCGGGTTTTTAGTGTATTTTTAGTGATATTGGTATCTGCTTTGATCTGGGAGTTTTAGTAATTGAGGAAACAACTTTAGAGAGATGTGCAGGTTAACCTGAGACACCACCCAGGAGACGGGGACCACCCCGCCGGTCTGGGCCGGCGAGCTTTGAAGAGGGGGCCGGCGACGCCGACCGACTTGGTGAGGGTTGGGGTGGGTTTTCTGTGGGTGTTGTCTGCTTTGGTTTTGGGTCTTTTGGTACTGTTGATTTTATAAATAGATGCAGTATGCAAAATCTGGGATCGATTACCTATAATCGTGTGTTTTGAGTTCGCGTGATACGTGTTGCGACACGAGTCGTGTGTCGTGCTGCGACGTACTCAGTTTGGGTTTAGGTATCGTTTCGTGTGTTTGCGCTCGACGTGTATTCGTGATGTGGTTTAGTGCGTTGATGCGTTTTATAATACGTAGTTTTACGTTATTATGATTGCTTCAGAGATGTTCGCTCTATTTCTGGTGTTTGTGATATTATAGCGTCGCAAGCGGGGACTTCAGACGCTGCGAACAAAGGGAAGCAGGTGGTCGGATCTTCATAGCTGGAGACCACAGAGTGAGTAGATTTAACATCTACGGGGAATCGCCCGTATGGCGCTACGCGTCGGGGCTAGATATGATATAATATTAGCCGTATGATCATTTGCTTATATAAAGATATTGCATGATTCATGTTGCATATAGTTACTTGTGCTTAGTACTGTACCTGCTGTACACTACACTATTATCGACAGTCCATGTTGCACGAGCACCAATGATATGCTACACACACCCTGTCGGTAATTGCCATGACACTCACAATACAAATGCTTATTGTATACCTTGCTATTAGTTAGCGACATTAAACAATTATACTTGTGCGACATTGCTTATTACATAGAACATACCTGTATACCTACATGCTCATATGTATACCATGTTATATTACTCGTTCGCATATATACCTTGCTATTGTTATATGATCAGTTTTTATTGCATATATATCGGTGGTATGGGACGCTGTATATATATGTATTCTGGATTTGGATTTACATGATTTGTATTGCATATATATCGGTGGTATGGGACGCCGTATATATATGTATTCTGGATTTGGCGATTCGTTTCGTGATATGCTCATATTGATGTTTTATGTTGCATATGCTACTTTTTATGGATTTATGCATTTGAGATGCGATATGGGAAATTAAGGTGCCGATGTTGGGCACTTAATTTCCGAGAGATATATGGGATTTGACAGACCGATACGTGGAAACGCAAGTATCGAGGTGGATACTTGGTTTTCGAGGAACGTATGAATATGAGAAAGACCGATACGTGGAAACGCAAGTATCGAGGTGGATACTTGGTTTTCGAGGAACGTATGAATATCAGAAAGACCGATACGTGGAAACGCAAGTATCGAGATTGGATACTTGGTTTTCGAGGAACGTATGGATATCAGTATTTATGTGTCGATGATAGGCACTGGTTTTTATGATGTTTTTGAGTGTCGATGTTTGACACTCAGGTTTCATTGAGATGTACAGGATTTGAGGGCCGATTTGAGGGCCGATCTGAGTATTTTGGGATTTGGGTGTTGCTGAGTTACACCGTGTTTTCCATGCTTATGATTTGTGCATGAGATTATTTACTATCCCGCACTCAGTATTCACTTGATATGGATATCATGATAGTTGCATATTCATATTGTCATACTCATGCTATCAGTTCACATGTTATTGATCATTGCTGTTAGTGCATACTTGCGATTACTGTATGATGTTAATTACTATTCACGAGTTGGCAACTCACCCCCGTTGTGCCACAGTGTTTTGCAGGACTTACCCTCTGAGTAGTCGCGGCGGGGCAGCTTATCATCATTACTTTTGGGGATACCGCTACCTTGGCAGTGAGGCAGTTGCATTATAGGTGGGTTTGCGGTTATCCGTTGTATATTGTATATCATTTGTTGGATCTAGTATTCTCCATCTACCCTTGTTGTATATGACTTAGAGACGACTTGTGAGATATCAGTGTTGTATATTGGTTTTGGGAACCGTGCTCGTAGAAGCAGGTTATTTTGGAGATGTTTACTTCTTGATATAGTCGTTCTCTTGATATTTCTTCGCCTTGGCGTCGTATACTTGTTGTGGTGATTGTCTCCGCCGGTGGGCGTGATTTTTCTCCCACTTGGGATGATTTATATATTATCTGTGTTGTACCCGTTTACGGGGCTAGTTTTACAAAGGAGGTGCTGCCGAAATTTTTATGAAAGAAAACTAGAGTTAGAACTTTTAAATGGCGACTCCTAACATTT
Source organism: Agapanthus africanus (assembly GCA_030015575.1). Lineage (NCBI taxonomy): Eukaryota > Viridiplantae > Streptophyta > Magnoliopsida > Asparagales > Amaryllidaceae > Agapanthus > Agapanthus africanus. The sequence goes on along the minus strand of JASDDO010000016.1, from coordinate 175,385,127 downwards.
TAAATTATGTTTTCTCCGTTGATCCAGTTTTGGGTGGTTTAGATTTCTGGGTTTTCGGCTTACTTAAGTTACGTACGCCTGTAGACGTTACGTAGTTTAAGTGCCGGTTACGGGCCGAATTTTGGGTCGTGACAAAGTTGGTATCAGAGCGTTAGGTTTTACCTTTCGGAGTCTAGGATGACCTTGGTATGATGGAGTAGGTGGCTTAAGCAGAGTGACGTAGCATGTGTATGTTCCGCGGCATACTTACGACACGGTACTCCGCCTAAGTGACCTTAGGACTTGTTGATTGATATTCCTTCCGTGATTGATATACATCTTGTGATTCGATTTCCGTTTCCTTATCGAATCTTGTGTCAAATTATAGCCCATATGCCGCCGAAGACTACGAGGGCTCAGAGAGCGGCCGCGAGGGCCGAGGTCAGAGTTGACTCGCCTGAGGCGAGGACTGACCGGGATGGTACGCGTGTTGTACCGGAGTATATTGCTATGATTGGAGCTGGTATGCAGGATCTGCGCCAGATTGTGGGGACTTTGGTAGAGACCATCCGAGCGCAGGGGCAGGCAGTTGTTCCACCCGCTGCGGAGGCTACGATGGTACCTACAGTTCCGATAGTCGCAGTTGCAGCTCCGGAGGTTATTGCTGTGTCGTTGATGGATTTCATGAGGTGGAGACCTCCGGTGTTTACGGGTACAGATGTTACCGAAGATCCGCAGTCGTTTATCGACCGGATGGCCAGGATTTGTCGCTCACTCCGATGTTCCGACGAGAGATGGGTGGAGTTTGCCAGTTTTCGTCTGGAGGGTATGGCCCAGAAGTGGTGTGAGTCGTTGGAGAGGGGCAGAACCGCTGGTCTTGCTCCTATGACCTGGGCTGAGTTTGTGACGTCTTTTCTCGTTCGTTTTCTTCCACCGAGCGTCAGAGATGCGCGAGCGCGCAGATTTGAGTCTTTACGTCAGACGCCGGGGATGACGGTGTCGGATTATGATGTATTGTTTACTGAGCTGTCGATATATGCTCCATACCTGGTGGCGACTGAGGAGATGAGGGTGAAGAGGTTTGTTCGAGGCCTACTTACCCAGATATTCTTAGCCATCAGTGTTCAGCATTGTGACACGTATGCAGCAGCAGTGGATGCAGCTCTTTCGGTAGAGGAGCGTCTAGCTGAGTCATCAGTTGCTCCGGGACCGAAGAGAGTTCGTTTAGGTGATTCGGCAGCGAGGCAGACGTTTAGACGTCGAGACAGTTTCCGTTCTGATAGTGGCGGTTCGGGACGGGGTCGACTTTATGGTTCTTACCCTCAGGATGATCGGCAGTTTGCTTCGGGATGTTACCGGTGCGGTAGTTTTGGTCATCGGATTCGAGATTGTACGGAGCCGCGTGTGAACGAGCCAGCTGTACCGCAGGTTACCTTACCACCTTCTCCACCTCAGAGAGCGTTACCTCTTGTTCCTGTAGTTGCGCCGCGTCAGACTCCTGTTCAGCGAGGTCGTGGTCGCGGAGGTTTTGTACCGAGAGGTCGAGGTGGCAGAGGCAGAGGACAGCCAGTAGCCGGTAGAGGTCAGGCTAGGGTTTTTGCCTTGACTCACCAGGACGCTCAGGCGTCCAATGCAGTGGTTTCAGGTACTCTTTCTGTATGTTCTTATGATGCGCACATTCTTTTTGATCCGGGATCCACGCATTCGTATGTTTCTACGCACTTCGTGCCGAGATTAGGCCGAGAGTCGTGTTTGCTGGATCAGCCGCTGATCGTGACTACTCCTGTGGGAGAGTCGTTTGTTGCGCGTTCTGTGTTTCGATCTTGTGTCGTCCATATTGGTGACAGAGATCTGCCCGTCGACTTGATCCTCCTGGAGATGTTGGACTTCGACGTTTTGTTGGGCATGGATTGGCTAGCTACTTGCTATGCGTCCGTGGACTGCCGCGAGAAGACAGTTAGATTTTGTTTTCCCGGCGAGTCAGTGTTTGTTGTGCAGGGGGACCGTAGTGCCGCCCCTCACAGCTTGATTTCTGTTTTGTGCGCTAGTCGGCTTTTGAGGAGGGGATGTCGGGGATTCTTGGCGTTCATTCATGATACTGGAGCCACAGTGGAGTTGTTGGACCAGGTTTCTACCGTGCGAGAGTTTCCCGATGTTTTTCCCGATGAGTTACCTGGGTTGCCGCCAGAGCGCGATATTGAGTTTTGCATTGATCTGATTCCTGGCACGGTGCCTATTTCTATACCGCCTTATCGGATGGCTCCGGCAGAGCTTAGAGAGCTTAAAGATCAATTGCAAGAGTTGCTTGATTTGGGACTTGTGCGTCCGAGTGTTTCGCCGTGGGGAGCTCCTGTTCTGTTCGTCAAGAAGAAAGACGGCAGTTTGAGACTATGTGTGGATTATCGTCAGTTGAGCCGTGTTACGGTGCGGAACAGGTATCCTTTGCCCCGCATTGACGATTTATTCGATCAGCTCCAGGGTGCGAAACATTTTTCGAAGATTGATTTGCGTTCGGGTTATCATCAGTTGCGGGTTCGGGATGATGACATTCCGAAGACTGCTTTTCGTACGCGCTATGGGCATTATGAGTTTTTGGTGATGTCGTTCGGACTCACCAATGCGCCAGCAGCGTTCATGGATCTGATGAACCGGATTTTCAGGCCGTTCCTCGACCAGTTCATTATCGTGTTTATTGATGACATACTGGTTTACTCTAGGAGTCGAGAGGAGCATGAGCAGCACTTGGGGATTACTTTGCAGATATTGAGAGAGCACCAGTTGTATGCTAAATTCTCAAAGTGCGCATTTTGGCTTGATCGAGTGGACTTCCTGGGTCATGTGGTGACTGGTGATGGGATTCTTGTGGACCCGAGGAAGATCGAGGCTGTACAGCTTTGGCCCAGACCTGTATCGGTGACTGAGGTCCGCAGCTTTTTGGGCTTAGCTGGTTATTATCGCCGTTTCGTGCAGGATTTTTCGAGTATCGCTGCACCGCTGACTGGACTGACCCGGAAGGGGGTTCCTTTTCTCTGGACTGATGCGTGCGAGCAGAGTTTTCAGGAGTTGAAGACTCGGTTGACGACAGCACCAGTTCTTTCTTTACCTTCTGGATCGGGAGGCTACGTTGTGTATTGTGATGCTTCTCGGGTGGGGCTCGGCTGTGTTTTGATGCAGCATGATAGGGTGATTGCATATGCTTCTAGGCAGCTGAAGAAGCATGAGCAGAATTACCCCACTCACGATCTAGAGATGGCTGCGGTAGTATTTGCGTTGAAGATCTGGAGGCACTACCTGTATGGGGAGTCGTGTCAGATCTTCACGGATCACAAGAGTCTGAAGTACATCTTCCAGCAGCGAGATCTGAACCTGAGACAGCGCCGATGGATGGAGCTAGTGAAGGATTATGATTGTGAGATCCTTTATCACCCGGGCAGGGCGAATGTAGTAGCCGATGCTTTGAGTCGTAGGCCCGTGGGTAGCTTGTCCCAGCTGAGCGCCGTTCAGTATCAGTCTTCTGCAGATTGGCAGCTCTTGTGTGATAGTAGAGTGCAGTTCGAGTTTACCTCCACTGGGGGACAGTTTGCTCATGTCCGCGCCCGTCCACTACTTGTTGATCGTATTCGTGAGGCGCAACCCAGTGATGCTCGTTTGTCTGAGATTCTTGAGCTTGTTAGACGGGGTACAGTTTCGGAGTTCATGATTGATGACCAGGGTGTGCTACGATGCGGGACTCGCTTGTGTGTACCAGATGTTGATGGGTTGAGACGCGAGATCCTAGAGCAGGCACATCAGTCGGCTTTTAGCGTTCATCCAGGTTCCACCAAGATGTACCGAGACTTGAGAGACTACTACTGGTGGGAAGGGATGAAGCGCGATATTTCGGACTTCATTTCGAGGTGCCTGACTTGTCAACAAGTCAAGCCTGAGCATCAGAGACCGGCTGGAGAGTTGCAGCCTTTACCCATTCCGGAGTGGAAATGGGAGCTGATTTCCATGGACTTCATTGTGGGTCTACCCAGGACCAGTAGAGGGTATGACTCCATTTGGGTTGTTGTAGACCGGTTGACGAAAGCGGCTCACTTCCTTCCAGTGAAGACCACTTTCGGCTATGCTCAGTACGCTCAGCTTTATATAAATGAGATTGTGCGTTTGCACGGTGTTCCCACATACATAGTATCCGACAGAGGTACCCAGTTCACTATCCGTCTATGGCATAAGCTTCAGGAAGCTTTGGGTACCAGATTGAGTTTTAGCACCGCTTTTCATCCGCAGACAGATGGTCAGACGGAGCGGACTATTCAGACTCTGGAGGATATGCTCCGTGCATGCGTGCTTGATTTTGGGGGCAGTTGGGATCGTCACTTGCCGTTGATTGAGTTCTCCTACAATAACAGCTTTCAGGAGACTATTCAGATGGCACCTTTTGAGGCTTTATATGGTAGGAAGTGTCGATCGCCAGTCTGTTGGACCGAGCTTAGTGAGAGTTTGGTGTTGGGACCCCAGCTTGTTCAGGAGACTACGGAGAAGATCCAGCTGATTCAGGACAGGATGAGAGCAGCCCAGTGCAGGCAGAAGTCTTATACCGACCGTCGTCGTCGCAGACTTGAGTTCGCAGTGGGAGATCATGTATTCCTGAAGATTTCTCCGATGAAGGGCGTTATGCGATTTGGGAAGAGAGGGAAGCTCAGTCCCAGATTTGTAGGTCCTTTCGAGATCCTCGAGCGAGTAGGTTCGGTTGCTTATCGTTTAGCGCTCCCGCCTAGTTTTCCAGATGTTCACCCCATTTTTCATGTGTCGATGCTTCGTAGATACCTTCATGATCCTTCTCATATGATTCAGCACGAGACCGTTCAGCTTGAACGCGATCTTTCGTTCACCGAGCAGCCGATAGTTATTCTGGATCGGCAGGTGAAGAAACTTCGGTCTAGGGACTTGCCTTCTGTAAAGGTTCTGTGGCGTAGTCCGACTGGTGAGGAGATCACTTGGGAGATCGAGAGTGAGATGCGGAAGAAATTCCCTTATCTTTTTGAAGGTACGTTTAGTATGAAATTGTAATTCGGGGACCGAATTTCTATAAGGGGGGAGATTGTAACGTTTTGGAAATCGTTATGCGATTTCGTCCGTTTTAGGGTAAGTTTGTCGGTATTTTCCGTTTTTACCCGAAGGTGAATAAACGACCATATAGACTTGCCAGCACCTAGATTAGCAAAAATAAAGCTAGTGCGCGAACTTTGGGAGTATATGGGACGTTTTGGTTCATTTTGATTTTTTTCCCAATTTTTAATATTATTTTAATGCGGTATTTAAATTTTGGGAAAATTTCTATAGCAATCTTTTCTTTAAAACTTCTAAGTTAGGAAATCCTTCTCACTCACCTAGGGTTATATTGTGTGGCCTAGGATTTAAGCTAGGGAATTAAAATAAAAAGAAAAGAAAAGGGAAATGAGAGATGCATGCATGTGTGTGTATGTGTGCAAGGCTTTAAATGATGCATTTATGAGGTAATTGCTAGGAAATTCATCACAACTCCACCTCCTCATCCCTTGGCCGAAAATCCTTCATCCTCTACTGCCCTTGCCCAATTCCCTTATCATTTTAACTCAATTCTATCACACAAACTCTCAAAATTCTGAAACCTTTCACAAAAATACCAAAAAGCTTTGGATTTCTTGATCTTGATCACTTGGGATAGGATAAAGCTTGGAACTTGAGAGCAATATTGTTAGGTATAACCCCTTTACTGTTAATTTATAGTTTTTGTGTAGTTTTGATCGTTAATTTCTGCGTAGATCGTAGTTTGTATCGATTGAGGCGATATCGGGTTTTTAGTGTATTTTTAGTGATATTGGTATCTGCTTTGATCTGGGAGTTTTAGTAATTGAGGAAACAACTTTAGAGAGATGTGCAGGTTAACCTGAGACACCACCCAGGAGACGGGGACCACCCCGCCGGTCTGGGCCGGCGAGCTTTGAAGAGGGGGCCGGCGACGCCGGCCGACTTGGTGAGGGTTGGGGTGGGTTTTCTGTGGGTGTTGTCTGCTTTGGTTTTGGGTCTTTTGGTACTGTTGATTTTATAAATAGATGCAGTATGCAAAATCTGGGATCGATTACCTATAATCGTGTGTTTTGAGTTCGCGTGATACGTGTTGCGACACGAGTCGTGTGTCGTGCTGCGACGTACTCAGTTTGGGTTTAGGTATCGTTTCGTGTGTTTGCGCTCGACGTGTATTCATGATGTGGTTTAGTGCGTTGATGCGTTTTATAATACGTAGTTTTACGTTATTATGATTGCTTCTGAGATGTTCGCTCTATTTCTGGTGTTTGTGATATTATAGCGTCGCAAGCGGGGACTTCAGACGCTGCGAACAAAGGGAAGCAGGTGGTCGGATCTTCATAGCTGGAGACCACAGAGTGAGTAGATTTAACATCTACGGGGAATCGCCCGTATGGCGCTACGCGTCGGGGCTAGATATGATATAATATTAGCCGTATGATCATTTGCTTATATAAAGATATTGCATGATTCATGTTGCATATAGTTACTTGTGCTTAGTACTGTACCTGCTGTACACTACACTATTATCGACAGTCCATGTTGCACGAGCACCAATGATATGCTACACACACCCTGTCGGTAATTGCCATGACACTCACAATACAAATGCTTATTGTATACCTTGCTATTAGTTAGCGACATTAAACAATTATACTTGTGCGACATTGCTTATTACATAGAACATACCTGTATACCTACATGCTCATATGTATACCATGTTATATTACTCGTTCGCATATATACCTTGCTATTGTTATATGATCAGTTTTTATTGCATATATATCGGTGGTATGGGACGCTGTATATATATGTATTCTGGATTTGGATTTACATGATTTGTATTGCATATATATCGGTGGTATGGGACGCCGTATATATATGTATTCTGGATTTGGCGATTCGTTTCGTGATATGCTCATATTGATGTTTTATGTTGCATATGCTACATTTTATGGATTTATGCATTTGAGATGCGATATGGGAAATTAAGGTGCCGATGTTGGGCACTTAATTTCCGAGAGATATATGGGATTTGACAGACCGATACGTGGAAACGCAAGTATCGAGGTGGATACTTGGTTTTCGAGGAACGTATGAATATGAGAAAGACCGATACGTGGAAACGCAAGTATCGAGGTGGATACTTGGTTTTCGAGGAACGTATGAATATCAGAAAGACCGATACGTGGAAACGCAAGTATCGAGATTGGATACTTGGTTTTCGAGGAACGTATGGATATCAGTATTTATGTGTCGATGATAGGCACTGGTTTTTATGATGTTTTTGAGTGTCGATGTTTGACACTCAGGTTTCATTGAGATGTACAGGATTTGAGGGCCGATTTGAGGGCCGATCTGAGTATTTTGGGATTTGGGTGTTGCTGAGTTACACCGTGTTTTCCATGCTTATGATTTGTGCATGAGATTATTTACTATCCCGCACTCAGTATTCACTTGATATGGATATCATGATAGTTGCATATTCATATTGTCATACTCATGCTATCAGTTCACATGTTATTGATCATTGCTGTTAGTGCATACTTGCGATTACTGTATGATGTTAATTACTATTCACGAGTTGGCAACTCACCCCCGTTGTGCCACAGTGTTTTGCAGGACTTACCCTCTGAGTAGTCGCGGCGGGGCGGCTTATCATCATTACTTTTGGGGATACCGCTACCTTGGCAGTGAGGCAGTTGCATTATAGGTGGGTTTGCGGTTATCCGTTGTATATTGTATATCATTTGTTGGATCTAGTATTCTCCATCTACCCTTGTTGTATATGACTTAGAGACGACTTGTGAGATATCAGTGTTGTATATTGGTTTTGGGAACCGTGCTCGTAGAAGCAGGTTATTTTGGAGATGTTTACTTCTTGATATAGTCGTTCTCTTGATATTTCTTCGCCTTGGCGTCGTATACTTGTTGTGGTGATTGTCTCCGCCGGTGGGCGTGATTTTTCTCCCACTTGGGATGATTTATATATTATCTGTGTTGTACCCGTTTACGGGGCTAGTTTTACAAAGGAGGTGCTGCCGAAATTTTTATGAAAGAAAACTAGAGTTAGAACTTTTAAATGGCGACTCCTAACACTTTTAAATTATGTTTTCTCCGTTGATCCAGTTTTGGGTGGTTTAGATTTCTGGGTTTTCGGCTTACTTAAGTTACGTACGCCTGTAGACGTTACGTAGTTTAAGTACCGGTTACGGGCCGAATTTTGGGTCGTGACAGGCCATAACAGGAAATCCCTGGCCAGGATTGCTGTGATATACTGGTAAGAGTTATCAGTAGTTTCACGAATGTTATGGACCTCAAGTCGGCATGACTTATCGAGCTATTGGGGTCTGACGTTTACCACCCCTAGGCGAGATATGCGACATATCAGACGAACAGACCGGACTATACGATAAGTGTTACTGGTCGGATTCGCAGGAGTGTAAGCGGGCTTGCTCGTCGATCTTCTGATCGCTCAATAACCGGGTGGCCGTTACGTTTAGCAGACCGCTTGCGGCTTGCAGATGTTTGATATGATCATCATCTGTTGCCGGCGTATTGACGAGTCTTTAGAGTCCTACACAGAGGTTTCCTAGCTCAAGCAAAACGAAATAGGAGCGCATATGAGATATGTGCGGGGCCGAGAATAATGCGTGTATATGATACCGTATTCTATTCTCGCGATCAATGTATCGAATGGTTATATGCGATATAACCTAATTATCGAATCAAGGATTGATTCGATAAGCCGACACATTGGATACTAGCCGGTTATATGCGATATGACCGGATCGTTAAATCAAGTGTTGATTTAATGATTTAATACATAATTATATATTTGATATATTGCTTTGCATTAACTAGTGTCGGTTCACTTTAAATGGATTTTCTCGCGCGGATGTGCACATTGTATATTCGATATAGTTTTGTGCACATGATTGTATCATGTTTGATGATACATTCTAGCTTGGTTTTGTGTAAAGTGTTAAACCATGGTTAATTAGTGATTAGGGTTTCTTTTTCATTTACTTAATCATTTATTCATTCCTTTTGTTTATTTTGGAAAAAGAAAAGATAAAAAGATAAGAATGGTTGCTAGTTTTTGTCTTTATTTGAAAGCTTCTTGAAGCTTTGAACTTAGTCCACCATTCTTGTCTTTTATCTAACCCTAACCACTATCTAACCTAAGTTAAGTCTCTACACTAAACCATGGTCAAAGATATGATAAGTATTGTATTTTCTTTTCTATTTTAATTTAAGTTATCATATCTTCTTCTTCTCCTTCATCTTCTTCAACATTGAAGAAAGCTTGCTACTTCAATGGCAAGTCATGAAGTCTAGTGAGAAATCCAAAACTAAAGTTTACCCACTTCCTATTTCTTCATCCTCTACCTCTTGCCAAGTAGTATAGGGTGTTTCCTTCACAAGTTTTTCCGACTTGGTGAAGTTGGAGCTTGTTCTAGCGATGCCTCGACGTAGATCATCTTCGGCATGGATATCGATGACCTAGCTCGCTTATTCTTCGACGAAGCCAACGTTGGAGTCCGGATTCCTTTTGGACAGCGGAGGGGACTTCGTTGCGGAGCCGTGGAGGTGGTGGACCGGATCTACAAAGGTTGTATGTCCGTTCCCTTAGTTAAATTGTTAACTAGTTTACATGTTTCGCCTAAATATCTAGTAAACGATCCGTAGTCGGGTTTGTAGGCACCCGTAATTTTTATTTGTGCATGTTTGATCACTTGTGAGACTTAACTAGAGTGCCTAGGAACCCTACAGTGGTATCAGAGCCTAGCTAGAGCCTTAGGCGTAGTCCAGACGGAAATTGAAGTCCGAACGAACTCTAAAATGCTCTCTGTCTAGATTTTAAAATTGTGGATTTTTCAAGATTAAAAATATCCAGAAAATCAAGCAGGGTTTTCTAAGAATTACTGTAAATTTCGAGGACCTAATTCAACTTTACCACCGCCCTTCCGCGGCACGAGCATGGCTCGTGCGGCGGAAGCGCGGCCGTTTTGTCGTTTTGTGAGGTAATGTTTGCACAGTAATTCTCAGTATTCTGTTCTGGTTTTCCTGGGATATTTTAATTTTTATTATACAGTTGAATTTTCAGAGGTGGTTTTGGGGTTTCGGAGTTTCGATCGGAATATCAAATTTTGTCTGTGTGGCTTTCCGGATAAATTTTAGAATATGTTAAAAAGTTCGACCGGATATAAATACCCAATTTTTCCCCTGTCGGGAAATTTCCAAATGTTGGATTTTTCCGTAGTTTAACGACGTTCTAAGTAGTGCAAGTAACGCGATGGACCCTCTAGAAGACAACAAACCTTAACTCGATTATGTGACCGTCTTGAACTGCCCTTTGAACCTTCGGGTTTGGGGCAGTACGGCGTGCCACATGTGAGGCGTTGGCTTGACCCTTCTACGGCTGGACCGTTGCTACTGAGGCACGAACTGAATGTTGTTAGACTTATTTCATGTGTTGAGTAGTATCGAGAAAACTTGGGTGTTTGACTGTTCGATCGAAAAGTTTAACATTTTCTGTTTATCTGGAATGGGATACAATAATTGGAATTCACAATAGTTATATGATAACTGGATGAATGTTATAAACATAGCAATTTAGTCTCACTTGATCGGTTGCCACGGAATTTTGATGTGATCAAAAGTCCGTCGCAATCACGTAGTGTACGCGGATACTCGCCGGGTAAACTTAATAGACAGCCTCACTCCATAGCCCCGACCAAGTGACTGTAGGAGAACCCCGTCGCCGAAAGCATCCGTTCGGGTGCTCGCGGCAGCGGCATTCCGCCTTGGTGCACTTCGTCGACGGTATCGGGGGTGCGGCCGCCAACTGAAGTTTGCGACGAGTATTCGATCAGAATGTCGGGGATCATGTTGAATTGCCCGACTTGATATTGAAAAGAGTTTTCGATAATGAGACTAAAATGCGGGGTTTATAAATGTTAGGCATGCGATGTCTAAGTAATTCATTTGGTCAGGCATGCGATGTCTGAGGTGGTTGAGGATTCCAACTGTTGTAGTTTTACACTTTCTTTTCTGTGACCGTAAGTGTAATATGTGATATCGCCGGTTTCGTTGCTATATGTCAACGAAAATTGGGATGCGCATATTTACTTACGTTGTAGACATGTGATGTTATGTGTTGCTGGATATGTTATATTGGATCGTCGTGTTTGAATAGCCAGGGGTTTTTATGTGAGATGAGTGTTTTTCATTTTCATTCATGTAAAAACTTGTATATAATATTCTTTTATTGGGGCACTTCCAGGTTGCGGAAGTAGTCACCGTTTGTATATTATTTACTTTTCTGCACTAGGATAGACCCAAAGAGGGGAGCACAAGTAACCGGGTTCTGGGGTCCAGTGGGAGACCAACTCGAGGAGTCGAGTCCGGGTCTCCTAACCCTAGAATTGGTAGGGTTGCTTGACGCTCTCGTAGGGGTCTATGGGTGTGGGATTGGCTATTCATCACGACCGTGGAATCCGTGTTTTATACTGGCTCGTATTGAAAACACGGACGTCCTAGTATATCCAATATTTCATATGTTTCTTCTGCTGTGCTTTATCTGTGTTGTGATCATGCGATGTTCTGTGGCAGATATTATATATAGTATATATGATATATTATATAGACGTTGCTTATGTTTTACACCCGCGCTAGCCCTGCCCCGCTCTGCCGTTAGTTACCTAACCTAACGGTGCACGAGGGGACATCGAGGCGAATGCGGATGGCATAAGTGTACGTCATATTTATCTGTGATGTTTAGGTAATTTAAATGATGGGATATTCATTAATGAGATTAATGAAAGAAAATAAACCTAATTGATGTTGTGGAATCGAATTTCAAAATAAAACAGGTAGCTACAGTTCTTGCTTTGCATCGTGGTGTTCCTTGTAGAACATCCTGCACCTTATTCGATAGGGAAAGGACCGAGATCCCTTCACCGGGAGTGACTCCTTTAGCAATAACTGGCAGATGCTACAACCCTCGGTTTGTCATTTGATCGCTTCTATAGTTTCCGCTTTGCACAGTGATATATATGATATATCCCGCACCTCATTCGACGAGGAAAGGGCCGACGATCCCTTTCACCGGGAGTGACCCCTTTAGCAAAACAAGAAAAGCTTCGGAAAGCATTCCATTTAAAAACCGTTTGATTCCGCAACGAGATCAAGTTCAAAGCGTTAAAGGTTTTCACAAAAACCAGCCGCAACCCTCCGTCATTTTAGGAAGTAGAGTACTTAGTATTCGTGCTGTGTTTGTTGACCATAGTCAAGGCACAGTGTACGGTAGCTAAGTGATGTCTTCCTACACCGCATATGATGCGATTAGTTAGGACAGTCGCGTGACTTTGTTGACCATAGTTAAGGGTCATGTGGGTGGGTCTAATTAATCACGAAATGACGGGTAGAACTTGACTAGTACTTATGATTTGTTGACCATAGTTAAGGTCATAGGTGCTAGGGGTAAAAACCTTTATCGGGAGTTTCGAGTGTTGAAATTTGCAATGAGATTGCATACCTTCTATGTGATAGTTGGATCCCGATACCCACTGCGAGTAATTGTTACTCCTGGGAGAGTTTTGCACTTTGCAATTAGCCGATCAAGTAGGTGTCTAGAAAGGTGTCAACGGGGTTACGCCTCTGGGAAAACGAGGTTTACAGTAATTAGGTCCGTGCGAAAGCACGGGGAACCTCCCTCAAAGTACCGACACTGGCCTGGCTGAAAGATTGGCGAACTTGTAGAGTGTAATTAATCCCGGCTAGTCTTTCCTTTTAGGGTTTGAAGGAAGATTTGATAAAAACAGTGGGAGCCATCCTGATTAGATAAAATATATAACCAATCTGATCTTGCAAGAGCGCACGCAGAGTGTTTTCTTCTCTCTCTCTCCAGGTAGCGACCATATCACGCCTTAATCAAGATAATAATACGGAATATTGACCGAACCAGCTTGTTATACTGAGCTGGGGAACGTTGGTCCCGCTCCAACTTATAATTGTTATAAGACAGAGCAGGAAATAGGGGAATACCAAGATTCCCATGCCGCCCAAACGAAGAGAGTGCATGCTGATGCATCATCTTCGGGTGTGTTCATTATGCAGAACTGTTTCTCGGTATCCTCTGCATCCATGGTATATGATACCGGATCAGGATCCCAGATATGTAAGATGTTACATAGGGCTACAAAAGGGTAGAAAAACTGAGAACGGGTGATAAGTTTCATGAGGCAGAAAACGGGGCAAGTGTTGCAGCCAAGTCTGTTGGTCACTGTCACCCTGTATTGTAATACATTGATTCTGAACGAATGTTATTAGATACCGAACCTGATATACAAAATCATATCTGTCTCTTTATTAGTAAAGAAACGATAAAATTTCGTATTGTTGGATAATGTTTTTAACATTTCCTATATCAAAAGTTGATCGGTTCAGGCACGTTGTCTAAAAGCATTGACGTTCTAAATCAAACTACAGTTTTTAGTATATGGAACACACATAAGAGGAAGAGTTCAGAAATGAACGAATCCTTCTTAAGGTATTGTAGACTAGGTCATATCAATGTGACCCGACTAGCTAGAGTTACATAAAGATGCATATTTAAATCAGTTTGAATTTACATCTTGTGAAACTCGCCAGTCATGTCACAAAGATAAGATGACCACAGCTCTGTTTATTGGAAACAGAGAAAGAGTTAATGAACTCTTGGGATTGATACATGTTGATGTATGTAGGTCCCCTGTCTACACATGCCAGGATTGGTTCTTTATATTTCATTACGTTCTCTGATGATCTCTTTTAGATTCAGACATATGTTCCTGTTGAAACACAAGTCCGAACCTTTTGAGATATTCACAGAATATAAGTTAGAAGTAGAGAATCAATATACGGGTATAAGTATTATGTCCTATGATGAGATCAGGGAGGAGAATACTTGTGCATGGAATTCCTAGACTATTCTAAAGGAGAATGAGATTCTCTCTCAGCATTACTCCTCCGTATACACCATTGCACGATGGTATGTCGGGGCGGAGCAGATACACCCTATTTGATATGGTGTGCTCTATGATGAGTACTACTGAGTTACCTTTTTCCTTAAAGGGGTTATGCACTTGAGAAGTTGCATACCTATTGAATAGGGTTCGAATCAAATCATTGCCTACCGCTTCATATGTGATATGGAAAGGGAAGAGCCCATATCTTAAGTTAGTTAAGATTTGGGGTTGTCCGGCCTATGTCTGAAAAGCGAAATCCGGACAAGCTCGAGGCAATGTCAGTTATGTACAACTGGAAATGTTCCAGCTATAAACTGCAACTGATGATTTGACAGAACCAAAGGATTCAGTAGATGCCAATGAACCTCAGCCTATCCGCCGATCTAGTAGGGTTCCTCACCCACCTGAGAGATACTTCGGTTTCTCTATGACAGTGGGAGCGAGGATTGCATCATGAGATGATGACCCAACTAGTTTCGAGCTGGCCATCAGGAGTGAGACTCTGTAAGAATGGCTGGATGCTTAGCGATCTGAGATGGAATCCTTATACACCAACAAAGTATGGACTTTGGTTGCTATATCTGAAGGGTTAAATCCCCATCAGGAGCAAGTATATCTTGAGAAAATTACTTGGTATACATGGAAAAGTTGAGACTTTCAAAGCTAGATTTGTTAAAGGTTTTCGTCATTGACCAGGCGTGGATAATGATGAAACCTTTTCCAGTACCTATGCTTAAGTCTATCCAGATCCTACTTACCACGGCTACATACCATGACTACGATATCTGGCGGTTGGGTGCCATGACTGCTTTTCTAAATACTGATTTAGAAGAGTGCGTCTATAAGTACACAGCCAGAGGGCCTCGTAGACAGTGGGAGCAGCGGAAACGTGTGCAAGATGCTTTATAGGATAAAGCAGGTATCGCGGAGTTGGAACATCTGTTTTGATGGATTAGTCAAAGAAGTTGACATCATCAAAATGGTAGATGAACCTTGTATATACAAGAAGGTAGTAGGGAGTATGGTGATGATCCTCGTAGAGTACGTGGATGACATACTCTTGATAAGAAAGGAGTTTCTTATGCTACGCTCGATCAATCTCCGCTTATCACTATGATTCTCCATATAGGATCAAAATGATACCTCCTAAATCCTGAGTTTTGGATCTCTGAGATAGATCTAATTGGATGCTAGGATTCTCACTAAATGAAGTGAGATGGTATCAATCGATCCTGGGGAGAATCACTGGAAACGTTCCAGGGTGATAAAGACGACTGAGTGTCAGTCACGGGCATTGTCTTTACCCTCAGTAAAGGGACGGTATGTTGGAAGAGTTCCAAGCTAGATACCGTGGCAAACTAGACGATAAAGGCTGGTAACATCGCTATTGAAGATACTACCAAAGAGGAAGTTTGGGTGTATATTGATTCATAAGATGAACTAGGTTCCTGCCATTGTATGACAATGGGAGTGCGGCTTTAGCCCTGGAACCTTGGTCCCATCAGTGACCCAGACAAATTCTGAGGCAGCATCACCTGATCATGGAGATAGTTGATCTCCAGGGTGATCGAGGTCAGGAGAGTAGACTCAGAGTCCAACACGGCGGATCCACTCACGAAGGCCTTTTCCCAGAGAGAGACTCATATGGGATGGTTGAGTATTAGATACTGCGACCACTGCTACAGATGGCCCTAGTGCAAGTGGGAGATTGTTAGTTATATGTATGCCCTAGAGGCCATTACTGTACATTGGATGTATATTGTAGTGGATGCTGGGACATATATAGGTAGGACTTTCTTGCTCGACATGATAGTACGCTATCTGGTTGCTCTTTATCTTAACATGTATACTTTCTGTCTCTCTGATTACAAGTTGATAAAGCCCTTAGGATGTGTACTCGACTTCCAGGATTATGATGCAGATCATACTAGTGGGCCCTGGGTAGTCAATGAGTACATCCTTCACTGTTCCTAGTCGAGTGAATATCGAGACGGGGCGTCGATATTCCAGAGTAGACTAGCGCATATCTTCCCGACCCATGCGATGGGCGATGGATGATCCCATATCCATTGGTGTTTGACATCGGAGATGGTATGCGGGTGCTCAGTGGAGACTGGGTACACTGAACGGACTCGCCGAGAACTCCCAGATGGTATTATACCTTACGTCAGATGGCAGTTCTCTGGTGACACTGGTACAGCTTAGTCTGTTGACCCGAGATCGTCATAGAGTCTTGTGTGTCTCCCACTGTGCTTTGATTTCCACCCTACCACGGCTCTACTGAGTTGTGCAAACAGGTGGTTTTTGGGTACAGTCCCGATTCACATGGAGGCAATGAGCGATAGGAGGGGATTCGTCTCTCCCGGTATTGGGGGTTGATGTTGTGCTATGCTCGACTGGCCATAACAGGAAATCCCTGGCCAGGGTTGCTGTGATATACTGGTAAGAGTTATCAGTAGTTTAACGAATGTTATGGACCTCAAGTCGGCATGACTTATCGAGCTATTGGGGTCTGACGTTTACCACCCCTAGGCGAGATATGCGACATATCAGACGAACAGACCGGACTATACGATAAGTGTTACTGGTCGGATTCGCAGGAGTGTGAGCGGGCTTGCTCGTCGATCTTCTGATCGCTCAATACCCGGGTGGCCGTTACGTTTAGCAGACCGCTTGCGGCTTGCAGATGTTTGATATGATCATCATCTGCTGCCGGCGTATTGACGAGTCTTTAGAGTCCTACACAGAGGTTTCCTAGCTCAAGCGAAACGAAATAGGAGCGCATATGAGATATGTGCGGGACCGAGAATAATGCGTGTATATGATACCGTATTCTATTCTCGCGATCAATGTATCGAATGGTTATATGCGATATAACCTAGTTATCGAATCAAGGATTGATTCGATAAGCCGACACATTGGATACTAGCCGGTTATATGCGATATGACCGGATCGTTAAATCAAGTGTTGATTTAATGATTTAATACATAATTATATATTTGATATATTGCTTTGCATTAACTAGTGTCGGTTCACTTTAAATGGATTTTCTCGCGCGGATGTGCACATTGTATATTCGATATAGTTTTGTGCACATGATTGTATCATGTTTGATGATACATTCTAGCTTGGTTTTGTGTAAAGTGTTAAACCATGGTTAATTAGTGATTAGGGTTTCTTTTTCATTTACTTAATCATTTATTCATTCCTTTTGTTTATTTTGGAAAAAGAAAAGATAAAAAGATAAGAATGGTTGCTAGTTTTTGTCTTTATTTGAAAGCTTCTTGAAGCTTTGAACTTAGTCCACCATTCTTGTCTTTTATCTAACCCTAACCACTATCTAACCTAAGTTAAGTCTCTACACTAAACCATGGTCAAAGATATGATAAGTATTGTATTTTCTTTTCTATTTTAATTTAAGTTATCATATCTTCTTCTTCTCCTTCATCTTCTTCAACATTGAAGAAAGCTTGCTACTTCAATGGCAAGTCATGAAGTCTAGTGAGAAATCCAAAACTAAAGTTTACCCACTTCCTATTTCTTCATCCTCTACCTCTTGCCAAGTAGTATAGGGTGTTTCCTTCACAAGTTTTTCCGACTTGGTGAAGTTGGAGCTTGTTCTAGCGATGCCTCGACGTAGATCATCTTCGGCATGGATATCGACGACCTAGCTCGCTTATTCTTCGACGAAGCCAACGTTGGAGTCCGGATTCCTTTTGGACAGTGGAGGGGACTTCGTTGCGGAGCCATGGAGGTGGTGGACCGGATCTACAAAGGTTGTATGTCCGTTCCCTTAGTTAAATTGTTAACTAGTTTACATGTTTCGCCTAAATATCTAGTAAACGATCCGTAGTCGGGTTTGTAGGCACCCGTAATTTTTATTTGTGCATGTTTGATCACTTGTGAGACTTAACTAGAGTGCCTAGGAACCCTACAATATACAGAGAGGACTTTCTTGCTCTTCATGATAGTATGCTATTTGGTTTCACTTTATCTTAACATGTTGACTTGTATTGGTTTACTGTTTTACTCTCACATGTTGATAAAGCCCTTAGGATCTGTACTCGACTACTGGGACTATGATGAGATCATACTAGTGGGGCCGCGGTAGTCGATGAGTACATCCTATAACTATTCCTAGTCGAGGGTATATCGAGACAGGGCATCGATACACCAGAGTAGACTAGCATATACGCATCTTGACCCATATGATGGGCGATGGATGATCCCATATCCATCGGTGTTTGACATCAGAGATGGTGTACGGGTGATCAGTGGAGACTGGGTACACTGGACGGACTCGTCGAGAACTCCCAGATGGTGATATACCACACGTCAGATGGCAGTTCTCCGGTGACACAGGTACAGGGTAGTCTGAAGACCCGAGATCGTCATAGAGTCTTGTGTGATTCCCACTGTGCTTTGATTTCCACCTTACCACGTCCAAGAGGGCGTGCAAAACGGTGGCTTTTGGGTACAGTCCCGAATCACATGGAGGCAATGAGCGATAGGAGGGGATTCGTCTCTCCCGGTATAGGGAGTTGATGTTGTGCTGTGTTCGATTGGCTATAACTGGAAGTCCCTGGCCAGGGCTGATATGGAGATTTACTGGTAAGTGTTACTAGTAGTTTCTCGACCCGTTACGAGCCACACATCGACATGACTTATCAGTTACTGGGGTCTGACGTATACCACCCCTAGACTTGATATGCGACATATCAGATGAACAGACCGGACTGTACGGGAGTGTTACTGATTGGATTCACAGGAGAACGCACAGGCTAGCTTGTTGATCTTCTGATCGCTCAATACCTGGGTGGCTGTTACGTTTAGCTGACCGCTTGCAGCTTGTGGGTGTTTGATATGATCATCACCTGCTACCGGCGTATTGACGATTCTTTAGAGTCCTACACAGAGGTTTCTTGGCTCAGGCGAAACGGAGTAGTGGCACATATGTGATATGTGCAGGACCGAGAATAATGCGATATGGGATACCGTATTATATTCTCAGGATATTTAGATATGAACCGGCTCATCGGATCAAGTGTTGATTCGATGAATCGGTACATGATATATTAGTCGGTAATATTCGATATAGCCGGATCATCGATTCAAGTGTTGATTCGATGATTTAATGTATAATAATATATATGATATATTGTATTACATTATCTAATATAGGCTCGCTTTATTATTTCATTTTCTCAGTGGATGATACATTGATATATATGCGATATATGTTAATTGTATTATTTTCTTTTGTTGCAAATATATAATATATATGTGATATATATTATTGTGACATGATATGATTAATTGTTAAACATGTTTAAGGATGATTAATTGAGGTTAGGGTTTGATTTGGGTTAGATGCTTCAAGTTCCTTCTAGAAGCATTTTTCTTTTTGTCATGGTTGTGATATTTTGTGATGACACTTTTTTAACTTAACCAAACCCTAACTCTAGTTATTTCTCTACAAAATCTTGACCACTCATCCTTGACCATGGTTTACAATTCAATCATATGGTTTATATTCTATTCATCACAAAAGGATTATGATTATTCTTATTAGCTTTTCCATTATCATCTTCTTCTTCTCTCTTGAAGAAAGCTTGCTAGAAAATCCTTATGTGATGAAATAATATGAGAAAATGATATAAAAAGAAAGCAAAATTACTACTCTCTCATCCTCATCTCATCTAGCCCATGGGATTAGTGTGTTCTTCTCTTTTGAGTGAGAAAGCTTGAGTCGTAGCAACTTCAAGGTAGATCATCGGAGATTTGGAATACTTCGAGCTAGCATGGATCGTTCGAGTCGTGGAGCCTCTCATGAGTCCGGGAGATCGTGGATCGCGGCAAAGGGACTTCTACTCGGAGCTTGTGAAGTGAAGGAGCGGACTACAAAGGTTGTAATCCCTCACACTTAGATAAAAGTTATCTTCTTGCATGTTTAACCCTAATAATCTAGCAAAGATCCCGGCTTTGGGTTGTTCGGCACGTCTAAAATTTAATCCGGGCATGTTTGATGCCTTATGAACCTTCACAAGAGTGCCTAGGAACCCTACAGTGGTATCAGAGCCTAGATAGAGCATTAGGCGATGTGTTTACGAAGTTAAAACTCCGATCGAACCCGAAACGACGCAAAAAGACCCCTCTCTGGAAATTTTTTAAATTTTGGGATTTTTCTGAATTAAAAATATGTAAAAAAATCAGCAGGGAATTCTAAGAATTACCATAAAACCCGAGCCCCTAATTCAACTAAACGGCGGCGGAACCGCGGCGCAAGCATGCCTTGCACGGCGGAACCGCGGTGCAAGCATGCCTTGCGCGGCGGTTCCGCGGCGGAACAGTGAGATCATGACACGTGGATTTTATGGTAATGACCGTAGGTACTTGTTGATGTTTCTGGATATTTTTAACAATGATTCCAGTATTGTTTAAATCTGGGGTTTATTTGGTAATAGTAGATTCGATCGGAATTTTTAAGTTCGTATTTCTTTCCGGATATTTAGAAACTGTTAAATTATTTGAACGGATATCATTAACCGACTTTTTCCCGGCACGTAAAACTTTCAAGCGTTGAATTTTTATCGGGTTTAAATCTTTCGGAAAATTGTACAAGTTAAGCGGTGGACCCTCTAGAAGACAACAAACCTTAACTCGATTATGTGACCGTCTTGAACTGCCTTTTGAACCTTCGGGTTTGGGGCAGTACGGCGTGCCACATGTGAGGCGTTGGCTTGACCCTTCTACGGCTGGATCACCGGTACTGTGACATATTCTGGGATTATTTGAACTCCGCTCAAGAGTTGAGCACTTTGGGAAATTTTGGGTGTTTGATTATCTGTTCGGAAAGTTTAATACTGTATATTTATCTGGAATGTGATACAATATGTGGAATTCATAGAGTTAGGCATGAAATGCGGAGTATGTGATATTTCGGATTTACGATATCTAAAGTGATTGTGGATTCCAAATATTGTAGTTTTACACTTTCTTTTCTGTGACCGTAAGTGTAATATGTGATATCGCCGGTTTCGTTGCTATATGTCAACGACAATTGGGATGCGCATATTTACTTACGTTGATGATATGAGATATTATGTGTTGCTGTGATATGTTATATTGGATCGTCGCGTTCTGAATAGCCGGGGGTTTTATGTGAGATGAGGGTTTTTATTTTCATTCATGTAAAATTCATTTGTAATGTAATATTCTTTTATTTGGGGCACTTCCTGGTTGCGGTTGCTGTCACCAGTGTATATTATTTACTTTTCCGCATTAGGTAGACCCAAGGAGGGGAGCATAAGTAACCGGGTTCTAGGGTCCAGTGGGAGGCCATCTCGAGGAGTCGAGACCGGGTCTCCTAACCCTAGAATTGGCAGTGTTACTTGCCGCTCTCGTAGGGGTCTTGGGATGTGGGTTTGGCTATTCGTCGCGACCGTGGAATCCGTGTTTTATACAGGCTCGTATTAAATACCAGAACTGTATGACTCGTATATTGGATAGGTATATTCTTTTGTGTTGCCGTTACTATATCGCGTTCTCTATATTCATGATGTTTCATCGCATTACATGCTTATACATATGTTATCTGTAATTATTATGAAACCATGATGTCAGGACACCAGCACCATTACTGTTGATGTGTATGCTCCACATACACTTGCTTGCCGGCTCACACACATTATCATCGGTAATTGCCATGTCACGTACACTTTAGAGAATACTATTTCGTTGACATAGCCTGCTAGCTGGTATTGCAATATGTTATAGCTTTCATATGCTAGTTTAACTATTGCATTCATTGCATGATATAAGATGCATTCATATATTCATTGGTTATGCAGTATTATGGAGATTTATGTCGGTTTTCACTGTTTATTGACATGGTGATTTGTGATTTCGGATTCTTCTTGAGATTTTCCGGATTTGGAAACCGCATGTGAAAGTTTTATAAACTGATGAATTATTTTAAAGAGAAAAATGCGGTTTTCCCTGATATGATGAGTTTTGTCCACCATGATGTTTTCTCGGTTCTGAGATGGTTTTCGAGACCCGATTCGAGGAGTCGTATGAACCGTTTGCGGGTACATAGTGGACCCGGTGAGGTACCCCGAGGCGAGAGTGATTTCATGGAGGATGATGAGCCTGGCAGGGGGCACTACCTACCGGTGATATTATTTGGACTCTTCGGTTATCCGGAGGATACCGGCCGGAGTCATGAGATGGATACAGGCTGATCCGTTCTGCCGGAGCCCGCGGGCCGATCCCGCAGATGATACGGATGCCTGAGATATGAGGATTTATGTTTTGTGTCGATACTGGACACGGATTCTATGTTGATTTCGTTGATGATATCTCGATTTCTATACATACAGAAATCTCATTAAATAAAGAAAAACAGTTCTTGATTCATCATGTATCTTGTTCTCATTCTATGCATTTGCACATCATTTTAGTGACATATTGCTACCTGACATTTGTACATCATATTAGTGACATGTTGTTACCTGAGGCACTGACACAAGTACTTGGTATTACACTTAGGGATAGATGTTTACCCTTACCATTATATTGCTTCAGGCCATATTAATATTTTGAGGATATTACTGATCGTATGACCTAGGATTGTGTTATACATGCGATTTCTACCTGTAGATGTTTTCTACTCACAAGTTGGCAACTCACCCCCGTTGTGCCACAGTTCCTTGTAGGTTTTACCATGCAGGTTTCGTTGCAGCTTTGCTGGCACATTGTTCCTTCCAGGTGATTGTCTTGGTAGGTGGTTTCTTTTGCATCAGGAGCACCATTGTGTATTTGTTATTTCAGTTGTATCTAGTAAAACTCCATCAACCAGACTTGTATATTTGATAGAGATAAAAGACCAGTGTTTATTCTTTGGACCTTAGAGTCGCGCGTTGTATTATTATGGTTTTCATGTTGATTTTGAGTTCCCTTTTGAGCTTTGATCCTCGCCCTTGGCGTTGTATATTATATTGCTTTCATGGTTGTGACCGTCGTTTGACGAAGAGCTAGCTCCCGCTTGGGGATGCCTTTTATTATTTCGTATACTATTCATGTTGTACCCAGTTTGGGGCCAGTATTTACAAAGGAAACTCTGCCAAAATTTTAAGAAATTACTTGATGTTTTTAAAACGCATAATTTGGCTTATGCTATTAAAACTATTTGCTTTAAATCGGTTTTTCCTTCACTCTAAAGCTTTAATTGGTTTTGATTTCTGGGTTTTGGCTTGCTTAGATTACGTACGCCTTGAAACGTTTCGTAATTTAAGTGTCATTCATGTTCCGTACTTTTCGGGTCGTGACATATTTACAAAGGAAACTCTGCCGAAATTTTCAGAAAAGACTTGATGTTTTAAAAATGTTTACTACGACTTTCAAAGTGATTTATATGCAAACTTTTAAACAAGTTTTCCTTCACTTTTTTCTTTTAAATGGTTTAGATTTAAGGGCTTTTGGCTTACTTGAATTTGGTGGGATCCTATAGACTTCACATGATTCAAGTTCCAGTCTTGTTCCATTTCGGGTCGGGACAAAGTTGGTATCAGAGCGCTAGGTTTAACCTTGGTTCGAGTCTATGTTTGACTATGCGGAGTCTAGGGCGTATCTTTATATTCAGAACCTAAGCTTGACCTTACGGAACTTATACTTGGTCGAGGGGGTATTAGACTCGAACTTTCGTCGCATAGGTTGACCTTGGTTGATGGAGTAGGTGACTTAAGTAGAGTGACGTACCGTGTGTATGTTCCGCGGCATACTTACGATACGCTACACCACTTAAGAAGCCTTAGGATGTACATTTCTTTGCACAGTATTTTATTCATTCCTATGATCTATCCTCATCGATATCGGTTTGTGGTTTTGTTACCACGATTGCATAGGCAGAGAGAGCTGCGGCTAGAGTTGTGGTCAGCATGAGTTCGTCTTGGACGAGGACTGACCAGGGCGTATTTCCGGTGACACACGATTGAATAGATGTGTCGGTTTATTGTGTTTTTCGCGCCATGAGCGTTTGATGGATTGCTTTTACTAAAATTTCTCGAACGTGCAGATCAGCACCAGAGGACCAGAGGATTGGGCCCCTGATAGAGGCCAACTAGAATGTGATGACCGTCAATGCACCGTTATTCTTGATGATCGAGACACTATTTAGTGTGAGGACGAATGAGCTAAATGTTTCTGCGACTGACAAGATACCGCCCCAGATGTTTGAAGCTATACGGCACGAGTTGCACATAGAGATAAGATAGAAGATCGCTAGTCACCCATGAAGGAATGACTAGGACATGTGGTTCGTTGCATACCCCGATGCGAGGTCATCAGATTGATTGATTCCATTTTGAGAAGAATTCACGCAGGTACGTTGAGAGTCGATAGAAGACGATCGAATGTTAGAAACCCATTTTTCCAAGTTTGAGGTATTCGGAATAACATGCAAGTAATTCTATGGACCCTGTAGAAGAATGAAACCCTAACTCGACATAATGACCATGGGAACGCTTTTGAACCTTAGGGTTTGCGGCAGTTCCGCGGTGCCATTAGTGAGGCTTGGGTTTGCCCTTCTACGGCTGTTCCATAGGTACTGTGGCATGTACTGGATATTATTAAACTGTACTCAAGAGTTAAGCTCTCGGGGAATTATGGGACTTTGACGAATCGATCAAAAAGTTCGACGTCGTCCGGATATCATGAGATGGGATACATTACTTGGGAGACTCTAGATATGAGTATAGCCGTTGTAGCGCAGTCCATACAGCTACGAAGGGACGAGTCCGAATCAGTCGACATTAGAGAAAAGTGGAGTAAGAGGTTCGTACGAGATTTCGATGAGATGACGTTCCACTCCGTTGACATCAGAGATGCGATAAGCATGCAGAGGCGTTGAATATGGATATATCTTCCAGAAGGAGTCGTGATGAGTATGCAGCCGTTCCGGAACAAGAAATAGATTTAGTAAAGGGTGATAACTTCCGGGCAGTTCAGCAGAAACGAGATTTGGGAGAGACCCCGACAGAATCTTTCTGGAGTACTACACGAGAAGGATTAGACCCAGGATCGGTCGTATTACGCACACCAGTAGGCCAAAGTTCGGCATCATCGACGAGACATGTTGTGAGTGACCATAATAGTTGGCCAGAGATCTTTAGAGGATGTGCCAGAGCGGAACTATTCCCGCCATCATTCTAAATTGGGCCGTTGAGCCGAAGAACTATGTAACTGACAATTCACAGTGAGAGATGAAAGCCTAAGGGCACAAGGCGCCAGGCCATGAACAGGAGGCAAGTAGATACCTTGCTCTGCTAGCTTTGGATCCACCGACACCTTCTCGACTTTGACGGAAGGACATATCGACGACAGTGTTTACAATTTGCGATTTGACGATTCGATTATCACGTGTTCGTCATTTTGGATTTCGGTATTTTGGGCGATTTATTTGCATGATTGAGATTTTGTGCACCATAGTTGCACTCGACTTCGATTTGGTGTCATTCGAGATGGTTGATTTTGATTTCATGCCTATGGTATGCATGTGATTTGACTTGTGCTATCAGTGTAGTTTTCACGCACTTTTAATACTTTGATTCGATTTTGTGCACGCTGATGCACGTGGTTGTGAGATTATATACCACGGTATACCTGATTTGGATTGAGATGTGTTGTATACCGTCGATTTTGATTGTGATACTCGATATTTGTTTTCGTGCACTTTATACACTTGATTTGGATTCTTGCGCATACTTGGCGCGCTTGATGCGATTTTGGTGCACACCAGATGCACTAAATCGGGATTCTTCGTACATGTCAGATGCACCTGATATTGTTGTCAGGCACACTCGTTGCCATTGACCAGTGTTTTCGTGCACACCCGTTGCACTTAGTTTTGGTTTCTGTGCACATGTATGGCACATTCATTGATTTTGATTTCTGTGCGCACCAGACGCACGTGGCATTGTTACATGTACTATTGAGTACGATTTCTTTTGAGCAGTACGTTTTTATGATATTTACTATTTGATATAGTAACCGAGCAGGACTAGTCCGAGAACAGTACCTGAATATATTTTTGCATGCATTGATAGTTATCGAAGGGATTTCCAAAAAGGAGCTATAGTCTCAGTATTTACCTACGTGTCCGAGATGACACGAAACATTTAACAAAGGAAACCCTTCTAAATTATTTTCAAAACGGCGGGGCGTGTATGTTAAACAAAGGATATATATATATATAGTTATTTTCTTACAATAGACGTCCGCCACTGTGCCGTGATACACGCATCGCACAGCAACATGAAAGGTTTGGCATGCATTTCTTTTCAGATGTTTTGACGAATTTACAACGATGCGTGTCATGTACATGTTATAGTTTGATGTATATCATGTTGGTTTTCGTATTGGACTTTGACATTGGTATCTTCCCCATAACTCCAATGATTGCGTGATGCTTAACGGAGTTTTGATTTGAGTTATATACTCGTTATATGTTTTATGAATGCATGATTTCGGAGCACCGACGACTTGTTCATTATACTGAAATGTTTTAATATTCGAGGGGTTTAAATTTAAATTCGGGGACCGAATTTATTTAAGGGGGGAAGAATGTAAAATTTCAGAAAAATAAAATATTATTTTTGGGAATTTATATAATTAAAATAATTAATATTATGAATATTTTAATGATGTGGTATAATTATATACCGATAGTTTGGAAAATATTGGAGAATTAAATTGAGTGGTTCTACTTTATGTGATTTAGGAAAATTATAAAAAATCTATAATTTATTATATACAAGTTATCCTAAACTTGATTAGCAATCACTAATTTTGGCATTAAGCTTGATTATGCACATGACTTTAAAAACACTTGTTACATTTTTATGAAACTTGATTTCAAGTCTTCATTGTGCATGGTTTCATTTTGGTCTTACAATTTTTTTTATAAAGTAGAACCATGGGAAAAGAAAACGATAAATGATGAAAAAGAAAAAGAAAAGAAAAAGAATAAAGAAATGGGTATGGGCAAGAAAGAGAAGAGAGAGAGAGGTGAGGGGTCATTTGACCAAGGCTCCCATTTGTTTCACTTCATTTCCCTTCACCATTTTCTTCTCCCTCTTCATGCATGGCTGCCCTCCTCCCTCCACCACTTACACCACCTCACTTCACCCCCAAAACCACATCAAAACCATGCACCCTCTTCACAAAAAGTGTGCACAAGCTCACTACAAGCATGGGGAACCAAGAAAGTCTAGATTTTGAGCACTTGGGGCAACTCAAGAAATTTCTTGAGTTGCAAAATGAGCTAATTCTTTCATCATTAGTGTAGTATTCCATTTCCTTTCGCATCCATATTAGTTTAGAATTGTTTAAGTGAGGTTTAGTGAACTTGGAAAATTCCAAGATGAGGTCTTATGGATTTCTTGAGTTGTGATTGCGTAATTGAGGTTAGTGGAGGCCATACAACCCCTGTAGTGTTAGTATTTTAAACTTAATCTGAGACTAGAACCCCAAACCCCAAACTTAGAAACCCCGATATCGGATTTTGTTGACTTTGGTATTGTGCTTTAAAGATCTGCTATGACCCGGGGAACCAGAAAATTATTTAGCGAAGATTGAGAGATGTGCAGGCAACCTAGTAGCTACCCTGATAACCCGAGACCCCAACCATCTTCCTTGGCCGCAAATTAATTCTTTCTGGCCGCAAATTGCGGCTAGGGTAGGGGTGATTGGATTCGTGTTTGGTTCATGGCTCCATTTTTCAGTAAACTAGAGCCTCCATATATGCAAAATTGGCTAATTTCACCTGGGGTAAAATCTGGAGGTGTTTTCTTGTGTTGTTGTTTCGTTTTGCGACTTCGTTTTAACTTTGGTTTTGGTATTTGGGTTTTAACTCGATGGCTTGGCGTTTGTACGTCGATATCGGGTGTTGTTGGTTGTTTTGCGTGAGTAGACCATAGGTTTTAACCTATGTGTGATTCGTGTGCCATTTTGGTTTTCGTGCATGATTTCTGTTTACGATGCTATGTGTGTATATATGTAGGTACCCGCACGTGGACATCGGATGACAAGGGGGAGAATGGCGACATCGACTTCGGCAAGCAAGGTTTAAGGTGAGTAGAAATATATCTACGTTGGAAGTCGGGTGGATAGCGTATAGCACCCCCGGAAGTTCGTAGCATTTGATCCGTTCTGATATTTATATATTTATTCGTGTTGTTATGAGATGTGCATACTTAGCAAGTAATAGTGTTAGCATTTTCGGAAGATAGTATTTTAGTTAGTTTCTTAGTCGCGAACCCTAGAGTATAGGTGTACACACCACACACATGCACACACGGGATATGTTTTGGTGTATATGATATATGCATATATATATATATATGTGTGTGTGTGTGTGTGTGTGTGTGTGTGTGTGGTTATGTTGCTATATATATATACACACATATACGTATACACGTATGATGAGGATAGTATGTGATACTTGGAGATGAGTCGATGTGATTAGGCAGGATGTCGTGAGATCGGTGATGTGACTTGGGTCGTATTATGAGATACGACATGATATTATAGCGGATCGTTGAGCGATGTTTTTTCATACACACGCGGATATATGTTGATGGTATCGGTATGTACTAGACTTTAGATCAGTACCCCTAGTTCATGATATATGATGATGATACCATATGGATATTGATGTATATGTGATAGTCGCCCCGTACCCCGATTTTGGGATGTCGTACGATGGATTTACCGTACGAGATATAATTATGATATAGATCCGCACTCTTGACTCGAGGATATCGTATTGTACGTTTTATCGTACGTGACGCTATTGAGGCGGGATCACCGACTATTAGATATATATATCGACTAAGATTTAGGTGGTTTTCCTTACCCTTTCGTTTAGTCTCTTTCCTTTGTCCTGTAGTTACATAGTAGATATTAGACTGGGCTCGAGTCATACTTATTTCCAAAACTAACGAATCGTGAGTATTTTAAAGACAGGCCGAGGGATACTACGGATCTTTCAAAGGATGAACCTTTTCTTAAAAACACCGTAGCTCCTATTTTCTAAAAACCACGATTCGTGCAATTTCAAATATCAACACTGTATGACTCGTATATAAAAACGTATATTATTCATTGTTGCGATTAATATTTATTCTCCGTTTATTCATATTGTTCATATCACATTGCATGCTTATACTTGTGATTATAGACCCCTGTTGTCAGGACACTAGCACCATTACCGATGATGCGTATGCTCCATATACACTTACTTGCCGGCTCACACACATCATCATCGGTAATTTTCATGTCACGTACACTTTAGAGAATATTATTTCATTGATATCGCTTGCTAGCGGATAGTTCGGATATATCATTATTGTGCTAGTTTAGATATTGCATTCTTTATTTAGATATCCATGCATGTCTATATTCATTTGTCATGTAATATTATGGGGCCTTATGCCAGTAATTCACTGTTATTTACTCTCGAGATTTGGATTCTGATTTTCCATGAGATTTTCTGGATTTGGAGAAACCGCAAGATTTTATAAACTCATTTTATTTCAAAAGATAAAAAGTGTGGTTTTCTCATGATATGATGTGAGATATGTCCACCATGAGTTTTCTCGACTTTTGAGCGATATCATACACCCGATTCGAGGAGGAGGAGGAACCGTCTGTGGGTGCATGGTGGACCCGGTGCGGTACCCCGGGGCAAGATGGTCGCAGATGATGGCGTTAAGCCTGGCAGGGGAGCACTACCGACCGGTTATTTGTGACGCGGCGGATATCCGGAGGATACCGACGTAGTCGTGAGATTGATATTTGAGCCAGTCCAGATTGCTGGAGCCCGGGGCCAGTCCGGATTGCCGGAGCCTGAGATATTGATACTTAGAGATATTGAGATTATATGTTTTGGGCCGGTCCGGATTGCCGGAGCCCGAGATATTGGATATTGGGATTTACGTTTTGTGTCGATGCTTGACAAGGATTCTATGTTGATTTCATTGATGATACCTCGATTTTTATATACAGAAATCTCACTAAATTAAGAAAACAGTTTTCTCATTCATGATGTATTCTGTTTTCATTTTAATGCATTCATACATCATATGTGTATTATATGGCTACCTGAGGCACTGACACGAGCACTTGATATTACACTTATGTATAGATGTTTCAGGGTTATATTATATTGAGGATATATATTATTGTATGACCTAGGATTTAGTCAACTAATGCTTGGGAAACTACGGGGCTCCGTTGTTGCTGAGGTGTGTTTGGGACATGCGATTTCTGCTCGGTGATGTTTTCTACTCACGAGTTGGCAACTCACCCCCGTTGTGCCACAGTTTCTTGCAGGTTTTGCCGTACAGGTTTCTTTGCAGCTTGTTGGCACACTGCTTCCCTCCGGATGATTGCTTGGGTAGGTGGGTTTACTCGCATCGTGACCACCGTTGTACCTTTTATTATATTCTATTGTATCTAGTAAACTCCATCAACCAGACTTGTATTATTTATTGACTTAGAAGACCAGTATGTTTATTCTTTCTACCTTAGAGTCGCGCCTGTATTATTATGGTTTTTCTCTGGTTTTCTTAAGGATATTGCTTTTCTTGATGAATTTTGATCCTCGCCCTTCGGCGTTGTGTATTATATTGCATTGCGTTGTTGTGTCCGCCAATTGGCGAAGAGCTTGCTCCCGCTTGGGGATGCCTTTATATTATGCATGTTTGTACCCGTTTGGGTCCAGTATTTACAAAGGAAACTCTGCCGAAATTTTCAGAATATACTTGATGTTTTAAAAATGTTTACTACGACTTTCAAAGTGATTTATATGCAAACTTTTAAACAAGTTTCCCTTCATTCTTCTTTTAAATGGTTTAGATTTATGGGCTTTTGGCTTACTTGAATTAGGTGGGGTCCTATAGACTTCACATGATTCAAGTGCCAGTCACGTGCCATTTCGGGTCGTGACAAAGTGGGTATCAGAACGCTAGGTTTAACCTTGGTTTGAGTCTATGTTTGACTATGCAGAGTCTAGGGCGTATATTTATATTCGGAACCTAGGCTTGACCTTACGGAACTTAGACTTGGTCGAGGGGGTATTAGACCCGAACTTTCGTCGCATAGGTTGACATTGGTTGATGGAGTAGGTGACTTAAGTAGAGTGACGTACCGTGTGTATGTTCCGCGGCATACTTACGATACGCTACTCCGCTTAAGAAGCCTTAGGATGTACATTTCTTTGCACAGTATTATATTCATTCCTATGATCTATCCTCATTGATATCGGTTTGTGGTTTTGTTACCACGATTGCATAGGTAGAGAGAGTTGCGGCTAGAGTTATGGTCAGCATGAGCTCGTCTTGGACGAGGACTGACCAGGGCGTATTTCCGGTGACACACGATTGAATAGATGTGTCATTTTATTGTGTTTTTCACGCCATGAGCGTTTGATGGATTGCTTTTACTAAAATTTCTCGAACGTGCAGATCAGCACCAGAGGATTGGGCCCCTGATAGAGGCCGGCTAGAATGTGATGACCGTCAATGCACCGTTATTCTTGATGATCGAGGCACTGTTTAGCGTGCGGACGAATGAGCCAAATGTTTCTGCGACTGACAAGATACCACCCCAGATGTTTGAAGCTATACGGCACGAGTTGGACTTAGAGATATGATAGAAGATCGCTAGTCACCCATGGAGGAATGACTAGGACATGTGGTTCGTTGCATACCCCGATGCGAGGTCATCAGATTGATTGATTCCAGCTTGAGAAGACTTCACGCAGGTACGTTGAGAGTCGATAGAAGACGATCGAATGTCAGAAACCCATTTTTCCAAGTTTGAGGTATTCGGAAAAACATGCAAGTAATTTTGTGGACCCTCTAGAAGAATGAAACCCTAACTCGACATAATGACCATGGGAATGCTTTTGAACCTTAGGGTTTGCGGCAGTTCCGCGGTGCCATTAGTGAGGCTTGGGTTTGCCCTTCTACTGCTGGTCCATAGGTACTATGGCATGTACTGGATATTATTAAACTGTACTCAAGAGTTGAGCTCTCGGGGAATTATGGGACTTTGACGAATCGATCGAAAAGTTCGACGTCGTCCGGATATCATGTGATGGGATACATTACTTGGGAGACTCTAGATATGAGTATAGTCGTTGTAGCGCAGTCCATACAGCTACGAAGGGACGAGTCGGAATCAGTCTACATTAGAGAAGAGTAAGAGGTTCGTACGAGATTTCGATGAGATGACGTTCCACTCCGTTGACATCAGAGATGTGATAAGCATGCAGAGGCGTTGAATATGGATATATCTTCCAGAAGGAGTCGTGATGAGTATGCAGCCGTTCCGAAACAAGAAATAGATTTAGTAAAGGGTGATAACTTCCGGGCAGTTCAGCAGAAACGAGATTTGGAAGAGACCACGACAGAATCTTTCTGGAGTACTACACGAGAATGATTAGACCCAGGATCGGTCGTATTACGCACACCCAGTAGACCAGAGTTCGGCATCATCGACGAGACATGTTGTGAGTGACCATGATAGTTGGCCAGAGATCTTTAGAGGATGTGCCAGAGCGGAACTATTCCCGTCATCATTACATATTGGGCCGTTGAGCCGAAGAACTATGTCACTGACAATTCGCAGTGAGAGACGAGAGCCTAAGGGCACAAGGCGCTAGGCCATGAACAGGAGGCAAGTAGATACCTTGCTCTACTAGCTTTGGATGCACCGACACCTTCTCGACTTTGACGGAAGGACATATCGACGACAGTGTTTACGATTTGCGATTTGACGATTCGATTATCACGTGTTCGTCATTTTGGATTTCGGTATTTTGGGCGATTTATTTGCATGATTGAGATTTTGTGCACCACAGTTGCATTCGACTTCGATTTGGTGTCATTCGAGATGGTTGATTTTGATTTCATGCCTATGGTATACATGTGATTTGACTTGTGCTTTCGGTGTAGTTTTCACGCACTTTTAATACTTTGATTCGATTTTGTGCACACTGATGCACGTGGTAGTGAGATTATATACCACGGTATACCTGATTTGGATTGAGATGTGTTGTATACCGTCGATTTCGATTGTGATACTCGATATTTGTTTTCGTGCACCTTGTGCACTTGATTTGGATTCTTGCGCATACTTGGCGCGCTTGATGCGATTTTGGTGCACACCAGATGCACTAAATCGGGATTCTTCGTGCATGTCAGATGCACCTGATATTGTTGTCAGGCACACACGTTGCCCTTGACCAGTGTTTTCATGCACACCCGTTGCACTTAGTTTGGTTTTATGTGCACATGTATGGCACATTCATTGATTTTGATTTCTGTGTGCACCAGACGCACGTGGCATTGTTACATGTACTCTTGAGTACGATTTCTTTTGAGCAGTACGTTTTTATGATATTTACTATTTGATATAGTAACCGAGCAGGACTAGTCCGAGGACAGTACCTGAATATATTTTTGCATGCATTGATAGTTATCGAAGGGATTTCCAAAAAGGAGCTATAGTCTCAGTATTTACCTACGTGTCCGAGATGACACGAAACATTTAACAAAGGAAACCCTTCTAAATTATTTTCAAAACGGCGGGACGTTTATGTTAAACAAAGGATATATATATATAGTTATTTTCTTACAATAGACGTCCGCCACTGTGCCGTGATACGCGCATCGCACAGCAACATGAAAGGTTTGGCATGCATTTCTTTTCAGATGTTTTGACGAATTTACAACGATGTGTGTCATGTACATGTTATAGTTTGATGTATATCATGTTGGTTTTCGTATTGGACTTTGACATTGGTATCTTCCCCATAACTCCGATGATTGCGTGATGCTTGACGGAGTTTTGATTTAAGTTATATACTCGTTTTTCTTGCGCGTGCATTGTGCTACGATATGTTTTATGAATGCATGATTTCGGAGCCCCGACGACTTGTTCATTATACTGAAATGTTTTAATATTCGAGGGGTTTAAATTTAAATTCGGGGACCGAATTTATTTAAGGAGAGAAGACTGTAACATTTCAGAAAAATAAAATATTATTTTTGGGGATTTATATAATTAAAATAATTAATATTATGAATATTTTAATGATGTGGTATAATTATATACCGATAGTTTGGAAAATATTGGAGAATTAAATTGAGTGGTGATTTTTGGAGGGATTTATGTGATTTAGGCAAATTATAAAAAAATTATAATTTATTATATACAAGTTATCCTAAACTTGATTAATAATCACTAATTTTGGCATTAAGCTTGATTATGCACATGACTTTAAAAACACTTGTTACATTTTTATGAAACTTGATTTCAAGTCTTCATTGTGCATGGTTTCATTTTGGTCTTACAATTGTTTTATAAAGTAGAACCATGGAAAAGAAAAAGATAAATGATGCAAAAGAAAAGAAAAAAAAATAAAAAGAATAAAGAAATGGGTATGGGCAAGAGAGAGAAGAGAGAGAGGGGTGAGGGGTCATTTGACCAAGGCTCCCATTTGTTTCACTTCATTTCCCTTCACCATTTTCTTCTCCCTCTTCATGCATGGCTGCCCTCCTCCCTCCACCACTTACACCACCTCACTTCACCCCCAAAAACACATCAAAACCATGCACCCTCTTCACAAAAAGTGTGCACAAGCTCACTACAAGCATGGGGAACCAAGAAAGTCTAGATTTTGAGCACTTGGGGCAACTCAAGAAAATTCTTGAGTGGCCAAATGAGGTAATTCTTTCATAATTAGTGTAGTATTCCATTTCCTTTCGCATCCATATTAGTTTAGAATTGTTTAAGTGAGGTTTAGTGAACTTGGAAAATTCCAAGATGAGGTCTTGTGGATTTCTTGAGTTGTGATTGTGTAATTAAGATTAGTAGAGGCCATACAACCCCTGTAGTGTTAGTATTTTGAACTAAAACAGAGACTAGAACCCCAAACCCCAAACTTAGAAACCCCGATATCGGATTTTGTTGACATTGGTGTTGTGCTTTAGAGATCTGCTTTGACCTAGAAGCTACCCTGATGACTGAGAGATGTGCAGGCAACCTAGAAGCTACCCTGATGACCCGAGACCCAAACCATCTTCCTTGGCCGCAAATTAATTCTTTATGGCCGCAAATTGCGGCCAGGGTAGGGGTGATTGGATTCGTGTTTGGTTCATGGCTCCATTTTCAGTAAACTAGACCCTCCACATATGCAAAATTGGCTAATTTCACCTGGGGTAAAATCTGGAGGTGTTTTCTTGTGTTGCTGTTTCGTTTTGCGACTTTGTTTTAACTTTGGTTTTGGTATTTGGGTTTTAACTCGATGGCTTGGCATTTGTATGTCGATATCGGTGTTGTTAGTTGTTTTGCGTGAGTAGACCATAGGTTTTAACCTATGTGTGATTCGTGTGCCGTTTTGGTTTTCGTCCGTGATTTCTGTTTACGATGCTATGTGTGTGTATATGTAGGTACCCTTATGTGGACTTCGGATGACAAGGGGGAGAATGGCGACATCGACTTCAGCAAGCAAGGGTAAAGGGGAGTAGATATATATCTACGGAGGAAGTCGGGTGGATGGCGTATAGCACCCCCGCAAGTTCGTAGCATTTGATGCGTTATGATATTTATATATTTATACGTGTTGTTATGAGATGTGCATACTTAGAAAGTAATGCTTTATGTGACTTTGGGTTAGTGTTAGTGTTTTCGGAAGATAGTATTTTACTTAGTTTCTTAGTCGCGAACCATAGAGTATAAGTGTACACACACACATGCACACACGGGATATGTTTTGGTGTATATGATGTGTGTGTGTGTGTGTGTCTATATGTATGTATGTGGTTATGTTGCTATATATATATATATATATATATATATATATATATATATATATATACACACACGTATGATGAGGATAGTATGTGATACTCGGAGATGAGTCGATGTGATTGGGTAGGATGTCGTGAGATCGGTGATGTGACTTGGGTCGTATTATGAGATACGACATGATATTATAGCGTATCGTTGAGCGATGTGTTTTCATACACACGCGGATATATGTTGATGGTATCGGTATGTACTAGACTTTAGATCAGTAGCCCTAGTTCATGATATATGATGATGATACCATATGGATATTGAGGTATATGTGATAGTCGACCCATACCCCGATTTTGGGATGTCGTACGATGGATTTACCGTACGATATATAATTATGATATAGATCCGCACTCTTGACTCGAGAATGTCGTATTGTACGTTTTATCGTACGTGACGCTATTGAGGCGGGATCACCGACTATTAGATATATATATCGACTTAGACTTAGGAGGTTTTCCTTACCCTTTCGTTTAGTCTCTTAGCTTTGTCCTGTAGTTACTTAGTAGATTTTAGACTGGGCTCGAGTCATACTTATTTCCAAAACTAACGAATCGTGAGTATTTTAAAGACAGGCCGAGGGATACTACGGATCTTTCAAAAGATGTACCTTTTCTTAAAAACATCGTAGCCCCTATTTTCTAAAAACCACGATTCGTGCGATTTCAAATATCAACACTGTATAACTCGTATATAAAGTCGTATATTCTTCATTGTTGCGATTACTATTTATTCTCCGTTTATTCATATTGTTCATATCGCATTGCATGCTTATACTTGTGATTATAGACCACTGTTGTCATGACACTAGCACCATTACCGATGATGTGTATGCTCCACATACACTTACTTGCTAGCTCACACAAATCATCATCGGTAATTTTCATGTCACGTACAATTTAGAGAATATTATTTCATTGATATCGCTTGCTAGCGGATAGTTCCGATATATCATTACTGTGCTAGTTTAGATATTGCATTCTTAATTTAGATATCCATGCATGTCTATATTCATTTGTCATGTAATATTATGGGGCCTTATGCCCGTAATTCACTGTTATTTACTCTCGAGATTTGGATTCTGATTTTCCATGAGATTTTCTGGATTTGGAGAAACCGCAAGATTTTATAAACTCATTTTATTTCAAAAGATAAAAAGTGCGGTTTTCTCGTGATATGATGTGAGATATGTCCACCATGAGTTTTCTCGGCCCTTGAGCGATATCATACACCCGATTCGAGGAGGAGGAGGAACTGTCTGTGGGTGCATGGTGGACCCGGTGCGGTACCCCTGGGCAAGATGGTCGCAGATGATGGCGTTGAGCCTGGCAGGGGAGCACTACCGACCGGTTATTTGTGACGCGGCGGATATCCGGAGGATACCGACGTAGTCGTGAGATTGATATTTAGGCCAGTCCGGATTGTCGGAGCCCGGGGCCAGTCCGGATTGCCGGAGCCCGAGATATTGAGACTTAGAGGTATTGAGATTATATGATATGGGCCGGTCCGAATTGCCAGAGCCCGAGATATTGGATATTGGGATTTACGTTTTGTGTCGATACTTGGCACGGATTCTATGTTGATTTCATTGATGATACCTCGATTTTTATATACAGAAATCTCACTAAATTAAGAAAACAGTTTTCTCATTCATGATGTATTCTGTTTTTATTTTAATGCATTCATACATCATATATGTATTATGTGGCTACCTGAGGCACTGACACGAGCACTTGATATTACACTTATGTGTAGATGTTTCAGGGTTATATTATATTGAGGATATATATTATCGTATGACCTAGGATTGAGTCATACATGCGATTTCTGCTCGGTGATGTTTTCTACTCACGAGTTGGCAACTCACCCCCGTTGTGCCACAGTTTCTTACGGGTTTTGCTGTACAGGTTTTGTTGCAGCTTGTTGGCACACTGCTTCCCTCCGGATGATTGCTTGGGTAGGTGGGTTCACTCGCATCGTGACCACCGTTGTACCTTTTATTATATTCTGTTGTATCTAGTAAACTCCATCAACCAGACTTGTATTATTTATAGACTTAGAAGACCAGTAGGTTTATTCTTTCGACCTTAGAGTCGCGCCTGTATTATTATGGTTTTTCTCTGGTTTTCTTGAGGATATTGCTTTTCTTGATGAGTTTTGATCCTCGCCCTTCGACCTTGTATATTATATTGCATTGGGTGGTTGTGTCCGCCAATTGGCGAAGAGCTAGCTCCCTCTTAGGGATGCCTTTATATTATGCATGTTTGTACCCGTTTGGGGCCAGTATTTACAAAGGAAACTCTGCCGAAATTTTCAGAAAAGACTTGATGTTTTAAAAATGTTTACTACGACTTTCAAAGTGATTTATATGAAAACTTTTAAACAAGTTTTCCTTCACTTTCTTCTTTTAAATGGTTTAGATTTCTGGACTTTTGGTTTACTTGAATTAGGTGGGGTCCTATAGACTTCACATGATTCAAGTGCCAGTCACGTGCCATTTCGGGTCGTGACACAAGTGAACATATAACCCATCGCTCTAAGTCTCGCAACCACAAGTCTCTTCTAAGTCTTATTACTTATATAAATACTAGTTTCTGATTGATGGAGTTGACTAGATACAACAGGAATAATAAATACAAGAGTGGCATGATCCAATATGTACCACCTACCAAAGCAAATCACCCAAAAGCAAGTTGTGCCAACGATATCGCTACTGATCCATGCGGTCAAATCTGCAAGAACGGTGGCAAAACGGAGGTGAGTTGCCAACTCGTGAGTAGAAAACATCAGCAGGTAGAAATCGAATAAAACAACGATTTCTTAGGTCAACTATATCATAAAAGTAATACTATGATATATAGGGTGACCGTGTCTGCATAAATGCCAACAATAAGCAATGCATGTATGCATGTGGATATCATCCACGTGCCCATCAATGACACAACAACATGAAAACATATGCATGTAAATATGAGGATATCAACTACGTGTGCCTATCAACGACACAACCCATATCATGAAAACTCATATCTATATGTATGAGGATATCAACTACGTGTGTCTATCAACGACACATCAAAATCATGGAACCTGAGTGTCCAACACCGACACTCGAAACATCATGAAAAACCCGTGTCCAGTATCAACACATAAATCCTCATACCTCAGTCGCCACATTCTCAGATCGGCCATCATATCTATCTCATCTCAGGCGCCGCATCCTCTGATCGGCACTCATCCATCTCATGACTCCGGTCGGTATCCTCCGGATAACCGACGAGTCCAAATACTATCATCGGTAGGTAGTGCTCCCTCTGCCGGGCTCATCGTCTACACCACGAAAATCATTTCTTACCCCGGGGTACCATACAGGGTCCAACATGTACCCGCAGACGGTGCCTACCGCTCCTCGAATCGGGTTTCTAACACAAGTCTCAGAACCGAGAAAACTCATGGTGGACGTCTCGAAATATCATATCAAGAGAAACCGGGTTTTTAAAACAATACATACATTCTTTTGAAATATAACCACGGTTCTCAAATCCAGAATCTCATAAAAACAGCATCTCAATGCGTATAATTATAAAGCATGATGTATGCAAACATAGAACAGAAATATGAGCATAGCAATATATCATGCAACATAGCATTATGATGTGAGCATAGCAATATATCATGCAGCATAGCAATATATCATGGAACATAGCATAGTGATGTGAGCATAGTAATATATCATGCAACATAGCATAGTGATGTGAGCATAGCAATATATCATAGCATGCTATAGCAACTCTACTGTGTAAGTAACATAGCAATTATCGATGAAGAAAGTGTGTGAGCCGGCAAATCTATGTAAGTGTAACATACGCATCATCGATAATGGTGAGGTGTACTAGCACAGGTATAAATATAATGAAATGAGAATATCATGAACGTAGCAGCAAGTAAATCGTAAGCGCAATGCTAATAGGTACACGTATCTAATCCAACATCTACGTAAAGCTAAATTAAGCGGTATAGACAGGGATTAAATATTTATAACCTATCCGAGTCGGTGAATCTGTCAATCGGCATCCAGCCTCACAACGTTACGTACGGTACAATCCATCGGACGGCATCCTCTAATCAAGGGTATGGATCAATCATCAGGTAAAACTCATCACGTACGGTAATCCATCGTACGGCGGCATTAAACAATTAGGGATTCTATCAACCTATACAACAATGAGGGTACGGATCTAAGTCTCGTACGGCATATCACTCATTATTATCATAATTATATATAAATATCTCGTTTTACCGATCTCATAACACATCCATCTCAATATTATCATATTCATTGATCTCATGTCATATCCTTATACATCTCATTTCGTATCTCATCGTATACTCTTTTCATCACATCAATATCTCACATCAAGTCATCTTACATATACATTCTATCTTATTAATCTCATGTCGTAATTATCGATCTCAATCATGCTACTCTAAAACTCATACTTATTCTCTTTCATATATATATTTATATATATATATATATATAGAATGTAGTTAAGGAAGCCATGTTAGGAACTTATGGATATTATATATATATATATATATATATATATATATATATATATCAGTTTCCATTATAATTACGGGGGTGCTATACGCCATCCACCCGACTTCCCCCGTAGATATAAATCTACTCACCTGCGGAACTCCTTGTTCAGCCATAGTCGATATGCTTCGTCGTCTCAGAATCCACACGAAGGTACCTACAAATCAACACATATCGCCACGTTATGAAAACCAAATCTGGAAAACCGATACGGCACCCGGTGCGCTCATAGGTTAGAACCTATAGCCTACGCATGCAAAAACAACCCTCGTCGTTGACATACAAACATCAAACGACCAAATCTCATAACTAATATCAAAACCAAGAATTCCAAAATACGGAAAACATAACCCAAAACCATCCCAATATGCTCCCAGATTTTGGCTCATGTAATCTGGGACAAAAAGAAAAATACATTAGCTATGTTATAAGGTATGTGAGCTACAGCCAAAACCGCAACACCAAATCTGCTACAGCAACCGACCTAATGGCTACAGTAATCGGCCAGGCCGGCCCCACCTTGGAATTTGGGCCTCGTATTCTCGTGGTGGTCTCCTATTGGTCTAACTAGGGTAATGTATATTTTTGATTTTTTTATAAAGGCCCCGGGTTGCTCCAGATTCCCTGTAGACCTCCAAAAATGTCACAAAACCGACACGGGAAGTTTCTAAGTTCATATTTTGGTTTCTATTCCGTGTCCTAGGCCATAAAATCATCACTAGGCTCTTGTAAATAGCCACTAAATATCACAAGTCCACACGATCACCCAAACCCTCTCTTGAAATTTCCAAACATCGCTAATCTATATCGATTTAACTCTAAACTACTATAGGGTGCTAGGAAACTAAAAATCTAAACTAGAAGTGTAGGAATTACCTCGTTTGGCAACTCAAGAATTTTCTTGAGTTGCTCAAAGTCTTCAAAATCCAATTTTGAAAGGTCCAAAGTGTTGAGGATGAAGTTGTGCATCTTTTTAATGAAGGGAGTATAGCATTTTGGTGAAGGGTTGGAGATGGAACATGAGGGTAGAGGTGGAGGAAGCAAGAGGATGAAGGAGATGAAGACGATGAAGGGAAAATAATGAGGTCAAAGTCTATTTCTCTCTCTCACCCTCACTCTCTTATGTGGCATGCTATGCCACATGGGTCCCCCTCTCTCTCTCCTAAATTATACTCTCTTATCTTTTCTTTTTCTTTTCTTTTTCCCTCATTCAATTAAAACCAAACACATAGCACAAATAAAATGAAACCACATGCAACAAAATGCAACATGTCTTGGTGCCTTAGCCATGACTAATTAAAAATACGGATTGGGCCTAATCGTGATTAGTAGCGCACTAATCGAGTTTAGTTTAAACTAGCATATAATTAATTGTAAAAATGCCGAAATCCGATAAATATATTTTTAAATGAATAAATCATTTTAATCTCCAATTATTTCATAAATATTGGTATATATATTTATACCATTTTACGAAAACCCCAAATTCGCAAATCGGGTAGTTTTCGCGAAATATATTATTTTAATATTAAATTCCAAAAATAATATAATATATTTTCTGAAATGTTACAATCTTCCCCCCTTAAATAAATTCGGTCCCTGAATTTAAATTTAAACCCTCAAATACTAAAACATTTCAATAATCTGCTCAAATCAACGGGGCTCCGAAATCACGGAAGATACAGAAATACCACAGCGCATCGTGTGCGCCTGAAAACGAGTATGAAACTCAAAATCGAACTCCGTCAAGCGTAACGCAATCATTGGAGTTATAATGGAGATACAAATCTCAAAATCCACTACTGAAATCCAATATACACTAATCGAATACTATAATACGTATATAGTACGCATCCTTGGAAAATCTCCTAAAACTGAATAAAACACATGCAAAATCTTTTCTGAATCGCCGTGTGATGCGTAACTCACGGCACAAGTGACGGACGCTCATTTGTAAAGTAATAAATATACTTTCATATTTGTTTTGCTCAAATATGCGTTCTACCGTTTTGAAACATCCCAAAAGGTTTTCCTTTATAAACGTTCGTGTCGTTCGCGGACACGTAGGAAATAGCGAGACTGTAGCTCCTTTTTGAAAACCTCTTGGTAAACCTTTAATACATGTAAGGTACTCAGGTACTGTCCTCAGATCAGTCATGTTCGGCTACTACATAATATAGTGCCCATCACGAAAACAAAGTGCTCAAGAGCAAAATCAGACTCAAAAGGCGTATCCAACGATCACGTGCGTCTGGTGCGCACGGAAATCAAAACCAAATACAAGTGCTACAAATGTGCACAAAACCAAACTAAGTGCAACGGGTGTGCACGAAAGCATCTGTCCAGTGCAACGGATGTGCACGACAATATCAAGTGCATCTTGTTAGTTATATGTATGCCCTAGAGGCCATTACTGTACATAGGATGTATATTGTAGTGGATGCTTGGACATATATAGGGATGACTTTCTTGCTCGATATGATAGTATGCTATCTGGTTACTCTTTACCTTAACGTGTACACTGATTGTCTCTCTGTTACATGTTGGTAAAGCCCTTAGGATGTGTACTTGACTACCTGGACTATG
Source organism: Agapanthus africanus (assembly GCA_030015575.1). NCBI lineage: Eukaryota > Viridiplantae > Streptophyta > Magnoliopsida > Asparagales > Amaryllidaceae > Agapanthus > Agapanthus africanus. Next base: position 175,341,965 of record JASDDO010000016.1, on the reverse strand, counting down.
ATGCAGATCATACTAGTGGGGACATGGTAGTCCATAAGTACATCCTTCAAAGTCCCTAATCGTGGGTGTATCGAGACGGGGCATCGATATACCAGAGTAGACCAGCGTGTAGCTTCTCGACCCATATAGATGGGCGATGGATGATCCCATATCCATTGGTGTTTGACATCAGAGATGATATACGGGTGCTCAGTAGAGACTGGGTACACTGGACGGACTCGCCGAGAACTCCCAGATGGTATTATACCTTACGTCAGATGGCAGTTCTCTGGTGACACTGGTACAGGTTAGTCTGTAGACCCGAGATCGTCATAGAGTCTTGTGTGATTCCCACTGTGCTTTGATTTCCATCATACCACGTCCAAGAGGGCATGCAAAAAGGTGGCTTTTGGGTACAGTCCCGAATCACATGGAGGCAATGAGCGATAGGAGGGGTTTCGTCTCTCCCGGTATAGGGAGTTGATGTTGCGCAGTGTTCGATTGGCTATAACAGGAAGTCCTTGGCCAAGGCTGCTTTTGGGATTTACTGGTAAGTGTTACCAGTAGTTTCTCGACCCGTTATGAGCCTCATATCGACATGACTTATCGAGTTATTGGGGTCTGACGTTTACCATCCCTAGACGAGATATACGACATATCAGACGAACAGACCGGACTGTACGGTAGTGTTACTCGTTGGATTCACTGGAGTGTGAGCGGGCTTGCTCGTTGATCTTCTGATCGCTCAATACCTGGGTGGCCGTTACGTTTAGCAGACCGCTTGCGGCTTGTGGGTGTTTGATATGATCATCACCTGCTGCCGGCGTATTGACGAGTCTTTAGAGTCCTACACAGGGGTTTCCTGGCTCAAGCGAAACGAAATAGGAGCGCATATGAGATATGTGCGGGACCGAGGATAATACCAGTATGTGATACTGTATTCTATTCTCGCGATTTGTGACATTGATCGGTTGTATGCGATATAGCCGGGTTATCGGATCAAGTGTTGATTCGATAAGTTGTTACTATTGATATTAGTCGGTTATATGCGATATGACCGGATCGTTAAATCAAGTGTTGATTTAATGATTTAATGTATAATTATATATTTGATATATTACTTTACATTAACTAGTATTGGTTCACTTAAGATTTGTTTTCTCACTTGAAAGTGTACATTGTTTATATGTGATATATGCAAGTGTACATGTTTGTATCATGCTTGATGATACAAACAAGTTGTGTGTATGAGACTTGAACCATAACAAGGTTAAATTAGGGTTTACTATTTAACTTAGCATATAACAAAAGAGTGTGACTTTGGTCAAAGTTATCAAGCTTCATGAAGCTTGATGAACATTGACAAAGTCAACTCTTTTTTCATTTGTTCAAGATATTAGCTAACCCAACCCTTAACCTTATGCTATGGTTAATTCTCTACATGAGTTAAGCATGAGGGCTTAACTCAACCATGGTTCTATGATTAAAAGTATAAGTGTTCATATTATTCTTTTAATGGATATCATTCTTTCTTCTTCTTCATCTTCATCAAGCTTGAAAAAGCTTGCTAGCTCCAATGGCATCATGAGAAAAAGAGTGAGAAATCCAATTCTAAAGTGAACCCACTTCCTATTTCTTCATCCTCTACCACTTGCCAAGTAGTATAGGGTGTTCTCTTCACAAAGTTTTCGACCAAGTGAAGGAATAGCTTGAGTTTGAGTCTCCCCGACGTAGATCATCTTCGGCCTCGAAGTCAATGACCTAGCCCGATCATTTCTCCGACGAAACCATTTCTAGAGTCCGGGATCCGATGATCGCAGCGGAGGGACGTCAACACGGAGCTAAAGAAGTGGTGGACCGGATCTACAAAGGTTGTAATCCCTTTCACTTAGTAGCAAAGTCGTTTGCTTGCTTGGTTTTCGCCTTAACTTCTAGTTAACGATCTTCATTAGGGTTTCTCGGCACCGGAAAAATTTTGTTTGGCATGGTTGATGCCTTGTGGAACCTCTTGAGTGTGCCTAGGAACCCTACAGTGGTATCAGAGCCAAGCTAGAGCCTTAGGCGATGCGTAGACGATGTTAGAAACCCAATCGAACCGAAACCCTAATCTCAAAACCCCTCTCTGTACATTTTTTAAAAACTGGGATTTATGTGAATTAAAAATATGCAGAAAACTCAGCAGGGTTTTGTAGGAATTACTGTAAATTACGTGGACCTAACTCGATTAAACCGCCGCGGAACCGCGGCAGGAGCCTCCTTGTGCGGCGGTTCCGCGGCCGTACGGAAGGATCTTTCAATTAATTTTGCACAGTAATTCCTACTATGTAGTGCTGAGTTTTCTGGGAATTTTTAATCCGCACTCAAGAGTTGGGTTTTATGGGTTGTATTGGGGACTCGGTGTTTCGATCGGGATGTCTAATTTTGTCTATGTGTTTTCCGGATATATTTTTTTGAATATGTTAAAAAGTTCGACCGGATATAAATACCCACTTTTTCCCCTATCGGGAAATTTCCAAGTGTTGGATTTTTCCGTGGTTTAAAGACGTTCTAAGTAGTGCAAGTAACGCGATGGACCCTCTAGAAGACAACAAACCTTAACTCGATTATGTGACCGTCTTGAACTGCCCTTTGAACCTTCGGGTTTGGGGCAGTACGGCGTGCCACATGTGAGACGTTGGCTTGACCCTTCTACAGCTGGACCGTTGGTACTGAGGCATGAAGTGAATGTGTTTAAACTTATTTCATGTGTTGATCTGTTTCGGGAAAACTTGGGTGTTTGAATGTTCGATCGGAAAGTTTAACATTTTCTATTTATCTGGAATGGGATACAATATTTGGAATTCACAAGTAGTTATGAGATAACTGATATGAATGTTATAAACATAGAACTTTAGTCTCACTTGATCGGTTGCCACGGAATTTTGATGTGATCAAAAGTCCGTCGCAATCACGTAGCGTACGCAGATACTCGCCGGGTAAACTTAATAAACAGCCATACCCCATAGCCCCGACCAAGTGACTGTAGGAGAACCCCGTCGCCGAAAGCATCCGTTCGGGTGCTCCCGGTAGCGGTGTTCCGCCTTGGTGCACTTCGTCGACGGTATCGGGGGTGCGGCCGTCTACTAAAGTTTGCGACGAGCATTCGATCAGTTTATCAGGAATCTTGTTGAATTGCCCGACTAAATATTGAAAAGTGTTTTCGATATAGAGACTAAAATGCGGGGTTTATAATTGTTAGGCATGTGATGTCTAAGAAATTCATTTGATTAGGCATGCGATGTCTAAAGAGTTTGCGGATTCCAACTGTTGTAGTTTTACACTTTCCTTTTTGCGACCGTAAGTGTAATATGTGATATCGCCGGTTTCGTTGCTATATGTCAACGACAATTGGGATGCGCGTATTTACTTACGTTGATGACATGTGATGTTATGTGTTGCTGGATATGTTATGTTGGATCGTCGCATTTGAATAGCCGGGGGTTTTTATGTGAGATGAGTGTTTTTCATTTTCATTCATGTAAAAACTTGTATGTAATATTCTTTTATTGGGGCACTTCCAGGTTGCGGAAGATGTCACCGTTTGTATATTATTTACTTTTCCGCATTAGGATAGACCCAAGGAGGAGGGCACAAGTAACCGGGTTCTGGAGTCCAGTGGGAGACCAACTCGAGGAGTCGAGTCCGGGTCTCCTAACTCTAGAATTGGCAGGGTTGCTTGCCGCTCTCGTAGGGGTCTAGGGGTGTGGATTTGGCTATTCATCACGATCGTGGAATCCGTGTTTTATACTGGCTCGTATTAAAAACACGGACGTCCTAGTATATCCAATATTTCATATGTTTCTTCTGCTGCGATATCTGTGATGTGATCATGTGATGTTCTGTGATAAATACTGTATATAGTATATATGATATATTATATAGACGTTACTTATGTTTTACACCCGCGCTAGCCCTGCCCCGCTCTGCCGTTAGTTACCTAACCTAACGGTGCACGAGGGGACATCGAGGCGAATGCGGATGGCATAAGTGTACGTCGTATTTATCTGTGATGTTTAGGTGACTTAAATGATGGGACTTTATTAATATGATTAATGAAAGAAAAAGAAACCTAAAGATGTTGTGGAATCGAATTTTCAAAAACAGGTAGCTACAGTTCTTGCTTTGCATCGCGGTGTTCCTTGTAGAACATCCTGCACCTTATTCGATAAGGAAAGGACCGAGATCCCTTTACCGGGAGTGACTCCTTTAGCAATAACTGGCAGATGCTACAACTCTCGGTTTGTCTTTTGATTGCTTCTATAGTTTCTGCTTTGCACAGTGATGTATATGATATATCCTGCACCTCATTCGACGAGGAAAGGGCCGACGATCCCTTCACCGGGAGTGACCCCTTTAGCAAAACTAGAAAAGCCTCAAAAATACTCCATTTAAAATCATTTGATTCTACAACGATATCAAGTTCATTACGCAAAAGGTTTTCAGAAAAACCTGTCGTAGCCCTCCGTCATTTCAGATATGTACTGGTTAGTATTCGTGCTGCGTTTGTTGACCTCTGTCAAGGCGTAGTCTGCGGTAGCTGATTAGTGCTTATCTGTATAAGCATATGATGTGATTGATTTAGGGCAGTCATGCGACCTTGTTGACCTCTGTCAAGGGTCGTGCGGGTGGGTTTACTTCAATCAGGAAATGACGAGTTGAACTTGACTAGCAGCCTATGGTTTGTTGACCTCTGTCAAGGTCATAGGACGCTGGGGGCAAAATATTATCGGGAATTTCAAGTGTTGAAATTTGCAATGAGATTGCATACCTTCTATGTGATAGTTGGATCCCGATACCCACTGCGAGTAATTGTTACTCCTGGAAGAGTTTTACACATTACAATTAGCCGATCAAGTAGGTGTCTAGAAAGGTGTCAACGGAGTTACGCCTCTGGGAAAACGAGGTTTACATTAATTAGGTTCGTGCGAAAGCACGGGGGACCTCCCTCAAAGTACCGACACTGGCCTGGCTGAAAGATTGGCGAACATGTAGCGTGTAATTAATCCCGGCTAGTCTTTCCTTTTAGGGTTTGAAGGAAGATTTGATAAAAACAGTGGGAGCCATCCTGATTAGATAAAATAATAACCAATCTGATCTTGCAAGAGCGCACGCAGAGTGTTTTCTTCTCTCTCTCTCCAGGTAGCGACCATATCACGCCTTAATCAAGATAATAAAACGGATATATTGACGAACCCGCTTGTTATACTGAGCTGAGGAACATTGGTCCCGCTCCAACTTATAATTGTTATAAGACAGAGCAGGAAATTGGGGAATACCAGATTTCCCGTGCTGCCCAAACGAAGAAAGTGCATGTTGATGCATCATCTTCGGGTGTGTTCGTTACACAGAACTGTTTCTCAATGTCCTTTACGTCCTGGGTATATGATACCAGATCAGGATCCCACATATGTAATATATTACATGGGCTACAGAAAGGTAAAGAACTGAGAACGGGTGATAAGTTTCATGAGGCAGAAAACGGTGCAAGTGTTGCAGCCAAGTCTGTTGGTCACTGTCACCCTGTATTACCAGAATACATTGATTCTGAACAAATGTTATTAGATACCGAACCTGATATACAAAATCATATCAGTCTCTTTATTTAGATAAAGAAGGATATAATTTTGTATCGTTGGATAATGTTTTGAACATTTCCTATATCAAAAGTTGATCGGTCCAGGCACGTTATCTAAAAGCATTGACGTTCTAAATCAAACTACAGTTCTTAGTATATAGAATACACACAAGAGGAAGAGTTCAAAAATGAACGAATCCTTCTTGAGGTATTGTAGACTAGGTCATATCAATGCGACTCGACTGGCTGAAGTTACATTTAGATGTATATTTAAATCAGTTTGAATTTACATCTTGTGAAACTTGCCAGTCATGTCACAGAGATAAAATGATCATAGCTCTGTTTATTGGAAACAGAGAAAGAGTTAGTGAACTCTTGGGATGATACATATGATGTATGAAGGTCCCCTGTCTACAAATGCCAAGAACGGTTCTTTGTACTTCATTACATTCTCTGATAATCTCTCAAGATTCAGACATATGTTCCTGTTGAAACACAAGTCCGAACCTTTTGAGATATTCATAGAATATAAGTTAGAAGTAGAGAACCAAAATACGGGTAAAAGTATTATGTCCTTTGATGTGATCAAGGAGGAGAATACTTGAGCACGGGATTCCTGGACTATTCTAAGAATGAGATTCTCTCTCAGCATTACTCCTCCGCATACACCATAGCACAATGGTATATCGGGGCGGAGCAATAGCACCCTATGTGATATGGTGTGCTCTATGATGAGTACTACTGAGTTTCCTATTTCCTTTTAGGGAGTTATGCACTTATGAAGTTGCATACCTATTGAATAGGGTTCCGATCAAATCAGATGCCTACCATTTCATATATGATATGGATAGGGAAGAGCCCATATCTTAATTTTGTTAAGATTTGGGGTTGTCCGGCCTATGTCTAAAACCAAGATCCGGACAAGCTCGAGGCAAAGTCAGTTCTGCAGAAGTTTGTTGGATATCCCAAGCATACGCAAGGGAATACCTTCTACCTAACCGAGGAACAAAAATGTTTTGTTTCTCAACATGCCACCTTGGTGAAAGGGAATTTCTTGTGAAGAAATTATTGGTCATGAGGTGGAACTGGAAACAGTTCCAGCTATACAAACTGCAGCTGATGATTTGGTAGAACCAAAGGATTCAATAGCAACCAACGAATCTCAGCCTCTCCGCCGATCTAGTAGGGTTCCTCACCCACGTGAGAGATACTTCGGTTTCTCTATGACAGTGGGAGCGAGGATTGCATCATGAGATGATGACCCAACTAGTCTCGGGCTGGCCATCAGGAGTAGGACTCTGTAAGAATGGCTGGATGCTTATCGATCTGAGATGGAATCCTTATACACCAACAAAGTATGGACTTTGGTTGCTTTATCTGAAGGGTTAAATCCCCATCAGGAGAAAGTATATCTTGAGAAGATTACTTGGTGTAGATGGAAAAGTTGAGACTTTCAAAGCTAGACTTGTTAAAGGTTTTCGTCATCAACCAGGCATGGATTATGATGAAACCTTTTCTAAGTAGCTATGCTTAAGTCCATCCAGATCCTACTTGCTACGGCTACATACCATGACTACGATATCTGGCGGTTGGATGTCATGACTGCTTTTCTAAATGATGTTTTAGAAGAGAGCGTCTATAAGTACACAGCCAGAGGGCTTCGTAGACAGTGGGAGCAGCGGAAACGTGTGCATGATGTTTTATGTGATAAAGCAGGCATCGCGGAGTTGGAATGTCTGTTTTGATGAATTAGTCAAAGAGTTTGACATCGTCAAAATGGTAGATGAACCTTGTATATACAAAAAAGTAGTAGGGAGTATGGTGGTGATCCTCGTAGAGTACGTGGATGACATACTCTTGATAGGGAAGGAGTTTCCTATGCTGCGCTCGGTCAATCTCCGTTTATCACAAAGATTCTCCATATAGGATAAAAGTGATACCTCCTAAATCCTTATTTTTGGATCTATGAGATAGATTTAAATGGATGTTAGGATACTCACAAGTTGTAGTGAGATGGTATTGTTAGTGTTTATGCCCTAGAAGGCCATTACTGTATCATACTAGCTTGTATATTACTTAATGGAAGCTTGGGATATTCACATGTATATAACAGTCTTGCTAAACATGGTAGTATGCTACTTGGTTTTTCTATCTTAATATGTGAGTATACGTATTGATAGAGCTCTTAGGATCTTGCTTGTCTACCAGCGTTGTGATGGCAGTCACACTAGTGGGGGCTGGGTAGTCTACAAGCACATCCTTATTCAGGTCCCTGGTCGTTGGATTATCGAGACAGAGCATCGATACTCCGGAGTAGACTAGTGTGTACGCTTCTCATCCCAGTTGGGGAGATGGTCTGTCCCACAGCCGTCAGTACGTCGTACTGGAGATAGTATACAGGTGCTCGTTAGGTTACGGGTACACCGGACAGGACTCACAGGGAACTGTTGGTTGGTTTGATACCAGTCGTCAGTAAACAGTTCCCAGGTGACATGAGTACAGCGTAGTCCGCAGACTTGACACTGCTACTTCGCCTCGAGTGTGTCCCACTGTTCTTAGATTGCTACCCTACCACGGCTCTATGGAGTCGTGCAAACAGGTAGCAGTTGGGTGCAGTCCCGAGCACTTGGAGGCAGTGGCGGTTAGACAGGATTCGTCCCTCCCGGTATTGGGAGAAGATATCGTGCTGTGTCAGAGAGCCATTACGCAAAGTCCCTGGCCAGGGCAAGCGAGATTTGCTGGTAGGTTCCAGCAGTTTCTCAGGGTGTAATGGGCTTCACTCCGACACGACTTATACCGCTATTAGGGGACTGACGCTTGCCGCCCCCCTAGGCCCGATATGCGATAGTCATGGACGAACGGACCGGACTGTATGGAGATTGTCACATCAGACTCAGTAGGAGTTCGGATGGGTTTACTCATCGGCCTTCTTATCGACAACTACCTGGGGACCGTTACGTACAGCTAGTGCCGCTTGCGGTCTGTGGTTAAACCCACTGCCAGCGTAGTAGTCGAGTCTCTAGAGTCCCACACAGAGAGTTTCCTACTCCAGGCGAAACGATATAGAGGTTGCATGGTTTTGCGACAAAGGGTTCGGACGCATACGTGCGTTTACGCGCGTACGACTTTCGGACAGATTTTACCAGTCGGCTTTGGTTTAAGCCAGTTACTGGTATCCGGTTATTGGATTTTTACAGTCTAAAGTTTTTCCGTATTTTTACGGATCGGAGGGGCGTTCTCGTAATTACTCGAGAAGCTTCTAGAAGATGTGACTAAGGAGGTTTCTTTTGGATGAGAGAGTGAGTCATAGTGGTGATTCATTCACTTCATTAATGCACATTTATTGCTTAATGACTCATGTTAATGAATCATCACAAGATATTTTGTGAAGCATGCTTATTCATTTCCTTTATTGATTATTTGATAAAAAGAATGCTTCATAATATTATGATACACTCTCTCTCTTCTCTCATTATCATATCACACATTCTCTCTCCTCAAGCTCTCATCTTCTAACCCTAATCCTTAATCCTCATGTGTTGAGATCAAAGGATTAGTTAGACTAAACAATCCATAACCTTCACTCTATATCATCCTCTCATCTTTGATTAGCAATCAAAGTTGATTAGTTACCTCAAGTTAGAGGTTTAGCTTGGTGTTTTGCTCTCGGGTGGATCGTCTACTACCTAGAGAAGGTCGAGGAGAACGAAGGAGGACGTAAAGAAGAAGGACCGGTTCATTAGGTATAATCCCTAATCTCTTATGAAAAGAAACTCATAGAATACGGTTTTTTAGAGTTTAGCTTCGATTCAAGCGGTTAGTCGATGTTCGTTGTTTAAACTTGATAGTTTTTTGTAAATTCCGCCTCCCCACAAGTACTGGGGTGTACTACATCGACTTACAGTGGTATCAGAGCCTCGCTAAACACTAAATAACTTAATCGCAAATTTGTACGAATTTCGAACGAAAAAACGAACCCGGAAAACCCTAATTCTGTTTAGTTTCTGTCGAACTTAAAATCAAGTCCTAAAATTTTTCTGGTGTGTTCAGAGAGCTAGAAAGGAGTCCAGGAGAACACCCAAGAAATTCGAGCCCATGAATCGGCAACTCGGCCGCGGAAGCGCGGCGGATCGGTGGGATCCGCCGCGCTTCCGCGGCGCTTTGGCCGAGTCATGGACTCGTCTTTCTTGTGTGGGTCCCCTGTGACATTTGGGGTTTTCTGGAATATTTAATTATTGCTCAGGTTACTGTTTAACAGAGCAGATTTTGGAGCAATATTGAAGTTGTTTATTCGATCGAAAAATACAGTATTTGCGTATTGGATTATATCTGTGATTGTTTAATGTGTTCGTAAACCTCCCCCAACTGCTAGTATGTCGGTTGGCAGGGGGTTGCATATTTCTGAAATGGTTATATCTGTTTGTGCATATAAACTGTATTGGACTGTTGTGGTGTATAGCCGGGGTTAGCAATGGTTTATTGATTTATTCATTTGTTGTAAATGTAATTTGTTGTAATATTATTTTCGCGGGGCACTTCCAGGTTGCGGTTGTAGCCACCGTTGTATTATTTCATTTTACTGTTTTTGCTCCTAGGACTGACCCAAGGTGGGGTACACAGACTACCGGGTGGGTAGTTTGCCGTACCCGTAGGGGTCGAGGGTGGGGTAAACGGCTATTCATCACAACTGTGTAATCTGTCTTTTCTTGCAGGCTCGAAAGAAATACAGATTGCTTGCAAATCCAATATTGTTTATCTGTGTTCTGGAATGAATATCATTGCGTCAGACGAATGTAAAATATCTATATTTATTATAGCTATTTAGACGTCACTTATGTTTTACACCCGCGCTAGCCCAGCCCCCGCTCTGTCGTTAGTTAAGTAACCTAACGGGTGATGACGGGACCCCGTGGCGAATGCGGATGGCATAAGAGGACGTTATATTTTCGTTGTTTTCTGCAATGATAGGTTAATGATGGGACGCATTATCTATAATGCAAAGTAAAACAAACCAAAGTTTAAATCGTTGGAACAATTTAAAAGAAACCACTCGGTTATTTTTAAAACAGATATTTTTAAATGCGGAGATTTAACCACTCCTTTTAAAAGTTATCAGGTTCCTTCGATTATATCAAGTTCACTACGTTCACGGTTTCACCAAAACCAGTCGTAGCCCTCCGTCATTTCTTATGGATGGTCAGTAGTATTCAAGCTATGCTTGTTGGCATACGTCAAGGCATAGTGTTTGGTAGCTGCTGGGGTATTCATTTGTTGCATAGATAGATGTGTTGGTTTGGGACAGTCGCATTACCTTGTTGGCATACGTCAAGGGTATATACGGGTGGGTTCAAATTAACAAGATAATGATGGGCAGAACTTGACATGTGACTTATGATTTGTTGGCATACGTCAAGGTCATAAGAGCATGGGGCAAAAACTTATATCGGGAATTTCTAAAGAAACTGAAATTTGCAAAGAGATGCATACCATTTGGAGTTTGATGAATGTTGGTAGGATTCCTTCAACATTATCATACGATGATATTTGGATCCCGATCCTACTGTGAGTATATGCTACTTATCAGGATATTCGTCGCTTAACGATCAATGCTATAAACCTAGTAGGTGTCCAGAAAAGTGTCAGCGGGGTTACGCCCCCAGAGAAAAGAGGTTATTTAATTAAGGAACTTCGCGAAAGCGTTGGAAAACCTCCCTCGAAGTATCGACACCGGCCTGGCTGAACGGTTAAGCAAGTATTGTACGGTGAGAATAGTCTTGGCTAATTCTTCTTTTATGGTTTGAGGAAGGATTCGAGAAACAGTGGGAGCCATCCAGTTTAGATAAACTAAAAACCACTCTAAACTTGCAAGAGCATCATGCTAAAGAGTTTTCTTCTCTCTCTCCTAATTGCAGCGACCCTGAAAATGACTGGACTTAAGTTACTTTTAGAGAAAAATATACTGACGGGGCCAAACTATAAAGATTGGCTGCGGAATGTCAAGATGGCTTTGACCTATGACAAACTGGGGTACGTCCTCACCGCTACAGCACCTGCTGTCCTTGGTCCCAAATCCAGCAATGCGGATAAGGAAATCCGTAAAACCTGGGATTTAGATTGCGCGAGAGCCAAGTGCATCGTGCTTGCCTCGATGAACAATGAACATCAGAGGAGGCACGAGGATATGTCCCTAGATGGCATATTTCTCCATACAAAGGAACTTTATGGAGAGCAATCTCGTATAGCAAGATACGAGACCTCTAAGAAACTGTTTCGAGCGAGGTTGGCTGTCGGGTCATCAGTAGGTGAACATGTCCTACAGATGATCGGCTATATTGAAGAGCTCGCGGACCTTGGGACGACTTTGGATAATGAGCTCTATACAGATCTTGTTCTCCAGTCCCTTCCTCCCACCTACGCCCAGTTTATCCTCAACTTCAATCTTCAAGGAAAAGAAGTTGAACTTGCGGAACTCCTGAACATGTTAAGGAGTGCAGAGGGCACCTTGCAGAAGGCAAGGGAAACACCCGCTATGTTTGTTGGCGGTTCATCTTCTTCAGGGTCCAAGGCCAGGGCCAAAGGAAGGAAGAAGAAGGCCGCACACAGACCTAGAGGAGGTGTTAGTAAGGTGGGAAAGAAGGGAAAGAAAAAGTTTACAGCACCGGTAGTTGGCCTGGATGAGTGCTTCCATTGTCACAGGAAAGGGCACTGGAAGAAGGATTGCAAGGCGTGGAACGCCAAGAACCAGGAACCGAAGCAAGCTGTGGCTTCGACTTCAGGTGTGTTTGTAATTGAGAATTGTCTGTCGATCAACTCTACTTCCTGGGTATTGGATACCGGGTCAGGATCTCATATTTGCAATTCATTGCAGGCACTGAGAAACCGTAGAGTGCTGAAGGAAGGTGATATGATCCTCAGGGTTGCTAACGGAGCTAGCGTGGGAGCTGCGTCCGTCGGGGATTATCACCTAGGATTGACGAGTGGACACATTTTGGTTTTACATAACTGTTATTTTGTACCCAGCTTAACGTGTAATATCATATCAGTTTCCTTGTTATCAAATAAAGGTTATGATTTCACGTTTGTAAGAGATGTTGTCAACATCCACCTTAATCATGGTTTGATTGGGTCCGGTACTCTAAATAACGGCATATATGTGTTAAACCAACTCCAAATTTTCAATGTCCAGAACACACTAAAAAGAAAGTCTCCAGATTTAAATAAAGCTTTCTTATGGCATTGTAGACTGGGTCACATCAATGAGAGAAGGTTGACTAAGTTGCATAGAGAAGGATATTTGGACACGTTCGAATATCAAACTTATGACACTTGTCAATCTTGTCTCAAAGGAAAGATGACAAAGACTCCATTTACTGGACAAGGAGTAAGAGCGAGCGAGCTCTTAGGACTCATACACAGTGATGTATGCGGTCCAATGTCTACACATGCAAGAGGTGGTTTTTCCTATTTCATTACTTTCACGGATGATTTCTCTAGGTTTGGACATGTCTTCTTAATGAAGCATAAATCCGAAGCCTTTGAGAAATTCCTGGAATACAAGAGTGAAGCGGAAAACCAAACAGGCAAAAGTATTAAGACACTGAGATCTGATCGAGGTGGGGAATACTTAAGTGCCGAGTTCCTAGGTTACCTAAAAGAGAAAGGAATTCTCTCTCAGCTTACTCCTCCATACACTCCACAGCACAACGGTGTATCGGAGAGACGGAATCGAACCCTATTGGATATGGTACGATCCATGATGAGTAATGCTGAGTTACCGCGATCTTTCTGGGGGTATGCGCTAGAATCAGCGATACATCTTTTGAACAGAGTTCCAACCAAAACTGTGCCTACCACACCATATCAGATGTGGAGTGGGAAGAAACCCTATCTTCAGTACCTGAAGACGTGGGGATGTCCAGCTTTTGTAAAAAAGCAGCATCCGGACAAGCTCGAGGCACGCTCAGTAGAGTGTAAGTTTGTGGGATATCCAAAGAACTCTACAGGATATTGCTTCTATTACGCAGAGGAACAAAAGGTTTTTGTTTCTCGTCATGCCCGCTTCTTAGAAACTGAATTTTTGGAAAATCAGAAGAGTGGGAGCGAAATAGAACTGGAAGAAATTCCAGAACCACAAACTGCTACTGAAAGTTTGGTAGAACCAGAAGTTCAAGAAGAACAGAACATTCCCGCACCCCTCCGCAGGAGTAGTAGGCCGTCTCGTCCGCCTGAGAGATACTACGGTTTTCTCATAGATGGGGATAGAGAGGATTGCATCATAGATGATGATGAACCTACTGACTTCCAGCATGCCATCCAGAGCGGCGACTCGGTACGATGGCTAGATGCAATGCGGACCGAAATGGAGTCCATGTACACCAACAAAGTATGGACTTTGGACTTTGCTCCAGATGGGGTAAAACCCATAGGATGCAAATGGATCTTCAAGAAAAAGATTGGTGTAGATGGACAGGTGGAAACCTATAAGGCTAGACTTGTTGCAAAGGGTTTTCGTCAAAGACCTGGTTTGGACTATGACGAAACCTTTTCTCCAGTGGCTATGCTCAAATCCATTCGGGTCCTTCTTGCTATTGCTGCCTTCCATGATTATGAAATCTGGCAGATGGACGTAAAGACGGCTTTTCTGAATGGAAATTTAGAAGAGAGCGTCTATATGGATCAGCCAGAGGGTTTCAATCAGAGTGGGAGCAGCGGGAAAGTATGCAAGCTGCTTAAGTCTATTTATGGACTAAAGCAGGCATCGCGGAGTTGGAACATCTGTTTTGATGAGACAGTCAAAGAATATGACTTTATCAAAAATCCAGATGAACCGTGCATATATAGTAAAGTTGTGGCCAGAAGTGTCGTATTCCTCGTCTTGTACGTGGATGACATTCTATTGATAGGAAATGACATTCCTATGCTACAATCTGTCAAAGGATTCTTGTCACACAGGTTCTCCATGAAAGACCTGGGTGATGCCTCTTACATTCTGGGGATCCGGATCTATCGTGATAGATCCAAGAGGATGTTGGGACTTTCGCAGTCCAGGTATATCGACACTGTACTGAAAAGGTTCAGTATGGAAGATTCTAAGCGCGGTAATCTACCGGCTTGTCACGGAATCACCCTCTCCAAAGAGATGTCTCCCAAGACTGATTTGGAAAGGGAACGCATGTCTATTATACCCTACGCTTCTGCGGTAGGCTCTATAATGTATGCGATGTTGTGTACCAGACCAGATGTAGCTTACGCACTGAGCGTGGTAAGCCGGTATCAGTCAGACCCAGGGGAGAAACACTGGATAGCAGTAAAGAACATTCTCAAGTACCTGAGGAGGACTAAGGAGATGTTCTTGGTTTACGGCGGAAAAGACCTCAGGTTGGAGGCCTTTGCTGATTCCGGCTTCCAGAGTGATAAGGACGATTCCAAGTCCATGTCGGGTTATGTCTTTACCCTCAATGGAGGGGCGGTGTGCTGGAAGAGCTCCAAGCAGGACACCGTTGCTGACTCGACGATGGAAGCGGAGTATATAGCTGCTTGCGATGCCGCAAAAGAAGCAGTCTGGATGAAGAAGTTCCTAACAGAACTTCAGGTGGTTCCTACCATAGTTGATCCAATACCTCTGTATTGCGACAACAACGGAGCTATAGCTTTAGCGAAGGAACCAAGGTCCCATCAGAAGTCCAGACACATCTTGAGGCGGTATCACCTGATCAGGGAGATCATTGATCGTCAGGAGATCGAGGTTCGGAGAGTTGCTTCAGAAGAGAACATTGCTGATCCATTCACGAAGGCCCTTCCTCAGATTCAGTTCGAGAGGCTACTCGAGATCATTGGTCTACGATATGCCAGTACATGGCCCTAGTGCAAGTGGGAGATTGTTAGTGTTTATGCCCTAGAAGGCCATTACTGTATCATACTAGCTTGTATATTACTTAATGGAAGCTTGGGATATTCACATGTATATAACAGTCTTGCTAAACATGGTAGTATGCTACTTGGTTTTTCTATCTTAATATGTGAGTATACGTATTGATAGAGCTCTTAGGATCTTGCTTGTCTACCAGCGTTGTGATGGCAGTCACACTAGTGGGGGCTGGGTAGTCTACAAGCACATCCTTATTCAGGTCCCTGGTCGTTGGATTATCGAGACAGAGCATCGATACTCCGGAGTAGACTAGTGTGTACGCTTCTCATCCCAGTTGGGGAGATGGTCTGTCCCACAGCCGTCAGTACGTCGTACTGGAGATAGTATACAGGTGCTCGTTAGGTTACGGGTACACCGGACAGGACTCACAGGGAACTGTTGGTTGGTTTGATACCAGTCGTCAGTAAACAGTTCCCAGGTGACATGAGTACAGCGTAGTCCGCAGACTTGACACTGCTACTTCGCCTCGAGTGTGTCCCACTGTTCTTAGATTGCTACCCTACCACGGCTCTATGGAGTCGTGCAAACAGGTAGCAGTTGGGTGCAGTCCCGAGCACTTGGAGGCAGTGGCGGTTAGACAGGATTCGTCCCTCCCGGTATTGGGAGAAGATATCGTGCTGTGTCAGAGAGCCATTACGCAAAGTCCCTGGCCAGGGCAAGCGAGATTTGCTGGTAGGTTCCAGCAGTTTCTCAGGGTGTAATGGGCTTCACTCCGACACGACTTATACCGCTATTAGGGGACTGACGCTTGCCGCCCCCCTAGGCCCGATATGCGATAGTCATGGACGAACGGACCGGACTGTATGGAGATTGTCACATCAGACTCAGTAGGAGTTCGGATGGGTTTACTCATCGGCCTTCTTATCGACAACTACCTGGGGACCGTTACGTACAGCTAGTGCCGCTTGCGGTCTGTGGTTAAACCCACTGCCAGCGTAGTAGTCGAGTCTCTAGAGTCCCACACAGAGAGTTTCCTACTCCAGGCGAAACGATATAGAGGTTGCATGGTTTTGCGACAAAGGGTTCGGACGCATACGTGCGTTTACGCGCGTACGACTTTCGGACAGATTTTACCAGTCGGCTTTGGTTTAAGCCAGTTACTGGTATCCGGTTATTGGATTTTTACAGTCTAAAGTTTTTCCGTATTTTTACGGATCGGAGGGGCGTTCTCGTAATTACTCGAGAAGCTTCTAGAAGATGTGACTAAGGAGGTTTCTTTTGGATGAGAGAGTGAGTCATAGTGGTGATTCATTCACTTCATTAATGCACATTTATTGCTTAATGACTCATGTTAATGAATCATCACAAGATATTTTGTGAAGCATGCTTATTCATTTCCTTTATTGATTATTTGATAAAAAGAATGCTTCATAATATTATGATACACTCTCTCTCTTCTCTCATTATCATATCACACATTCTCTCTCCTCAAGCTCTCATCTTCTAACCCTAATCCTTAATCCTCATGTGTTGAGATCAAAGGATTAGTTAGACTAAACAATCCATAACCTTCACTCTATATCATCCTCTCATCTTTGATTAGCAATCAAAGTTGATTAGTTACCTCAAGTTAGAGGTTTAGCTTGGTGTTTTGCTCTCGGGTGGATCGTCTACTACCTAGAGAAGGTCGAGGAGAACGAAGGAGGACGTAAAGAAGAAGGACCGGTTCATTAGGTATAATCCCTAATCTCTTATGAAAAGAAACTCATAGAATACGGTTTTTTAGAGTTTAGCTTCGATTCAAGCGGTTAGTCGATGTTCGTTGTTTAAACTTGATAGTTTTTTGTAAATTCCGCCTCCCCACAAGTACTGGGGTGTACTACATCGACTTACAGGTATCAATCGATCCTGGGGAGAATCACTGGAAAGGTTCCAGAGTGATAAAGATGACTGAATGTCAGTCACAGGCATTGTCTATACCCTCGATAAAGGGACGGTATGTTGGAAGAGTTCCAAGCTAGATACCGTGACATACTAGACGAGTAAAGGAAAGATACATCGTTACCAAAGATACTACCAAAAAGGAAGTCTGGGTGTATATTAGTTCATGAGATGAACTTCGTTCCTGCCATTGTGTGACAATGGAGTTGTGGCTTATGCCAAGGAACGCCCGTCCCATCAGTGATCCAGACATATTCTTAGGCAGTGTCACCTGATCGTGGAGATGGTTGATCTCCAGGGGATCGAGGTTAGGAGAGCAGACTTAGAGGACAACACGGCGGATCCACTCACGAAAGGCCTTTTCCCAGAGAGAGACTTTTATGGGATGGTTGAGTATGAGATACTACAACCACTGCTATCAGATGGCCCTAGTGCAAATGGGAGATTGTTAGTTATATGTATGCCCTAGAGGCCATTACTGTACATAGGATGTATATTGTAGTGGATGCTTGGACATATATAGGGATGACTTTCTTGCTCGATATGATAGTATGCTATCTGGTTACTCTTTACCTTAACGTGTACACTGATTGTCTCTCTGTTACATGTTGGTAAAGCCCTTAGGATGTGTACTTGACTACATGGACTATGATGCAGATCATACTAGTGGGGACATAGTAGTCCATAAGTACATCCTTCAAAGTCCCTAGTCGTGGGTGTATCGAGACGGGGCATCAATATACCAGAGTAGACTAGCGTGTAGCTTCTCGACCCATATAGATGGGCGATGGATGATCCCATATCCATTGGTGTTTGACATCAGAGATGATATACGGGTGCTCAGTAGAGACTGGGTACACTGGACGGACTCGCCTAGAACTCCCAGATGGTATTATACCTTACGTCAGATGGCAGTTCTCTGGTGACACTGGTACAGGTTAGTCTGTAGACCCGAGATCGTCATAGAGTCTTGTGTGATTCCCACTGTGCTTTGATTTCTATCATACCACGTCCAAGAGGGCGTGCAAAAAGGTGGCTTTTGGGTACAGTCCCAAATCACATGAAGGCAATGAGCGATAGGAGGGGTTTCGTCTCTCCCGGTATAGGGAGTTGATGTTGCGCAGTGTTCGATTGGCTATAACAGGAAGTCCTTGGCCAAGGCTGCTTTTGGGATTTACTGGTAAGTGTTACCAGTAGTTTCTCGACCCGTTATGAGCCTCATATCGACATGACTTATCGAGTTATTGGGGTCTGACGTTTACCACCCCTAGACGAGATATGCGACATATCAGACGAACAGACCGGACTGTACGGTAGTGTTACTCGTTGGATTCACTGGAGTGTGAGCGGGCTTGCTCGTTGATCTTCTGATCGCTCAATACCCGGGTGGCCGTTACGTTTAGCAGACCGCTTGCGGCTTGTGGGTGTTTGATATGATCATCACCTGCTGCCGGCGTATTGACGAGTCTTTAGAGTCCTACACAGGGGTTTCCTGGCTCAAGCGAAACGAAATAGGAGCGCATATGAGATATGTGCGGGACCGAGGATAATACCAGTATGTGATACTGTATTCTATTCTCGCGATTTGTGACATTGATCGGTTGTATGCGATATAGCCGGGTTATCGGATCAAGTGTTGATTCGATAAGTTGTTACTATTGATATTAGTCGGTTATATGCGATATGACCGGATCGTTAAATCAAGTGTTGATTTAATGATTTAATGTATAATTATATATTTGATATATTACTTTACATTAACTAGTATTGGTTCACTTAAGATTTGTTTTCTCACTTGAAAGTGTACATTGTTTATATGTGATATATGCAAGTGTACATGTTTGTATCATGTTTGATGATACAAACAAGTTGTGTGTATGAGACTTGAACCATAACAAGGTTAGGTTAGGGTTTACTATTTAACTTAGCATATAACAAAAGAGTGTGACTTTGGTCAAAGTTATCAAGCTTCATGAAGCTTGATGAACATTGACAAAGTCAACTCTTTTGTCATTTGTTCAAGATATTAGCTAACCCAACCCTTAACCTTATGCTATGGTTAATTCTCTACATGAGTTAAGCATGAGGGCTTAACTCAACCATGGTGCTATGATTAAAAGGATAAGTGTTAATATTATTCTTTTAATGGATATCATTCTTTCTTCTTCTTCATCTTCATCAAGCTTGAAAAAGCTTGCTAGCTCCAATGGCATCATGAGAAAAAGAGTGAGAAATCCAATTCTATAAGTGAACCCACTTCCTATTTCTTCATCCTCTACCACTTGCCAAGTAGTATAGGGTGTTCTCTTCACAAAGTTTTCGACCAAGTGAAGGAATAGCTTGAGTTTGAGTCTCCCCGACGTAGATCATCTTCGGCCTCGAAGTCAATGACCTATCCCGATCATTTCTCCGACGAAACCATTTCTAGAGTCCGGGATCCGATGATCGCAGCGGAGGGACGTCAACACGGAGCTAAAGAAGTGGTGGACCGGATCTACAAAGGTTGTAATCCCTTTCACTTAGTAGCAAAGTCGTTTGCTTGCTTGCTTTTCGCCTTAACTTCTAGTTAACGATCTTCATTAAGGTTTCTCGGCACCGGAAAATTTTTGTTTGGCATGGTTGATGCCTTGTGGAACCTCTTGAGTGTGCCTAGGAACCCTACACATCTATAGTGCACAAAATCACATCTCATATCATGCGCCCAACATGCGCGAAAATACAAATCAAGTGCATCCATCATGCACGAATGAAATCTAAATCATGTGGATCCAACATGCATGAATAAACTCTAAATCAAGTGCATCCAACATGCACGAATAAAATCTCACTCAAGTGCATCCGATGTGTCTGTCGAAAAGAAGGCCGACGAGCAAACTCATCCGAACTCCTACTGAGCCTGTCCGTGACAATCTCCATACAGTCCGGTATGTTCATCTGAGAGTATCGCATGCCGGGTCTACGGGGTATAAAACGCCAAACCCCTAATAAGCTGACAAGTCATGCCGATATAGCTCATGACCATCCGAGAATCTACCGATCTAACTATCAGTAATTCTCAATCTACCCTGGCAAGGGACTTATGGTGTTGGCCAACCGAACACAGCGCGACATCAACTCCCTATACCGGGAGAGACGAATCCCCAACAATCGCTCACTTCCTCCATATGGCTCGGGACTTTACCCAACTAAAACCTGTTTGCACGACTCAGTAGAGCCGTGGTAGGGTAGTAATCAAAGCACAGTGAGAACTCACATGAGACAAATGACGACCTCAGGTCGACAGGCTATCTGTACTCATGTCATCTGAGAACTACTATTTGACGATAGGTATAATACCATCTAGCCAGTTCTCGGCGAATCCGTCTAGTGTACTCATCCCCGGTGAGCACATGTATACAATCTTAGGTGCATCACACCAATGGTTGCAGGATCAACCATCGCCCCTCGTCGGGGTCTAGAAATGTATACACTAGTCTACTCTAGAGTATCGATGCCCAGTCTCGATACTCCCATGACTAGGGAAATTTAAGGATGTGCTTATCGACTACGCAGCTCCCACAAGTATGATTGTCATCATAACGCTGGTAGTCAAGTAAGGATCTTAAGGGCTTTATCAACATGTATAAGCGATATGAAATAAGAAGTAAAACATATCACATGTTAAGATAAAGGCAAACCAAATAGCATACTATCATATTGAGAAAGATTGTCCTGTACATACATATCCCTAGCATCCTATACAATGAAGCCCTTTAGGGCATACATATCCAACACACGCGTTGGATGATACATATATATACATACATATGACACAGATGACATGGTACCATATATTACCATAGGCACGATATTATTATATTCTTATACTTATGTATACACGATCACCCTAGATACCACATGGTATGATCTTATTATCTTATAGTATGACCTAGGAGATCGTTATACATTCGATTTCTACCTGCTGATGTCTTCTACACACGAGTTGGCAACTCACCCCCGTTGTGCCATAGTTTTCTTGCAGGATTGATCGCTCAGATCAGTAGCGGCTTGCTGGCACATCTTTTCTTCTGGATGATTTGCATTGGTAGGTGGGTTACTCCTCGGATCGTAACCGCCATTGTATACATTTATTATTCATTTGTATCCAGTTAAAAGTTCCATCAACCAGACTATATATATTTGGTAGACCTTGAGATTAGTTTGTATATTCTTTGGATTTAGAGTCGAGACTTATACACACACACACACACACACACACACTTTATATCTGGAGTTGATGTGTTTTGTTTTTCTTTATCTTCTTTTCTATTATCGATCTTCGTCTTGGGCGTCGTATATTCTTATTTGCGTGGTTGTTTCCGCCGATTGGCGAAGAGCTAGTTTCCGCTTGGGGATACCATATCACTATTGATTTGTGTACTTGTTTTTATCAAAATTTACAAACGAGGTACTGTCCAAATTTCAAACGACGAAAACATTTTCAAATTATAGCATATAATGCACTTGCATTTCAAACGAACTTTATATATACTTAAAAAGAAAGAACTTGATTTCATTATACTTTTATTTCAAAACTTCACCTCCATTATTTTCCTAAAATTGTTTGAATTTCTGAGCTTTCGGCTTACTTGGGTTACGGTAGGGTCCTATAGACTTCACGTGATTCAAGTACCGGTCGCGTGCCAATTCCGGGTCATGACAGAAATAAACGGATTGGGTTGCAAGGATTCGAACATGCGGACTATAGGACAGCGATATAAAGACTTAATCAAAAGGCTACAAGCTATTCTTGTACCATAGTTATCAATATTATATTATAACTCAGTACATTAACGGAAAAAGACGTTTTATAAAATACGAAGGTACACGAAATTTAGGGTCGTTAAACATCCCCATCACGTCCAAATACGTTAAACTATGGCTCTTAACCGAGTGTGAAGTATATGTTATCAATGACTAGACGACAGAACCCAACCTGAATAGTGAGCGAAACCACTCCAGAAAATCATATACATGAGATAATATGTACCAAACCCTCTTTGTCGGACAATGACGACTAACTTGATTAAAACCAATTAAGTTGATGACTGGGACATCCACCCTAGGAATCCCTGAGTCTAGCAAAGAAATCCCCTTCGCTACTCTCATACCTTTGCACTCTTGTCTTGGCCACCTATCTTTAGATCGACGTCTTGAATTCTTCTTAAAGCAATGATGAAATGATTAACCAACTTAGTTAAGTTTAGGAGCAACCCTAAGATATCTTGCGCTAAAAGAATACCCAATTTACTTCTCCAATACTGTTGTAGAGTTCTCCAATACTGTTGTAGAGGAGGCCCGTAAAAACACTAAATATTTCCTATAACGGAATGACAATTGACAAATTCCGTCCATTGTTCCACTCTAACAAGGGTTCTAGAGGAAGTCTTGTTTTGATAATTTATGTGATTTCTTCTACTTTACTGAAATTTTTGGTTTTTGGTAAGTGTGCTAGCATGCAGGCAAACAGGTACAAGAAACCCAGATATCAAACCAAAAGCACCAAACAATATATACAAATATACCAAAAAATATCAGAATATCAACAAAGTGGAAATGTTCATCTATTTATCTCTCCCTCCTCCCTCATCAGCCCTAGAGGCACTCCCGCCAGCCGGAAAGCTCGACGCAACATCACCACCTCTTGTGGCACTCTCATCAATCCTCAAAGCGTCATCAACTGGGGCAGTGGGCTCCCTGTGCTATGATCTAGCTAAGCTCGCGTGAGAGGCTCCCTGCGCTGTGATCTAGCTAAGCTCGCGTGAGAACGATGACTCCGGTGGCTCCAAGACTCCAAGCGAGATCTAGAAGACGCGGCTCGCTGGTTCATCAGCAATGCAAGCAAAAAACCATCATGATCTTATAAATCTTGCAAATGAATAAAAGCAGAATTTTATAAAGAGAATAACTTACGGTATCAATAGTCACCCTCAAGCGAGCGATCTCAACGTCTCTCCCCGCCAACCACGCCCGCAACAGCTGCATATCCTCCGGGGCTGACCTAGTATGCATCTCCACATCAATCCGTAACTGATGGATCAAGATAAGCCGGACTCCGCTTCGGCCCTCAGCACCTCCTAACTAGCAAGCAGACGAGCAGTCTCGGCAAGATAATGGGCAGCCTCCCTCGTCATCTCATCTAGCTCGGCCTTAATCTGAGCTACAGGGTCCGAGAAGGCCGAAGCGCCATGGGAAGAACATAATCTCAACCAAAAAGCATTAAAGAGTTCACTGGAAAGCAAAAGCATATTGCAACATTAAAGTGTTCACTTGAAAGCAAAAACAAATACAGCAGCATGTCCTTGACACACAGAATGCAACAAATACAACCCAGCAAATCCAACGCCAAGAATGTCTGCAGAGGCCGCAGGAATTTGCAGCAAAAAATGTATATGTACACCAACAATTGCCCCTGATAACGGTTATTTCATACAATAAAACAAGCCTCACCAATTTAATGTTAATTGAACAATGAGTTAAATGCTACAAAGCAAAAAATACTTTCAGTTCAGTTTGCAGAAATCAATATATATATATATATATATATATATATATATATATATAAAGGCACCTGAATTGAATGGCACATGAACCTGACATTCAAATAAAAGTTCATGAATAATATGTTAAAGATGGAAATTATATGACCATGCACCAACCATTGAACCAAATCCACCAAGGATCCCTGCTGGCTTAAGCAATGAATTGGTTCCCCTTCACCTACAAGAATGCTTTACTACACTGAATCATCAAGGATCCGATGAGCTCTGTCCCTGCATAATATTAAGCTGAATCAATGAAAAACTCAAGGACAAAAAGAGATGAAAGGGGGGAAAGAAGAAATCATGATGCATACCATGCAAAGAAATAACCAAAGCAAAAGGAATATAATATCTAGAATATTATAAGTTCGTTAATAAATCCTCCATCGTTTGGGTGCTAACACTAAGTACAGCACCGATGCACAACTATAAAACAGATATGGAAGGGAGAAAATAAGTACAGAAACTGCAACAATAAAAACTACATTAACATTGAATGAGCGGGACCGATGTTGATAACATTAGACAGAACATTATAAAGTCGGCGTCCTCAAATCCTTAGTCGGGCGTCCTCAAATCCTTAGTCATATGATGTAAGAGTGCCAGATCAACCTCATATTTACTTCACAAAGCCATATAACGTAACAGTGCCAGATCAACCTCATATTTACTTCACAAAGCCCCTAAAGCAAACCTGAGAACCAAACAAAGTTCCAAAGAGGTCAGTGTATTGAGTGCAATTATTAATGAACAAATACAACAAAAGGTGAAATGCATATATAATCTCCCTTCAGCTGAAACAACAAGATGATTAATGGTGTATCATACTCCAAGCTGTTCCTGTGATTTTAAACAATATATCATAATGGAGACAAACTACTAAACTGAAGAAATGAACTAGCAGATCAAGTAGAGGAAAGATGCACAGGGTATAAATAATGTCAGGCATAAGAAAAAGCAACAGTACCAAAAAAAAATGCAAAGCCTGGAGATCATAGATATCTGCCAGAACTTACAAAATAGAAAACATTATAGATTCTCTAGCAACTAAAGTATAATTATAATTTAAAAGAATATGATCTAAACCATCTACTCATTTTATTCCCATAGCAAATCCAAACCCAAGTTCGAAACTTCAGATGGCCCAGCCGCCCATCAGTTTATACACCAACTTCTTAACAACATTAAGGCGACCCTTCAGTGCTGGCCGAAGATGATGCTGGCACCAGGGGAGTCACCTAGAAAGGCTAAAATGTTTACCATAGCTATTTTCAGTCACTGTGCTGATCAGGTTAACATAAACTAGTCATGTAATTCCTAACACATTAGGATGTTCAGTTATCAAATCATAGCCGGAAGAATCATATACCAACTGTTTTTTACACCTAATGATCCCTGGCATATTCCTCAGATAAAAATATGAAAACAACAACCCGGAAAATGTTGACTTTCAGGATTGATGAACATGACATAACCCCAATATATGAAATTTAACACATTTATAATTTCCATTAATATACATCAAGTTAATCATACGCTGTATCTGCGGGACATCACAAACATCCCAAAAGATGGAAGTAATACCAAAGAAAACTAACAAACTCTATAGGTCTAGTTGTCAAGTACTACTTGTGTGACCAGTAGGAGTGACACTGAACAAAAAGCGGTTTAAAAGAGAAGAATTTTGCATCATCACTCAAATCGAAGACAATGAAACGCTGAGGGACCTGTTTGGCTTTGGAGTTAAGGGGTTGTCTCGTTGCCAGGAATTGGGTAGGATTTCACGAAATTTGGGGGACTAGCATTATAGCTTTTGGTTGAATCCTTCAAGAAGCCCTATTCCATTGTTTGTTATAAGTATGGGGAGACGAGGAAAGTTGGTGGGATGTCACTAAAAGTAGGATTTCCAAAATTTCAAATCCATGCTCAAAAGGTGTAGGATTTGGGCAAACTTGCTACCACCTCAGAATGGAAATATTTCTTCTAGATTTTTTTGTCCTCTATGGAGGTAATTATTATTATCATTCTTGTCTTGGTTACTTTAGGGGCTGTTTGGCTCCTGGACTCCAAAATGAAGAATTTGGTTGTCTTGTTGGAATCTTCAATTTATTGTTTGTTTTAAAGAATTGGAATAAGTTGTTATCGTTACTCCCAATTCGTTGTTTGGCTGGTACAAAGTAAGTTGGAACAGAATTTGGGTAAAATAGACCAAGGCAAGAATAAAAACAACTACCCCTCTATATAAGACCAAAAAAACAATAAAGAAAAAGGTACGAAATGAAAGGAGGTGGTAATCCTAAGCTTTTGATCTTTTATTCATGTCCTTGCCGATGTGGCAACAAGTTTGCTCAAATCCAAGCTTTAAGCTAGGAATTGGAAATCCCTACTTCCAATGATGTGGCAATAAGATTCATCCAATTCTTGTCTCCCCATATTCTTTCAACACAGAAAAAGGAACAAGAGTTCTTGAGGACGTAGACCCAAAGTACTTGTCTCCCCAATTTCTTGAAATCCAACCCAATTCTTGCAACCAAAAAACCCCACTCCCAATCACTTAAATAGATAAATGGTATACCAGCAGGGTTAAAACAAGTTGACCATGATGAAATCACTTAAAACACATAAATGGTCTACCGGCAGGGTTAAAACAAGAACACAAACACCAAAACCATATCACGCATGGAGGCCTAAAGCAAAAGAATATATGCTATAATAAATTGCTTGTGCATCAGTGACCATATTATGCCACACAAATATTCACAGGGTATGATATCGATGAAATACATGCTTAATAATTGGGATGTTGAGGCAACAATACTGACCATCTTCAGTCAGAGTACAACAGGAAAACCTATTTAAACGCTTGTATTTTTATGCATGTCTATATCAGGTGGATTTATATTTAAAACCATGGATAACAATCGTTAAGAATTAGACCACCACAAATGTAAATAAACTGTAAGGACAGATTTCAATAAGATGAATTACACAATAATATAAAAAATGAAGAAGCACAAGCAAGATCATTTGCTAGAAAAATGCCCATTGTATTCATGTGGCTGTATACTTCTAAACTATTATATCTACCTCCTTCAAAAAGTTTCATGAAATGCAAAGTTGATAATTATGCTGAAAAGCTTTCATATTCCAGCAAGTTAGTATCTAAACCTCTGTCTAACCTAATTGCCTCTTCCAACTCGTCGAAACAGACCATCTTGAGCCCCTTCATTAAAAGCACTCAAGATGCACCAACAGTTCCCCTTGTGTAATGAGCAGTTAAATAAACACCAAAAGCCTCCTAGCAACCCTAACTGCACAAGGCAAAGTCATTTTGGCTGCCAAAATATCAACCATTGCTTATTTTGCCTATCCACAGCCAACATGTACCCATATTTACAGAAAGTCCAATAAAATATGCCACATGCATCCTCCCTACACTCAAAAAATTTCTACTAGTACTAAGAAGTATCCACCTTTCAACTATAACTATCCATTCAACCTGAATATTCACGATTCTTCTCTTCTCAATTGGCATTACAGAAACAGCAATCTTGATATGCCAACTCCATGTCAAAACACTTATACCAAAATGATTACAACGCGCTATTCAATCATTATGTGCATGTGTGTGAGTGTGTGCGCGCACGCTTGAGAGGCGACATCGCCCAGGTTGGGAGACAGACAGATGGATGAGAAGGAATTATTGAGTGCAAACAATTGTTGTTGTCACAATTGCTTACAAAATCACTTAGCGACGTCACTAAATTTTGCAGGCAAATATAGATGACCTTCCTAACCCATTAAACCCATGAATATCAAAGCATATCTATAGAAAATATTTCCTATTGAGTGCAATGCCAAACCATTATACTTCCGCTGATTTATTCCAACTGCTTCCAGCTGGATGTGTATACCCTTGTCTGTCACCTGCAGTTGTGATGACTAAGAGCTTAAATCAAGGTCCTAGAACCGTCCACATTTCATATAAGTTCAAGAACATTTGCACTCATAAGTTGTAACTACTGATGAATTTGAAAGTACTACTTCGAACACAACAGCCAGTGTATATGAAACTCCATTCCCATCACCATAGTGCCATAACTATTATGCATATCCTGCCTTTCAAGTTTCATGAGTTAAGAATGCTATCTTGTTATATCTTTTTTCAACCATATAGTATGTTGGCAATCTACACTGATCTTCAAGTGACAACTAATTTTGCAATCCAAATAGAATATTCCATAAAATTGCTGTGGTAAAGCTTTCATCAACCCAACAGAAGCATAAGGCAGAAAAAGAAACATCTTGCCCTTAGAATAATTAGTTTGTTCATACATTGGCCAGTAGCGCAAAAAAAAAAGGGTGGCAATCATGACAGGGTTCATAAAAGCCAAATCCACTTGTATTGTTAGAGGATTAAGAAAATGGTTATTTTTCGTTATATGTTTTTTAGAGCAAATCAAGCTAACTGATTAAGCAAGATGCAACTATTAATTTATTTCAATCGAACAGTGGAACAAGAGATATTTTAACTTTAATGTGGATAAGTTTATCATGGGATGCAGCAAAAAGGTTGAACACTGATTGGACAATAATATACATAGCAAGTGCTGCAAAGTATTATATATATAGCATGGTCATTCAACATATGGATGAAAAACTAAAAAGGAAAATAATGTAAATTAAAGTCAACAATTACCTATTCACATCATTCAGACCAACATGACCAGCTCTGGGCGACTGAACACATTGTTCCCCTCATCCTCTAGCACAGGATATGCAGCAACAAGTGCATCTTGGGCTCCAATGTAAAGCGAGTTGTATATCTTCCAATAAACCTCCCTCACTTTCCTTGCTGGATGAAATAGACCCTGAAGGCAGTAGTTCAGAATAGTAGCTGCACCTAATGCCACCCTCATCCCCTCAATTGCTTCCATAACAGCATTTATAACATGAGGAGAAGTCTCAAATATGTTAGGCCACACATAATTGAGTAAATGAACAAGGGCATCCTCGCAACCCAATCCAGCTACACCTAAAGCCATGTGTTTAACAGCAGATGCAGCAGTTTGCCGATGAACAAGATCCCTGTCCATTAACGCATCCTCTAGCAACGGAGTAACCGCATAAATGTAATCTTTACCCATTTCTCCTATATACTCGAAGAGGAAAGAAAGTGATTTCAGGACCCCATTCTGAACATTGAGCTCCGGAACTCGATACTCGTTCATAAGGGCCGGCAAAACAGTGAAAGGGGAGCAGGTTTCAGCAACAATAGCAATTGCGACAGTGGTGCAGACACGATTCTGACGCTCCTGCACTTTCAAATTGTTCAATAAGGTTGCCAAGACATCTTGAGGCCCAATTGCCTTAGCTATGTACCCAAAAGTGTTCACGGTAGCTCTTCGGATTCCCTTCTTGTGTGCCTTCAACATCTCTAGAAGCTCAAAACAGATCCTCATCCATTCCCTAGCTGGAACAAATTCAGCACCACGATCCGCAATCCTACCAACAAGATCAATACAGTTTTCCTGGACCTTTTCATGCCTGTTCTTCAAGATGGGTGTGAGACGAGGAAGCAGATCTTTGATAGGAGGAGTCATCTTGGTCATACCAATGACATTGACGATTGCCTTCAGTGCTCCTAAAATAGAACCCAACACTTCCGGATACTCTTCTCCCAGATACTCATATAAAACAACACCCAAGTGACCCATCAGTTGCTCTTCTTGGCATTGCTTCATAACAACTGCAATTCGAGATATAAGATCGGCTGCTTGCTGCCTAACCTTAGCGCTCTTGTTGTTCAAACGCCATTTGATTGTTCCACAAATTTGGGGAAGGTAAGGCTTCACTCTATGGCCAAGAGAATTCACCACAGCACCAAACCCATTAAGCATAACATTAGCATCGTCACTAGTTTGTTCTTGGAAAGCATACAAAATCCCATCAATAAGTAGCTCTTCCAACCGAGCATCAATATCTGAAGCCCCTAAGTTTGCAACAACTTTCTCAATAGTCTCCATCACCATTCTCCTATAAGGCTCGCTCTCATCCTTAAGATCTTCCACTATTCTTCCCACAATATCAGCAACCCCAACCTTGTTTGCAATCTCAACAGTTGTGTCCACAAGCTGCTTGTAGTTTCTACGATCTAGTGCCATCCTTCTAACCCAAAAGTTACGGAAAAACTCTGGAAGTACATCATTTCGAATATAATCAGCCTCCACACCTTCGGTGCTCACACACTGTTTAACAACCTTTAATACAATCTTCTTCATTTCTTCATCCGGGGATTGGAACTCGCGGATAAGTATATGCATCACTTCCTTTGTATAATAACTAGCATACACCGCATCCATAAGCGGAATAATGAAACCAATAGCCTTCAAAAATGCAGCAAGAACCTTACCACGATGAGACCTAATACCCTTCCAAAGCGGCTTCAACACCGAATCAAAACTTTCTATACCATACGGAGCAGCAGCTTCAGCAAGCGCAGCAAGAGAAAGCGCAGTGATTGTCCTCACCTTCTGATTCTCATCACTCAAGCCATGCTCAATGATTTCAACAAGCGACCTCAAGTGAGGAAGCACGGCACATCCCATTAGAATCGCAATCTGCTGAACAATCTTAATACCAGTGTGCCGAGCTTGCCAAGACTTCTTACTCTGACAAACAGCTTTCAAAAAAGGCAAGAGAGCAGGGATCCCCAAAGCTGAAGCAACCACACTAAAAGCCCTAGCAGTAGTATTCCTCACATATTCATCAATATTATCAATATCCGGCCTCATTGCAGCAATCATGGTGGCCAAACCAGCAGCCTTGCTCAAATTCGAAATAATCTCTCTCCCTTCAACACGAGCATAATAGTCCTCATCAATCAACAGTGGCTCGATAACCACAAGAATCTTATGAACAAAAGGCCGAACCAACTCATCCAACTTATACAGCACCCTATCAATAACCTTCACCAATAGATGCCTCTCTTGATCCTCCAAAGTTGGCTGCATAAGCAAAGGCAGAATCTTGTTAAACAACGGGCCAGCCCCAAACTCTCTAGCCTTATCAGTCAACTGCCGAAGCGCCGTCTTCCTCTGTGGCGGCGTCCCATTTTTCACTTTCAGCAGCAATTTCATAATCTTCCTCTCCTTCTGCTCTTCTTGCGACAGCTTCTCCTCTTCCTCCTCATTCAACAAAGCCCCAAAGTACTGATAATCCTCGGGCTTCATGAAAGGCAAACCCCCTGGCGCCTCTTTGGGCACATCAAACTGCTGCCCGCGATTTTCCTCGGGAATAGAATACAGCGGGGTCCCTAATGGCGTCGGCGTGGCCAATAACTTTCTCGCCGGTGTCCTTATAGGCACATATGAAGCCGGCGGGTCCAAAATCTTATACCCATCTTGAGGAAACATAGCATCAAGCTCTTCATCCGTCAAAGGCCTATTTCTCTCCTCAATGTCCCTCTCCCACCTCAACAAGTTGTACTGTTCAGGTGTAATCGTGCCTCTAAGGTTAATCGCGCCTGGAGTCGGCGTCGCAAGGTCGACACCACCGACAGGTGTCACCCCAGGAGTGTAAGCAGCGCCTGGCGTCGCCCCTGCAGCCATTGGGGTCGCACTCCCCATGCCAGCCGGTGTCTCATCCCATCTCGATCTCTGCCTCTTTGGGGTCGGAGTGGCTAACTCTGTGAGCTTCGGGGTTGCATCCCAAGTCATTCCAGCAGGTGTTGCGCCAGGGGTAACCCCACCAGCGGATGGAGTTGTGTCAGCATCCGCCAACCTGCCAGGTGTCGGCGTCTCATCCCACCGGTTGCGTCGGGCAACAGATGGGGTGGCATCCGCCGCAACCCGACCAGGAGTCGGCGTCGCATCCCATCGACCCGACCCGATACCTGGGGTTGAATCGGGTATATCCCAATCCGAGCTCGAAGTCTTCACCTTTTTGGTAGTAGAGCACGTGTCTTCTTGAGATTGATCCCATCTGTTCCTTCTCTTTTGCGCCGGCGCAGGCTCGGCTGCAGCAGGAGGAGCAGCTTTATTGTTCTTCTCTTCTTCCTTTTTCTTGGCGATCTCCTTCAAAAGCTCCTCCTTTTGCCGCTTCAGAGCCTCTTCCCTCATCACATCGGCGTAAGTTCGATAGCTCGGATCCGGCGTCTTCTCACCGCTAGCAAACGGATCGTTTCGATCGGGCGAAATGATCCGATCCAGCCTCCGGCGCCTATAATCGTCCTCGCGATCGATGATGCGCTGAGGTTTTCTGAATCCAGAGCCGTCGTCGTCGGCCTCTGCGCCGGGCCTTGGGAGGTCTTTGAGGGATTTGGGGCCAGTGATGGAGGCGATGCGGCGAACGACGTCGCGGCTGTTGTCGTTGTCTTGGTCGTCGTCGTCCTCGGTGACGGGGATGGAGCGTTCGTAGCCCTCGAAGCGGTTGTCGCCGCCGCCGTAGAGGTCGGCGTCGAAGGTTACGGAGGTGAGAGGGGCGACCTCCTCCATCTTGCGGCCCTCCTGATGGGCCTTGGCGATCTCGGCGTCCATGGGATCCATGGTGGTTTGCGCGTGAAACCCTAGGGTTTAGGGAAAGTTAAGAGAGTGTCAAGGAAGCAGAAATTAGGGTTTCGGAAAAGGGATGGCACGATTTATTTTTAGGTCCGAGTATAGCAATAAGTCGGTTGTATAAAGATCAACCCTGAGTGCTGAAATTACCTGGTTGCCCTTCTTCTTTAGGATCGGTTATGAACTTAGCTCCATTAGGGGCTGCTTCGATTGCTCTATTTTGAAATTTGGATTCCTAGTATAATTAAAAAAATCTGGATTAATTAATTTTTTGTTTGCTTGTTACTTAATTCTTAATATTAGATTTGTAGATTTTTATAATCCTTATTTGGTTGAGAAAAAATAAGTGAGATTTGGATTTGAGAATTATAGAGAAATAGAGAGCGGGGATTTTTTAATACCATAAAGTACGTGGGTGTAACATTTCAGAAAATGTAAAATATTAATTTAAAATTTAAATAATAAAATAGTGAGTTTTATGGATATTATACCGGATGTAGATTTGAGTTTTCGTAAATTAGTATAATTATATACCTCTATTTTGGAAAATAATTGGAATTTAAAAAGGAATTATTATTTATGAAAGTATTTATTTAATTTGGCTTTTTATAAATTAGTGTATAAATATATCCATAAAAGTTTAATGTTAAATTTAATTTGTGTTTTCCTATTTGTACATTAAACAAAGCTTAATTGTTAAACATACTTTTAAAGTCCCCTGACATATTTAAAGAGATTTAATATTTTGATTTGTGTTTTCTTTAAGTTATGGATTTGTTTTTTTTCCCAAAAGAAAAGAAAAAGAAAAGAATGAGAGAGTGGGAGAACAAGAAAGCATGGTGGTTATTTTAATATTGAGGTATGGAAGAGAGAGAGATACGAGAGAAGGGGTTATGGTGGCAACCATATCATTTTTGTTTTCTCCATCTCCTTCCTCTTCTCCTTCTCCTTCTCCATCTCCTTCATCTGCCACTATAAATCACAAACACTCCACAAACCTCATCAAAATACCATAAAACCTTCACTAAAAATGTTCTCATTCTCATTCTAAGCATCATGGTGTGATCAAGTCTCCATTTTGAGATCTTTTGCCATCTTGGAACTTTCTTTAGTTGCCATCATGAGGTAAAAATCTCACTTTATAAGAAGTTTTTAGATTTCTTTCTTGCATTCACAAATTAGTTTAGAGCTAAAGGGTTCATGTTTTCTAGACTTGAGTTTTTCAAAGATGAGTTTTTGTGGATAGAACTTGTAGTGGTGGTGTAGTAGAGGTTTAATGAGTGACTACCACCTAAGTAGTAATAGAAGAGTGTTTTAGTCCAAATATCACTAGTTTTAAAGAGTTTTAAAGTTTTGAACATGAGTTAAGATTTTCAAATGTCGTTTTTTTTAGAGTTTTTGATGTTCAAATCAAATCTGGAGCAACTAGAGATCTCTGGAAAATATTTTGCATTTTTATTAAACTTAGTTTGTCACGCCCCGCTTTCCAAAATACGGAATACGAGGGGTGATAAGGCCAGCCATGCTCCTACGGTCAAGGAAATATCCTGCCGTAGTCATACTTCGGCTTCTAGCATTACATGGTAATCAGTAATCATAGCACAAGCAATAAGAAATGCAGTCACTAATTCTATCAAAACAGACATAAAACTAACCAGATAGAGTCAAAGGGAATGTTAGCGCTGACGTCACTGATAGATGTCCGCAATGTCCTCAAGGTAAGGAAGGTCCTGATCCGAGCTAAGTCCACTTCTCACTCTGAGCATGCATACTCAGGTCGTTAGAGCGACACAATAGCAATGTATATATATACATATATGTAATACGTGCAATAATGATAAACATGAAGCGGCAAACATAGAGTAATGACGTGAGCATGAAATAACTGGTACAGGTCAACAGTAAAGCATGTGTATCGAATCAGTAATCAATGCAATGTCCATGTTACTAAAGCTGTCAGTTTCTAAGTCTCAATGTCCAAGTCACTAAATCTATCGTCAGTCCAAGTGTGAGCGTCAACCACCGCAGAAGTATCCCCACCCAAGGGTAAGACCCAGGGGCAGGGAAACATGGGCCCGAATCACAATCAGTAAGAATCAGTAACACGATCGGTATAAAATCATGAAATATGCCGGCAGTGGGACTCCTGAGATTTTGTTGATCGAACTCACACTCAAACTACTCCACACCCCGCGGTCTACATCAAACACCGACCATAAATCTGAATACTAGTCGCTCCATGAAAAGTCTACGCGAGAATTGGAGACAGGGTCTCCATCAAGCATGTCTCGACTGGTATCCAAGATAAATGGACAGTGCTCGATGTCTTACCTATGACGCTAATATAAGTGCTTCCAAACCCGTTGTACACCTTAGAATGCGGTTAGTGTAGTTAAGCGATAATGCGGGTTTTTAATGAAATTTAACCAATAATTATTTTAATATATCTTATCATTTTAAACTAATATTTTATTATTATTTTTAGAACATGCACACACTTGTGCATGTTAACCATAATTTTGTAGCATGACACAAATGGATATATATATAAATGTGTGTGTGTGTGTGTGTGTGTGTGTTTTAACTAATAAAAGGTTTTTATTTCTTTTTCAAAAATAAAAAGAATTGTGTAGAATGGGAATGATGAGGCTAAGGGACATGGGTAGGGAACATGTCACCGGGTGCATTAATGAAGGAGAGAGAGAGCTATGGTTCACAATCACCCTTATCCTCTTACCAACTCCCTCATTTTCCCCTTAACCCTATCTCATTTCTTCATTCCCTCGTTTCTGCTCCTCTTTCACAAGTCTTCAGCTGAAACCTTCACCACCAAATCCTAAAGACAAAATCTCCATCAACCTTCACAAAAACCCCTCACAAGTCAAGTTAACCCACTTGAGATGACTTGGATCTTGGAAAGCTAGGGTCTTCAAGCAAGTTTCGTGAGGTAGTGATCTATAACTGTTCTATAGGCTCTAAGGATGTTGTGTTGCTTACTTGTTTCTGGTTTAAACCTTAAAGTTTTAACTGTGAGCGAAATATCGTATTTTGGTTAAGTTTTTGTCTTGTTGAATCTTCTATCAAACCAGGTTTTTGTTTGAGAAGTTGCCATCACAGAGACCTAGTTTGGAGACCTGGAAGATACCCTGAAAACCCGAGACCACCCCCTCCACTTTTGGCCGCAAATTTATTGATTCTGGCCGCAAATTGCGGCCAGACTGGGGACTGGGGTTTTGTATCTTTGTCGTAGGGTCTCTGGGGTTATTTGTAGACTTGTGGTTAGTGCAACTTTCACTAATTCTTTGTGTAGCAAAATCTGGGACCACTTAGCTAGTTTTTTAGTGTTTCGGCAACGTGCGAGATGAATAATTTGACTTGGTTTAAGTGTTTCTGGTAGCTTGCAGTCGTGGGTTGGTCTGAGATGTCGCTGCACGCGTTTATCCGCTAAGCGAACACTTGGTAGCTTGTAGGAGTCGGTTAGTTTGTTGCCGTTGTATTCGCGTGTTATCGTAATTTTCTAAATTGCACTTGTTATGTTGTTGTGTGAAATTAGGATCGATTGCGGGGACTTCAGACGCTACAAGAAAAGGAAAGCAGGTGGTTGGATTTACCTAGCTCGAGATCATCGGTGAGTAGATTTAACATCTACGGGGGAATCGCCCGTATGGAGTTATGCGTCGAGGGTTAGATTCAATGATATGATTATTGTTTATAAGTATATATATATATATATATATATATATGCATCAATTGTGCATGAGTATCATTGTTGTATATCCTGTTTCCTGTTGTGTATGGACATAGCATTAATGAGACACAACACTATTACTAACGGTCCATGTTGCACGAGCACCAAAGTGTATGCCACACACACCGTTAGTAATTTCCATGACACGCACACTATAGAAATTACCATGGATAACTTATTGTACTGCTTTCTTTATCACTAATAGTTAGATGTTAAATCTTGTTCTATTGCGCATATAAATTGCATCATACATACATGCATACATACATACATTGCTATAGTCACCTGTTACTTTCACAAGATGTTGTATTTCGATTTCGTAGATTTGGGAAACCGCAAGATACCTTCGAAAACTTGATATATTTAAAAGAGCGGTTTTCCCTTGATATACTCACATTATTGTTCCGTGGTTTCATACATCGTATTTCATGGATATATGCATTGAGGTACCGATTTCATGCGATTTCTGGATTTGAGAACCGCGGATATATTTAAAAAGGAATGATATGTTACTTTAAAAAACGCGGTTTCTCTTGATATGATATTTAGAGGCGTCCACCATGAGTTTTCTCGGTTCTGACCTATGAGTATACCCGATTCGAGGAGCGGTAAGCACTGTCTGCGGGTACATGGTGGAACCGGTGAGGTACCCCAGGGCAAGAAGACTTGTATAGATAGGCGGTGAGCCCGGCAGAGGGAGTACTACCTGTAAGTCTACGCTAGCGCCCCGGCAGTCTACAGACGCCAAAATGCGGAACAAAACTTTTAACTTGGCGCTATCGCATACTTTAACCCGGATCTTCCATTATTGCTAAACTAACAAACTGTAAAGAGTGTAGAATGGTTATACCGAACGATCCGAGTCCTTCGTTCTTTAACCATCATCCCACGCTCCGTTGCGGCTGCTCCGATCTCGTCGATCGCCGATCTCCTCGTCGAGGTGGCACCACATGATCGGTTCTTTAAACGGGCTCCCGCCTCTGACTCGAGGCAACTCGATCGTCAAGTTTGCTAAAAGAGACGACCAAGAATGATGTAGAGAATGAGTAGATGACTTTGTCTCACTTCGTCCAAATCCGTGGACGATCGGTTAATGAAGTTGCCGTGGAAATCGGGTGATGGAATGAAATGAACTGTGAATTCCATACACCCCAAAACTATCATATCTTTTCTAACCGAATGAAAACTCAAGTGAGAGTGAGTGTAGGTGAGAGAGAGAGGAGGCTTATCATATATATGAAGGAGGGTGAGTGTAGGAGCAAAGGTGGTGACAATAAGAGAAAGATATTATGAACAAATATCTTAACCATTCCAAAACACATTAAAGCAAATGGTGATTCATATAAACACCTCATCTAGCCATTAATGAAACCATTAATGCACTAATGAGTCATATGCCTCATCATCACTTCTAGAAGCTTCTAGAATGATGACTCACTCATATCTGAAGAAAAGATAAATCCGTCTTTAACCGAATGTTAAAAGACGGCTGATAGAAAACTGGAAACTGGCAACTTCCAAAAGTGATCCTGAAACGACTTTCAGGATAACCCCGAAACTGTATAAATATACCCGCATTTGTATTACGACCGAATACAAATGCAACTGAGACAAAGATATTATACCTACTCAATATAATACTCGGATCCGGCTTAAACCAAAGCCGACCAGTATCATCTGTCCGAAAATCGACACGTGCGTAAACGCACGTGCATTTTCCGAACCCTGCCATAAAACCATACGGCCTCTACAACGTTTCGCCCGAACTTGGGAAACTGCCTGTGGGGAACTCTAATGACTCGTCAGTACCCTGGCAGTGGGTTTAACCACAAACCGTCAGCGGCACTAGCTATGCGTAACGGCTGCCTATGGACTGACCTCAAGGGTGGCCGAGGAGCGAACTCAAGGGAGACCGATGAGCGAACTCCTCCGAAAACCCTACTGAGCCTAACAGTGACAATGTATATACAGTCCGGTCCGTTCGTCAATGAGTATCGCATATCTGCCTAGGGGGCTAGCAACGTCAGACCCCCAATAGCAGTATAAGTCGTGTCGGAGTGAAGCCCAATAACACCCTGAGATACTACTGGAGTACCTACCAGTAAATCTCCTGCCATGGCCATGGACTTTGTGTAATGGCTCTCCTAGACACAGCACGACCTCGCCCCCAATACCGGGAGAGACGAATCCCCTGCCGATCCGCTCACGTGCCTCCATATGGCTCGGGACTGTACCCAAAAGCTACCTGTTTGCACGACTCCTTTGAGCCGTGGTAGGGTAGAAATCAAAGCACAGTGGGAACTCATACGAGACAAATGACGACCTCAGGTCGATGAACTAACCTGTACACATGTCACCAGGGAACTGCTATCTGACGATAGATATAATACTAACTAGCAGATTCCCGGCGAGTCCTGTCCGGTGTACTCATAACCCAATGAGCACATGTATACATCTTAGGTGATCCAACTGACACCAGTGGCTTGTGAGACCGGCCACCGCCCCTCGTCGGGGTCTCGACTGTACACACTAGTCTACTCCGGAGTATCGATGCCCTGTCTCGAAACTCCCACGACTAGGGACCACAATTAAGGATATGCATATAAACTACCCAACTCTCACGTATATGATCGCCATCATACTGTTGGTAGTAAAGCAAGATCCTAAGGGCTCTATCAAAGTGTAACATGCAATCAGTCACCTGAACATGTACACGACTGATAAAGGCAAACCAGATAGCAAACTATCATCTCGAGTAAGACTGTCCTACCGGGATAGGTCCTCCGCAATCATTGCAATCACGTACCTGCGATCCAATAATTGACTATGAGGGCACTATCTCCAACAATCTCCCACTTGCACTCAAGGCTAATATTGCGATGTCGACTACTCACAGCCCGTGTGAAACCGAACATCCAACTCCTCTACTAATCAGTTTCACAAAGCCCGTTTGTAAAACTATTGTGTTCGAGAAATAGCCTCGGTGAGTGGATCCGCCTAGAAGTATCTTTCAATATCTCTCTAAATCTCAAGTTCGCGGAGAAAGCCATCTCCCGAATTGAGTAGTACCTGTCTTAGAATATGTTTGGATATCTGATGGGACCTTAGTTCATAAATGAACTCCATATCCAAACTTCTTAGACTGTATCGATCACTGAACCTAATCAGTATCGGGCACCTTGCTTCCCACAGTATCCTCTTGGACCACCTGTCCATAATACTGTCCCTCTTCGTCAGAGGGAAAAACTATAACTCTGACAATCTCTCTGTCAACCATGTCACCTTTGAAGCTTGGAATGATAACCGTCTCCCGAAGGAGGCTGCCGTCATCAAATCCATAGAACATGCACTTATGTTCTATAACTGCTTCCTTATGTTTCTCCAGGATTGGATTAATACAAACTTATTGCATCTAGTGCAAAACCAACATTTGGTGTGGTACTTGACATCTCATGATTGACTCAATTGCATAAGCAAGTGATCTGCCAATCATGCACATCCCTCTCCTCTTTAGTCTGTAAGACACCTTTAGAGAGGGTGACTCCATCTCCTGCAGGTACACCACCATGCTAGGAGTCAACCATTCCAAAAACCATTAGAATATCTGTCAAAGTACCCACATTGGGAAACTACCCAAATCCAGATCTAAAACCATAGATCTAGAAACCAGAATGTCAAATATTATATCCATATCCTGTCTGGAGAAACAACTGTGTGACGACCACAGTACAACCGATCGTAGTATAGGAATTTTACTTCCTACTCTGTGTAAGTCATCCAGATACCATGACATCACACCCTACTACCTTCTTAACTGATCCATCCCCTATTCTGATTGAAGTCAAACCCATGACTGTCACATCAAAATTAGATGATCTATCTCCGCTATAACTGCTCAAGTCTATAAATAGACATAAGCTACTTGCCCACCATGCTTCCGTTGCTCCCACTGACTATGACAACCCTCCTACCGGGTCTCATATCCTGGAACAACAGTAGTGTCAAGTCTTGGTAGATAAGAACCTCCCTGTCACCGTCCTTGAGGCTACCGAAGTACCTCTCGGGTGTCTGAGGTTACCTACCATACCTTCGGAGTGGCTATTGGAATGTCAAACCTGATTTAATATATATGTCCTATTAAATTTTCCGTAATCGTTCGCGGTTCTGGAATCACTTCCAGTTCTACCATACTCCCACTACTGTTTTCTGAAAAAGATCCATTTTTACTAAAACTGTGGCGAGTCAAGAACAATATCACTATTGATCTTCCAAATGGTAGAATATCAACCCTCGTCATAGCCAGGGTCAACCCACAAACAGCCATTACAGAACCGTGCCCTGAGTTATCCAGTGTCTGGTTTTAAGCATAAGCTGGACAACTCCCCATACCTTAGTTTCTTTTAAGGTACGATCCATTCTATATCCAATACAGAAACTTTGGCACTTATTTAATTGGAACCATATTCGAATCATGCAGCTGTCTCCAGTGCATATCAACTTTTAATGGAAAGAGGCTAATCAGCATTACTCAACTTAGGAATCCATCCAATTATGAGTAACCTGAAAGAGAAACACGTTTCTCAAAACCATCACTATCATCTGAATACCAATCACAAGAATCTACATCTTCGATCTCTTTGAAGAATCCCGATACTTGTGATACCTGGTTCTCTACTTTATTCTTATACCCACAACTTCTCAAAACTTAGACCTTGTATTTCTACGAAACACTTGTCTAAATACTAGAGAAGTTATAAGTAAACAGAACAAAGTACGAGGACCTACCCCTTTGTCCTGAAGGACACTTGGACAACACACAATACTCTGTATAAGTCCGCTGAGTTAAACAACTCTAAACCTGTGCGTTGTAGGTGGAAAACTGTACCCTGGCGATTTCCTCAAATATCACCAATTACAACGAATTCCGATATAATGAGGATGATCACCTAATTCCCAATATCTTACTCCCACTCATCATCTGTAAAACCATACAGATGTGAGAATGAAACCTGGTAAATACATACCCTTGGAGTAAGTGTCTAATCGGGAAAACAGTTTTCTTTAACAATGCACTGAAACATGAAAATGTTTCGTAGGGGTATCCTGGTATTCATAGCAATGCCTCTTCCATAATCCAATTCATGACTTCAACCGTATATTTTATTGCCATCTCTCCAAATCCTCTTTATTTGTCTTTAGTCGTTACCTTCTGTACACCATCGTTAGGCTAAATGGTTTTCTTCCTTCCCTACCGTTCGGCACCAGCCTATGGTTTGGAAGAAGACTATCCAGTAAGCATAATAGGTGTACCCTCCTAAACCAAGGAGTACTCGCATCTCGAGAGAAGGTGATGATAAAAGACAACTGAATAATACCTTATTCTTTTAAAGGTGAGATAGGAGTGGCGATGAATTACGCGGTTTTGGTCGTGAATGATATCAGTCGCAATTTACTTTGCCCTCTTTCTAATCCCTTTATTTTGTCTTTATATATTACCTTCTGCACACCCTACTTAGGCTAATTGGTTTTCTTCATTCCCTACCTTTCGGCACCAGCCTATGGTTTGGAATAAGACTATCCAATAGGCGTAATAGGTGTACTCTCCTAAACCAAGGAGCTCTCGCAACCTGAGAGAAGGTGATAATAAAAGACAACTGAATAAACCAATTCTATTTCTCCTGAACCTGAACCGGGATCCATCCTCGAAGAAGTCCCTTCGAGTTCGTATATAACCATACGATGGATCTATCCAATGGAAGTGGATATCCGTAGTTATACGGGTGTTCTGAGAAATACAAAGGGTAAAAGAAGGAGT
Organism: Agapanthus africanus; assembly: GCA_030015575.1. Lineage (NCBI taxonomy): Eukaryota > Viridiplantae > Streptophyta > Magnoliopsida > Asparagales > Amaryllidaceae > Agapanthus > Agapanthus africanus. Next base: position 175,299,864 of record JASDDO010000016.1, on the reverse strand, counting down.
GGCAATGACTTATGCAACTTAGACAATCCAAAAGCCAGTATTTTAAGAAGGTTCGGTCAACCTGGTCACTGAGTCATAGTCTAGGGTCGGTCAAAGGTCGCTGCCAAAGAGAGAGAGAGAAAAGAAACACTCTGCGTGCACTCTAACCTAGATCAGAATGGTCATCATTTTATCTAATCCGGAAACCTCCCACTGTCATGTCAAATTCTCCTCCAAACCTAAAGAAGAATCAATCGGGATCACCCGAAGAGTAAACCAACTCATCAGTGGGAATCAGGATCCAACTCTCATCGCATGATAACGTGATGGAATGCATCCACGTTACTCATACTCCAGAAGGTATGCGCATACTCGGCAAGTTTCAGTTTCTTTAGAAACTCCTGATATTGTTTTTGCCCCATGCTCTTATAACCTTGGCGTTAGGTCAAAATGTCATAAGTCACATGCCAAGTTCTACCCGTCACTATCTTGTCAATTTGAACCCACCCGCACATGCCCTTGGCGTTAGGTCAAAATGGCAGAACGGCTGTCCCAAACCAACTCATCTATCTATGCAACAATTGAATACCCAGCAGCTACCAAACACTATGCCTTGGCGTTAGGTCAAAATACATAGCTTGAATACTACTGAATACCCAAAAGAAGTGACGGAGGGCTACGGTTGGTTTTTGGCGAAAAACCTTTAACGTAGTGAACTTGATATCGCTGAAGGAACCTGATAGCTTTTTATAAAAATATAGTGGCGAAAACCTTTTGCTAAAGAGGTCACTCCCGGCAAAGGGATCTCGGCTCTTTCCTCGTGGAATGAGGTGCGGGATATTCCACTGAATACCGCTATGCAAAGCAACTTGTAATCGACTATAGTAAAGTTATTACCCTGACGCAAACTTCTGTCCAAGGGGTCTGTCCCGGTGAAGGGATATCAACCCTTGCCCCGTCGAATGAGGTGCTGGATATTCACACCGAATACCGCTATGCATAACAAAAGGAAACGTCTTTGCAATAACACCTTTTAAATTGTTCCAACAACTGTATACAGGTTTGTTTTACTTTGCATTGATCAGAATCAACGCAGTCCCATCAATCAATCACACCAAAAAGAACGAAAATAAAATGTACGTATATGCCATCCGCATTCGTCACTGGGTCCCGTCATCACCCGTTAGGTTACTTAACTAACGACAGAGCGGGGACTGGACTAGCGCGGGTGTAAAACATATACAACATCTAATAGTATATAAACCAATATACATAATCGCTCCAGGCGTGATAATATGCAACATTACAGAAAAGTAATAAGCATCACAGAACAATACAGATATTCTGGGATCCCCGAGTTTCACAGAGCCGCTGCTGAAACTCGACGTTCCCCTGTCGTGTGGATAGCCTGTGCAATGAAACCTAGACCCCTACGGGTGCGGCAAGTTACCCGCCAAAACCTGAAGCGAGGCAGTCCCCACAGCATAGTGAATGGAACACCCGGCACTTCACGGAATCCGGTAAATTGAGCACCCCTCCTTGGGTCAACCTGTACCCCCTACGAGTGCGGCGAATAGTCTGCCAATTCTGAAGTGGGGCCCCTCTGCCTCTCAAAGCCATGAGCTGCGGACCCGTTGCCCCCCAGAACCCGGCTATCCGTGCACTCCGTCTCGGGGCAAAACCTAGTACAGTAATGAAAAATAGTACAATAGGTACATCGACCGCAACCTGGTCGTGCCCCAAAAAGAATATTATACAACAGGCAGTGACGGCAGTCCACAAGTTGGACGCTCGTCCCGCAATATCAAAAGTACAAATAAACTCAAACTGTACTACCATTGCACACTGCTATCCACCACGACAAATCCGCAACAATACAGCACAATACAGAACATCAACGCGAATGTCACGTTCGCAAACCCGTCTAAAAGAACTATAGCAGTTAAACGCCGTTTACCGATCAAATGACATTCCCGGTCGGAGATATAATGTAAGCACTGTAAACTAACGTGTTTAAATTTCGATCGACCAAAGACCAAATTTCAAAAAGTGGGCCCCAAAGCTTACTGGTGAACAGTAACAAAATCTGGGCCAAAAATTTATATACCAAAAACCCCAAAATCCCACCAAGAACCCACTGGAAAAAAATTGGAGCACGTGCTCCTCACATGGCCGCGGAAGCGCGGCCAAACCATGGGTTTGGCCGCCCTTCCGCGGCAACTTGGAGGAGTCACGACTCCAAATTTCGTCGTGGGTCTTATAATTCTCTGCTCTGATTTTTAAGACATCCAGAAATCAATTTCGACACCTTTTAAAAACAACAGAAACTGACAAGTAAGGAAAATGATATTTTTGGCAGTTTTCGATTTTCGGTCGGATCGATGTTTTAAACGCGTTAGCACAAGTTAGTATAGCAAAATGGTTAGGCTCTGATACCACTGTAAGTCTACGCTAGCGCCCCGGCAGTCTACAGACGCCAAAATGCGGAACAAAACTTTTAACTTGGCGCTATCGCATACTTTAACCCGGATCTTCCATTATTGCTAAACTAACAAACTGTAAAGAGTGTAGAATGGTTATACCGAACGATCCGAGTCCTTCGTTCTTTAACCATCATCCCACGCTCCGTTGCGGCTGCTCCGATCTCGTCGATCGCCGATCTCCTCGTCGAGGTGGCACCACATGATCGGTTCTTTAAACGGGCTCCCGCCTCTGACTCGAGGCAACTCGATCGTCAAGTTTGCTAAAAGAGACGACCAAGAATGATGTAGAGAATGAGTAGATGACTTTGTCTCACTTCGTCCAAATCCGTGGACGATCGGTTAATGAAGTTGCCGTGGAAATCGGGTGATGGAATGAAATGAACTGTGAATTCCATACACCCCAAAACTATCATATCTTTTCTAACCGAATGAAAACTCAAGTGAGAGTGAGTGTAGGTGAGAGAGAGAGGAGGCTTATCATATATATGAAGGAGGGTGAGTGTAGGAGCAAAGGTGGTGACAATAAGAGAAAGATATTATGAACAAATATCTTAACCATTCCAAAACACATTAAAGCAAATGGTGATTCATATAAACACCTCATCTAGCCATTAATGAAACCATTAATGCACTAATGAGTCATATGCCTCATCATCACTTCTAGAAGCTTCTAGAATGATGACTCACTCATATCTGAAGAAAAGATAAATCCGTCTTTAACCGAATGTTAAAAGACGGCTGATAGAAAACTGAAAACTGGCAACTTCCAAAAGTGATCCTGAAACGACTTTCAGGATAACCCCGAAACTGTATAAATATACCCGCATTTGTATTACGACCGAATACAAATGCAACTGAGACAAAGATATTATACCTACTCAATATAATACTCGGATCCGGCTTAAACCAAAGCCGACCAGTATCATCTGTCCGAAAATCGACACGTGCGTAAACGCACGTGCATTTTCCGAACCCTGCCATAAAACCATACGGCCTCTACAACGTTTCGCCCGAACTTGGGAAACTGCCTGTGGGGAACTCTAATGACTCGTCAGTACCCTGGCAGTGGGTTTAACCACAAACCGTCAGCGGCACTAGCTATGCGTAACGGCTGCCCATGGACTGACCTCAAGGGTGGCCGAGGAGCGAACTCAAGGGAGACCGATGAGCGAACTCCTCCGAAAACCCTACTGAGCCTAACAGTGACAATGTATATACAGTCCGGTCCGTTCGTCAATGAGTATCGCATATCTGCCTAGGGGGCTAGCAACGTCAGACCCCCAATAGCAGTATAAGTCGTGTCGGAGTGAAGCCCAATAACACCCTGAGATACTACTGGAGTACCTACCAGTAAATCTCCTGCCATGGCCATGGACTTTGTGTAATGGCTCTCCTAGACACAGCACGACCTCGCCCCCAATACCGGGAGAGACGAATCCCCTGCCGATCCGCTCACGTGCCTCCATATGGCTCGGGACTGTACCCAAAAGCTACCTGTTTGCACGACTCCTTTGAGCCGTGGTAGGGTAGAAATCAAAGCACAGTGGGAACTCATACGAGACAAATGACGACCTCAGGTCGATGAACTAACCTGTACACATGTCACCAGGGAACTGCTATCTGACGATAGATATAATACTAACTAGCAGATTCCCGGCGAGTCCTGTCCGGTGTACTCATAACCCAATGAGCACATGTATACATCTTAGGTGATCCAACTGACACCAGTGGCTTGTGAGACCGGCCACCGCCCCTCGTCGGGGTCTCGACTGTACACACTAGTCTACTCCGGAGTATCGATGCCCTGTCTCGAAACTCCCACGACTAGGGACCACAATTAAGGATATGCATATAAACTACCCAACTCTCACGTATATGATCGCCATCATACTGTTGGTAGTAAAGCAAGATCCTAAGGGCTCTATCAAAGTGTAACATGCAATCAGTCACCTGAACATGTACACGACTGATAAAGGCAAACCAGATAGCAAACTATCATCTCGAGTAAGACTGTCCTACCGGGATAGGTCCTCCGCAATCATTGCAATCACGTACCTGCGATCCAATAATTGACTATGAGGGCACTATCTCCAACACTACCTACCAGTGATTGTATAGAACTCGACGGATATTCGGAAGATACCGTTTTGGAGTTATGATATGTGATATATATGAGGGCTGATCTGAGTATGCGGCGCCTGAGATATGAGTATTTACATGTCGATGCTGGACACGGGTGTTCATGATGTTTCGAGTGTCGATGTCGGACACTCAGGTTCCATGAGACTGACGGATATGAGGGCCGATTTGAGTGACGGCGCCTGAGATATTGGGATTTCGGGTGTCGTTGATGGACACCGGTTTTCCATGATGATGATTCATACATGAGGTTTTTATGTGTTATCCTCTACTCAGGATTTATTTGACATGCATTGTTTCATATAGTTATTGTACCCTGGAGGTGTACCTTGATCATGATGTTACTGTATATCCGTACTGTTATGCTTATGCCATTAGCTTATATATTGCAGACTATCGCTTTCGTGCATACTTGCGATTATCTGTATGATGTTATTTTCTATTCACGAGTTGGCAACTCACCCCCGTTGTGCCACGGTGTTTTGCGGGTTTGACCCTCGGTGTAGTCACGGCAGGGCTTCTCATTGCATCTACTTCTACGAATACCGCTACTGTTGATCGTGATTTTGGATAGGTGGGTGGTTTTGCGGCTATCCGTATGATTTCATTATATATCTTATTGTATCTAGTACTCTCCATCTACCACTTTCATGTATTTGACTTAGAGACGAGATTTGTGAGGATCGATATTATTTTATATTGTGACTCTGGGTGTCGAGCTCGTGTGAGCCGACTTTACTTTAATTATGTTGTGATATTGTTTTCACTCCTTCCTTGCTTATTCCTTCGCTACGGCGTCGTATATACTTGTTGTGGCTGTGTTCCACCTTTTGGCTTGAGTTACTCCCGTTTGGGGATGCTTTATATTTATTCTTTGCTTGTACCCGTTCGGGGCTGGTTTTTACAATGAAGGTGCTGCCGAAATTTTTAAGAAAATAAATTAAACTTAATATTTATAACTTGAGATTTCTAAATGTTTTTGACAAATGTTTTAAATATTCCCATTTTATCTTTTATGGTTTAGATTTCTGGGTTTTCGGCTTGAATTACGTTACGCCGTTAGACGTTGCGTGATTTAAGTGCCGATCGCGCTCCTAATTTGGGTCGTGACAAAGTTGGTATCAGAGCCCTAGGTTTTACCTTTCGGAGTGTAGGATGACCTTGGTATGATGGAGTAGGTAGCTTAAGAAGAGTGACGTGGCGTGTGTATGTTCCACGGCATACTTACGACACGGTACTCCGCCTAAGTGACCTTAGGACATATTGCTTGTAATTCCTTCCTTGGTTCTATATATCCTTGTGATTCGATTTCTATGACCTTGTCGAATCCTGTTTTTCTATTCCAGCCATTATGTCGCCGAAGACTACGAGGGCATAGAGAGGGACCGCTAGAGCCGAGGTCAGGGCAGGCTCGTCAGAGACGAGGACCGACCAGGACGACACGCCTATTCTACAGGAGAAGATTGATCCACCTTCGTCAGATCGTATTACTAGACTAGAGGCCAGTATGCAGGATTTGCGTCAGGTGGTGGGATCCTTAGTTGAGATCAGTCGGACGTAGAGATCGAAGGTTGTTCCACCTGTTACGGGGACCGTGGTGGTACCTACTATTCAGACAGACGTACCTACCGCTACAGAGGTTATCATCGTATCCTTATCTGAGTTCATAAGGCTGAAGCCTCCGGTTTTCACAGGCATCGACGAGGCTGAGGATCCACAGTGGTTCATTGATCGGATCGCCAGGATCTGTTGTTCGTTGAGATGCTCCGACGCGAGATGGGTGGAGTTCGCTAGTTTTCATCTGGAGGGTCTTTCCCAGACTTGGTGCGTGTCTCTAGAGAGAGGTCGAGCCGCAGGTCTTCCTCTTATGACCTGGGTTGAGTTTATGACAGTGTTTCTGGCTCGTTTCCTTCCGCAGAGCGTTAGAGATGCTCGAGCTCGCAGATTTGAGTTGTTGCGCCAGGCTTCAGATATGACAGTGGCGGAGTATGACATTCAGTTCACCCAGCTATCCGTATATGCTCCGTATTTGGTAGATACTGAAGAGAGGCGGGTCAAGAGATTTGTACAAGGCTTGATTACCCAGTTGTTCCTTTCTATCGGTGCTCAGCATTTTTACACATATGCAGCCGCGGTGGACGCAGCCCTACTGGTTGAGGAGCGTCTTTCCGAGACTTCGGTCGTTCCGGGACCGAAGAGGATTCGTACGGATGTATCAGCTCAGAAGCAGTTTGGCAGAGGCCGCGGCGGATTCGCTATAGGCCATGCGGGTAGCCGGAGCGTGAGACGGGGCCAGATATATAGCTTGTACCCACAGAGCCAGCACCCGTCGGGATGTTTTGGGTGTGGGAGTCTGTTAGTTATATGTATGCCCTAGAGGCCATTACTGTACATATGATGTATATTGTAGTGGGTGCTGGGACATATATAGGGAGGACTTTCTTGCTCGACATGATAGTATGCTATCTGATTACTCTTTACCTTAACGTGTACACTGATTGTCTCTCTGTTACATGTTGGTAAAGCCCTTAGGATGTGTACTTGACTACCTGGACTATGATGCGGATCATACTAGTGGGGACATGGTAGTCCATAAGTACATCCTTCAAAGTCCCTAGTCGTGGGTATATCGAGACTGGGCATCGATATACCAGAGTAGACTAGCGTATACCTTCTCGACCCATCCAGATGGGCGATGGATGATCCCATATCCATTGGTGTTTGACATCAGAGATGATATACGGGTGCTCAGTCGAGACTGGGTACACTGGACGGACTCGCCGAGAACTCCCAGATGGTATTATACCTTACGTCAGATGGCAGTTCTCTGGTGACACTGGTACAGAGTAGTCTGTTGACCCGAGATCACCATAGAGTCTTGTGTGGTCCCCACTGTGCTTTGATTTCCATCTTATCACGTCCAAGAGGGCGTGCAAAACGGTGGTTTTTGGGTACAGTCCCGAGTCACATGGGGGCAATGAGCGATAGGAGGGGATTCGTCTCTCCCGGTATAGGGAGTTGATGTTGCACTGTGTTCGATTGGCTATAACCGGAAATCCCTGGCCAGGGTTGCTGAGATTTACTGGTAAGTGTTACCAGTAGTTTCTCGAATTGTTATAGACCTCATATCGACACGACTTATCGAGCTATTGGGGTCTGACGTTTACCACCCCTAGGCGAGATATGCGACATATCAGACGACGAGACCGGACTGTACGGTAAGTGTTACTGGTTGGATTCACAGGAGTGTGAGCGGGCTTGCTCGTCGATCTTCTGATCGCTCAATACCCGGGTGGCCGTTACGTTTAGCAGACCGCTTGCGGCTTGTGGGTGATTGATATGATCATCATCTGCTGCCGGCGTATTGACGAGCCTTTAGAGTCCTACACAGAGGTTTCCTGGCTCAAGCGAAACGAAATAGGAGCGCATATGAGATATGTGCGGGATCGAGAATGATACCAGTATGTGATACTGTATTCGATTCTCGCGATATGTGACATTGATCGGTTATATGCGATTAGCCGGGATATCGGATCAAGTGTTGATTCGATAAGTTGTTACTGTTAATATTAGTCGGTTATATACGATATGACCGGATCATTAAATCAAGTGTTGATTTAATGATTTAATGCATAATTATATATTTGATATATTAGTTTGCATTAACTAGTATCGGTTTACTTAAGATGGATTTTCTCACTCGCATGTGCACATCGTATATGTGATATATTTTTGTGCACTTGATTGTATCATGTTTGATGATGCAAGATTGCTAGGGTATGTGTAAAGAGTTAAACCTATGGTTAAGTAAATGGTTAGGGTTTTCTTTTATTCATTCATTTGTCTTTTTATTTGGATTAAAAGAAAAGAGAAAAGAAAAACAAAAGGGTTTCTTTCTTTCATGAAGCTTGTTGAAGCTTCATGAAGCTTTGACCAAGGTAACCCTTTTGTCTTCATCTCATTAAACCCTAACCATTCATTTAACCTTAGTTATTTCTCTACACATTACCATGGTTAATATTATGATAAGAATCATTTTTATTATGCTTTTCATAATACTTATCATATTATTCTTTCTTCTTCTTCTTCATCTTCTTCAATGAAGAAAGCTTCACTTCATCAATGGTGACTTGATGAAATGAGTGAGAAATCCAATTCTAAAGTGAACCCACCTCCTATTTCTTCATCCTCTACCTCTTGCCAAGTAGTATAGGGTGTTTCCTTCACAAGTTTTCTTGACTTGATGAAGTTGGAGCTTGATCTAGCGATGCCTCGACGTAGATCATCTTCGGCATCGTCGTCGATGACCTAGCCCGCTTTTTCTCCGATGAAGCCGACGCTAGAGCCCAAGATCCGATTTGTACAGCGAGGAGACTTCATCGCGGAGCCATGGAGGTGGAGAACCGGATCTACAAAGGTTGTATTTCCGTTCTTGTAGTTAAATTGTTAACTAGCTTATTGTGTTCGCCTAAATTTCTAGTTAACGATCCGTATTAGGGTTTTTCGGCACCCGTTAAATTAGAAATTGGCATGGTTGATGCCTTGTGAGACCTCACTAGAGTGCCTAGGAACCATACAGTGGTATCAGAGCCTAGCTAGAGCCTTAGGCGAAGTCTAGACGGAGTTTGAAGTCCGATCGACCCAAAACCCTAACCCGAAACATGCTCTCTGGACTTTTTTCAAAAACTGGGTTTTTTCCAGATTAAAAATGCTTAAAAAATTCAGCAGGGAAATCTAAGAATTACGATGCAAAAATCTTTCCATGAACTGTTCATAGTGCGGCGGAACCGCGGCAGAAGCCTGCCTTCTGCGGCGGTTCCGCGGCCAAATGAAGGGAGTTGCCTGTAGTTTTTGCACAGTAATTCCTCTTTTCTGGTGCTGAGTTTTATGGGAATTTTTAATATTTATTCAAGAGTTGAATTTTCTGGGGTTGTTTTGGGGATTCGGTGTTTCGATCGGGTTATCGAATTTTGTCTATATGTGTTTTCCGGATAATTCCCAATATGTTAAAAAGTTCGACCGAATATAAAAATACCCAATTTTTCCCCAGTCGGGAAATTTCCAAGTGTTGGATTTTTCCGTGGTTTAAAGACGTTCTAAGTAGTGCAAGTAACGCGATGGACCCTCTAGAAGACAACAAACCTTAACTCGATTATGTGACCGTCTTGAACTGCCCTTTGAACCTTCGGGTTTGGGGCAGTACGGCGTGCCACATGTGAGGCGTTGGCTTGACCCTTCTACGGCTGGACCGTTGGTACTGAGGCACGAAGTGGATGTTTTAAAACTTGTTTCATGTGTTGATCTGTTTTAGGAAAACTTGGGTGTTCGACTGTTCGATCGGAAAGTTTAACATTTTCTGTTTATCTGGAATGTGATACAACAATTGGAATTCACAATTAGTTATGAGATAACTGAATGAATGTTATAAACATAGCAGTTTATCTCACTTGATCGGTTGCCACGGAATTTTGATGCGATCAAAAGTCCGTCGCAATCACGTAGCGTACGCGGATACTCGCCGGGTAAACTTAATAGACAGCCTCACTCCATAGCCCCGACCAAGTGACTGTAGGAGAACCCCGTCGCCGAAAGCATCCGTTCGGGTGCTTGCGGTAGCGGTATTCCTCCTTGGTGCACTTCGTCGTCGGTATCGGGGGTGCGACCTTCTACTAAAGTTTGCGACGAGCATTCGATCAAAATGTCGGGAATCTTGTTGAATTGCCCGACTTGATATTGAAAAGTGTTTTCGATAATGAGACTAAAATGCGGGGTTTATAATTGTTAGGCATGCGATGTCTAGGGAATTCATTTGATTAGGCATGCGATGTCTAAAGAGATTGCGGATTCCAACTGTTGTAGTTTTACACTTTCTTTTCTGCGACCGTAAGTGTAATATGTGATATCGCCGGTTTCGTTGCTATATGTCAACGACAATTGGGATGCGCGTATTTACTTACGTTGATGACATGTGATGTTATGTGTTGCTGGATATGTTATGTTGGATCGTCGTGTTTGAATAGCCGGGGTTTTTTTTTATGTGAGATGAGTGTTTTTCATTTTCATTCATGTAAAAACTTGTATGTAATATTCTTTTATTGGGGCACTTCCAGGTTGCGGAAGATGTCACCGTTTGTATATTATTTACTTTTCCGCATTAGGATAGACCCAAGGAGGAGGGCACAAGTAACCGGGTTCTGGAGTCCAGTGGGAGACCAACTCGAGGAGTCGAGTCCGGGTCTCCTAACTCTAGAATTGGCAGGGTTGCTTGCCGCTCTCGTAGGGGTCTAGGGGTGTGGGTTTGGCTATTCATCATGACCGTGGAATCCGTGTTTTATACTGGCTCGTATTGAAAACACGGACGTCCTAGTATATCCAATATTTCATATGATTCTTCTGCTGCGATATCTGTGATGTGATCATGTGATGTTCTGTGATAGATACAGTATATAGTATATATGATATATTATATAGACGTTACTTATGTTTTACACCCGCGCTAGCCCTGCCCCGCTCTGTCGTTAGTTACCTAACCTAACGGTGCACGAGGGGACATCGAGGCGAATGCGGATGGCATAAGTGTACGTCGTATTTATCTGTGATGTTTAGGTACTTAAATGATGGGACTTCATTAATATGATTAATGAAATAAAAGAAACCTTAGATGTTGTAGAATCGAATTTCAAAATAAAACAGGTAGCTACAGTTCTTGCTTTGCACAGTGGTATATATGATATATCCTGCACCTTATTCGATAAGGAAAGGACCGAGATCACTTCACCGGGAGTGACTCCTTTAGCAATAACTGGCAGATGCTACACACTCGGTTTGTCTTTTGATTGCTTTTAAGAGTTCTGCTTTGCACAGTGATATATATGATATATCCCGCACCTCATTCGACGAGGAAAGGACCGACGATCCCTTCACCGGGAGTGACTCCTCTAGCAAAACTGGAAAAGCCTAAAAAACACTCCATTTTAAAATTCATTCGATCCTACAACGATATCAAGTTCATTACGCAATAGGTTTTCAGAAAAACCTGTCGTAGCCCTCCGTCATTTCAGATAAGTGGTAGTTAGTATTCGTGCTACGTTTGTTGGCCTGCGTCAAGGCGTAGTGTGCGGTAGCTAACTAGTATTTATCTGCTTATGCATATGATGCAGATTGGATTAGGGTAGTCGTGCGACTTTGTTGGCCTGCGTCAAGGGTCGTGCGGGTGGGTTTAATTCAATCAGGAAATGACGGGTTGAACTTGACTAGCGCACTATGGTTTGTTGGCCTGCGTCAAGGTCATAGGACGCTAGGGGCAAAATTATCGGGAATTTCAAGTGTTGAAATTTGCAATGAGATTGCATACCTTCTATGAGATAGTTGGATCCCGATACCCGCTGCGAGTAAGAGTTACTCCTGGGAGAGTTTTACACATTACAATTAGCCGATCAAGTAGGTATCTAGAAAGGTGTCAACGGGGTTACGCCTCTGGGAAAACGAGGTTTACATTAATTAGGTTCGTGCGAAAGCACGGGGGACCTCCCTCAAAGTACCGACACTGGCCTGGCTGAAAGATTGGCGAACTTGTAGTGTGTAATTAATCCCGGCTAGTCTTTCCTTTTAGGGTTTGAAGGAAGATTTGATAAAAAGCAGAGGGAGCCATCCTGATTAGATAAAATAATAACCAATCTATTCTTACAAGAGCGCACGCTGAGTGTTTTCTTCTCTCTCTCTCCAGGTAGCGACCATATCATGCCTTAATCAAGATAATAAAACGGATATATTGACCAAACCCGCTTGTTATACTGAGCTGGGGAACGTTGGTCCCGCTCCAACTTATAATTGTTATAAGACAAAGCAGGAAATTGGGGATTACCAGAATTCCCGTGCCGCCCAAACGAAGAAAGTGCATATGATGCATCATCTTCGGGTGTGTTCATTATACAGAACTGTTTCTTAATGTCCTTTACGTCCTGGGTATATGATACCGGATCAGGATCCCGCATATGTAATCTGTTACATGGGCTACAGACAGGTAAAGAACTGAGAACGGGTGATAAGTTTCATGAGGCAGAAAACGGGGCAAGAGTTGCAGCCAAGTCTGTCGGTCACTGTCACCCTGTATTACCAATACATTGATTCTGAACGAATGTTATTAGATACCGAACCTGATATACAAAATCATATCAGTCTCTTTATTAGTAAAGAAATGATAAAATTTTGTATCGTTGGATAATGTTTTGAACATTTCCTATATCAAAAGTTGATCGGTTCAGGCACGTTATCTAAAAGCATTGATGTTCTAAATCAAACTACAGTTTTTTAGTATACTGAACACACACAAGAGGAAGAGTTCAGAAATGAACGGATCCTTCTTGAGGTATTGTAGACTAGGTCATATCAATGCGACCCGACTAGCTAAGTTACATTTAGATGCATATTTAAATCAGTTTGAATTTACATCTTGTGAAACTTGCCAGTCATGTCACAGAGATAAGATGACCATAGCTCTGTTTAATAGAAACAGAGAAAGAGTTAGTGAACTCTTGGGATGATACATGTTGATGTATGTAGGTCCCCACTCTACACATGCCAAGACTAGTTGTTTGTACTTCATTACATTCTCTGATAATCTCTCGAGATTCAGACATATGTTCCTGTTGAAACACAAGTCCGAACCTTTTGAGATATTCACAGAATATAAGTTAGAAGTAGAGAACCAAAATACGGGTATAAGTATTATGTCCTTTGATGTGATCGAGGAGGAGAATATTTGAGCACGGAAATCCTGGACTATTTTAAAGGAGAATGAGATTCTCTCTCAGAATTACTCCTCCGTATACACCATAGCACGATGGTATATCGGGGTGGAGCAGATACACCCTATTTGATATGGTGTGCTCTATGATGAGTACTACTGAGTTACCTTTTTCCTTTAGGGTGTTATGCACTTGAGAAGATGCATACCTATTGAATAGGGTTCCAATCAAATCAGTTGCATACCACTCCATATGAGATATGGAAAGGGAAGAGCCCATTTCTTAAGTTAGTTAAGATTTGGGGTTGTCCAGCCTATGTCTAAAAGCAAAATCTGGACAAGCTCGAGGCAAAGTCTGTTTTGTAAAACTGGAAAGGTTCCAGCTATACAAAATGCAGCTGATGATTTGATAAGAACCAAAGGATTCAGTAGATTCCAACGAACCTCAGCCTCTTCGCCGATCTAGTAAGGTTCCTCACCCACCTGAGAGATACTTCGGTTTCTCTATGACAGTGGGAGCGAGGATTGCATCATGAGATGATGACCCAACTAGCTTCGAGCTGGCCATCAGGAGTAAGACTCTGTAAGAATGGCTGGATGCTTAGTGATCTGAGATGAAATCCATATACACCAACAAAGTATGGACTTTGGTTGCTATTATCTGAAGGGTTAAATCCCCATCAGGAGCAAGTATATCTTGAGAAGATTACTTGGTGTACATGGAAAAGTTGAGACTTTCAAGGCTAGACTTGTTCAAGTTTTTCGTCATCGACCAGGCGTGGATAATGATGAAACCTTTTTCTAAGTAGCTATGCTTAAGTCCATCCAGATCCTGCTTGCCACGGCTACATACCATGACTACGATATCTGGTGGTTGGGTGTCATGACAGCTCTTCTAAAATGATGTTTTGGAAGAGAGCGTCTATAAGTACACAGCCAGAGGGCTTCGTAAACAGTGGGAGCAGCGGAAACGTGTGCAAGATGTTTTATGTGATAAAGCAGGCATCGCGGAGTTGGAACATCTGTTTTGATGAGTTAGTCAAACAGTTTGACATCATCAAAATGGTAGATGAACCTTGTATATACAAAAAGGTAGTAGGGAGTATGGTGGTGATCCTCGTAGAGTACGTGGATGACATACTCTTGATAGGGAAGGAGTTTCCTATGCTACGCTCAGTCGATCTCCGCTTATCACATGGATTCTCCATATAGGATCAAAGTGATACCTCTAAAATCCTGAGTTTTCATCTATGAGATAGATGTTATTTGGGTGTTAGAATACTCACTAGCTGTAGTGAGATGGTATCAATTGATCCTGGGGAGAATCACTGGAAGGGTTCCAGGGTGATAAAGAAGACTGAATGTCAGTCACAGGCATTGTCTTTACCCTCAGTAAAGGGACGGTATGTTGGAAGAGTTCCAAGCTAGATACCGTGACATACTAGACGATAAAGGCAGGATACATCGCTACTTAAGATGCTACTAAAGAGGCTGTTTGGGTGGATATTGGTTCATGAGATCAACTACGTTCCTACCATTGTGGAGTTGTGGCTTATGCCAAGGAACACAGGTCCCATCAGTGATCCAGACATATTCTAAGGCAGTATCACCTGATCATGGAGATGGTTGATCTCCAGGGGATCGAGGTCAGGAGAGTAGACTCAGAGGATAACACGGCGGATCCACCTACGAAGGCCTATTCCCAGAGAGAGACTTTTATGGGATGGTTGAGTATGAGATACTACAACCACTGCTACAGATGGCCCTAGTGCAAGTGGGAGATTGTTAGTTATATGTATGCCCTAGAGGCCATTACTGTACATATGATGTATATTGTAGTGGATGCTGGGACATATATAGGAAGGACTTTCTTGCTCGACATGATAGTATGCTATCTGGTTACTCTTTACCTTAACGTGTACACTGATTGTCTCTCTGTTACATGTTGGTAAAGCCCTTAGGATGTGTACTTGACTACCTGGACTATGATGCGGATCATACTAGTGGGGACATGGTAGTCCATAAGTACATCCTTCAAAGTCCCTAGTCGTGGGTGTATCGAGACGGGGCATCGATATACCAGAGTAGACTAGCGTATACCTTCTCGACCCATCCAGATGGGCGATGGATGATCCCATATCCATTGGTGTTTGACATCAGAGATGATATACGGGTGCTCAGTCGAGACTGGGTACACTGGACAGACTCTCCGAGAACTCCCAGATGGTATTATACCTTACGTCAGATGGCAGTTCTCTGGTGACACTGGTACAGAGTAGTCTGTTGACCCGAGATCGTCATAGAGTCTTGTGTGGTTCCCACTGTGCTTTGATTTCCATCTTACTACGTCCAAGAGGGCGTGCAAAACGGTGGTTTTTGGGTACAGTCCCGAGTCACATGGAGGCAATGAGCGATAGGAGGGGATTCGTCTCTCCCGGTATAGGGAGTTGATGTTGCACTGTGTTCGATTGGCTATAACCGGAAATCCCTGGCCAGGGTTGCTGAGATTTACTGGTAAGTGTTACCAGTAGTTTCTCGAATTGTTATAGACCTCATATCGACACGACTTATCGAGCTATTGGGGTCTGACGTTTACCACCCCTAGGCGAGATATGCGACATATCAGACGACGAGACCGGACTGTACGGTAAGTGTTACTGGTTGGATTCACAGGAGTGTGAGCGGGCTTGCTCGTCGATCTTCTGATCGCTCAATACCCGGGTGGCCGTTACGTTTAGCAGACCACTTGCGGCTTGTGGGTGATTGATATGATCATCATCTGCTGCCGGCGTATTGACGAGTCTTTAGAGTCCTACACAGAGGTTTCCTGGCTCAAGCGAAACGAAATAGGAGCGCATATGAGATATGTGCGGGACCGAGAATGATACCAGTATGTGATACTGTATTTGATTCTCGCGATATGTGACATTGATCGGTTATATGCGATTAGCCGGGATATCGGATCAAGTGTTGATTCGATAAGTTGTTACTGTTAATATTAGTCGGTTATATGCGATATGACCGGATCATTAAATCAAGTGTTGATTTAATGATTTAATGCATAATTATATATTTGATATATTAGTTTGCATTAACTAGTATCGGCTTACTTAAGATGGATTTTCTCACTCGCATGTGCACATCGTATATGTGATATATTTTTGTGCACTTGATTGTATCATGTTTGATGATGCAAGATTGCTAGGGTATGTGTAAAGAGTTAAACCTATGGTTAAGTAAATGGTTAGGGTTTTCTTTTATTCATTCATTTGTCTTTTTATTTAGATTAAAAGAAAAGAGAAAAGAAAAACAAAAGGGTTTCTTTCTTTCATGAAGCTTGTTGAAGCTTCATGAAGCTTTGACCAAGGTAACCCTTTTGTCTTCATCTCATTAAACCCTAACCATTCATTTAACCTTAGTTATTTCTCTACACATTACCATGGTTAATATAATGATAAGAATCATTTTTATTATGCTTTTCATAATACTTATCATATTATTCTTTCTTCTTCTTCTTCATCTTCTTCAATGAAGAAAGCTTCACTTCATCAATGGTGACTTGATGAAATGAGTGAGAAATCCAATTCTAAAGTGAACCCACCTCCTATTTCTTCATCCTCTACCTCTTGCCAAGTAGTATAGGGTGTTTCCTTCACAAGTTTTCTTGACTTGATGAAGTTGGAGCTTGATCTAGCGATGCCTCGACGTAGATCATCTTCGGCATCGTCGTCGATGACCTAGCCCGCTTTTTCTCCGATGAAGCCGACGCTAGAGCCCAAGATCCAATTTGTACAGCGAGGAGACTTCATCGCGGAGCCATGGAGGTGGAGAACCAGATCTACAAAGGTTGTATTTCCGTTCTTGTAGTTAAATTGTTAACTAGCTTATTGTGTTCGCCTAAATTTCTAGTTAACGATCCGTATTAGGGTTTTTCGGCACCCGTTAAATTAGAAATTGGCATGGTTGATGCCTTGTGAGACCTCACTAGAGTGCCTAGGAACCCTACAGAGTCCACATCATCGCGTCAGAGATTGTACTGAGGTACTCCAGGGAGAGGCAGCGGTTCCACATATTACCTTACCACCTTCTCCACCTTAGAGAGCGTTTCCTCTTACGCCTGTTATTTCTCCGCGTTAGACTTATTCTCAGAGAGGTCGTAGTCGCGGAGGTTTTGTTCAGAGAGGACGAGGTAGCAGAGGCGGAGGACAGCCAGTCGCCGGTAGAGGGCAGGCTCGAGTATTTGCTTTGACTCATCAGGACACGCAGGCGTCGAATGCAGTAGTTTCAGGTACTCTTTCAGTATGTTCTTTCGATGCGCACATATTATTTGATCCGGGATCTACGCATTTGTATGTTTCTATACACTTCGTGCCGAGGTTGGGCCGAGAGTTGTCCTTGCTAGATCAGCCACTTGTCGTTACTACTCCCGTTAGTGAGTCTTTTGTTGCGCGATATGTGTTTCGGTCGTGTGCCGTTCGTATTGGAGATAGAGATTCGTCCGTCAACTTGATCTTTCTTGATATGTTGGACTTCGACGTTATCCTTGGCATGGACGGGTTAGCTACTTGCTACGCGTCTGTGGAATGCCATGGGAAGGCAGCCGGGTTTTGTTTTCCGGGCGAGTCAGTTCTTGTTGTGCAGGGGGACTGTAGTGCCGCCCCTCATAGTTTGATTTCCGCCTTTTGCGCTAGTCGACTCTTGAGAAGAGGATTTCGGGGATTCTTAGCTTTTATTCCTGATACCGAAGCCACAGTGGATTTGTTGGACTGAGTTCCTATTGTGAGAGAGTTTTCCGACGTATTTCCCGATGAGTTACCGGGATTGCCGCCAGAGCGCGATATCGAGTTTTGCATTGATTTGATTTCCGGCGCGGGGCCTATTTCTATATCGCATTATCGGATGGCCCCGACGGAGCTTAAAGAGCTTAAGGATCAGTTGCAAGAGTTGCTTGATAGGGGACTTGTGCGTCCGAGTGTTTCGCCTTGGGGAGCTCCTGTTCTGTTCTTCCAGAAGAAGGACGGCAATATGAGGTTGTGCATTGATTATCGTCAATTGAACCGTGTAACGGTGCGGAATAGGTACCCGTTACCTCGCATTGACGATTTGTTTGATCAGCTCCAGGGTGCGGGACATTTTTCCAAGATTGATTTGAGGTCGGGTTATCATCAGTTGCGGGTTCGGAATGATGACATTCCGAAGACTGCTTTTCGAACGCGCTACGGGCATTATGAGTTTTTGGTGATGTCGTTCGGACTCACCAATACCCCAGCAGCATTCATGGATTTGATGAACCGGATTTTCAGGCCGTTCCTCGACCAGTTCATTATTGTGTTTATTGATGATATTCTGGTCTATTCCAGAAGTCGAGATGAGCATGAGCAGCACTTGAGGATTTCTTTGCAGACATTGAGAGAGCACCAGCTGTTTGCTAAATTCTCGAAGTGTGCATTCTGGCTTGATAGTGTTGACTTCTTGGGTCACGTGGTTACGGGAGACGGTATTCGTGTGGACCCGAAGAAGATCGAGGCCGTACAGCTTTGGCCCAGACCTGTGTCTGTGACGGAGGTCCGCAGCTTCTTGGGCTTAGCCGGTTATTACCGCCGTTTCGTGCAGGATTTCTCGAGTATCGCTGCACCGCTGACCAGACTGAACCGAAAGGGGGTTCCTTTTCTTTGGACCGAGGCATATGAGCAGAGTTTCCAGCAGTTGAAAACTCGGTTGACGACTGCACCAGTTATATCCTTGCCTTTTTGATCGGGCGGCTATGTCGTTTACTGTGATGCTTCTCGAGTGGGGCTCGGTTGTGTATTGATGCAGCATGATAGAGTTATCGCTTATGTTTCTCGGCAGCTGAAGAAGCACGGGCAGAACTACCCCACACATGATCTTGAGATGGCCGCGGTGGTCTTTGCGCTTAAGATTTGGAGACACTACTTGTACGGAGAGTCGTGTCAGATCTTCACGGACCATAAGAGCTTGAAGTATATCTTCCAGCAGTGGGATCTGAATCCGAGGCAGCGTCGTTGGATGGAGCTTGTGAAGGATTATAATTGTGAGATCCTTTATCACCCGGGCAAGGCGAATGTGGTAGCTGATGCTTCTCGAGTATTGACCAAGTCAAAGTCAAGGTCAACCCCAAGCCAGGTGGGCCCAAGCCCAAGCAAGTGGGTCAATGCCCTGGTCGAGCCCAAACACGAAGCGTCCGTCCTTCCGCCATACCAAAATAAAAATCATGTAACAAATAATTTTGATGTAATTTTTGTGCATGAATGTATGCAAAATGGGCATAAAGCCAATTTTTGTAAGCTCATGGCTTATGTGCAAAAAGAAATGGCACATGAGCCATGGGATGGGCAAAATACCATTTTGTAAAGCCGAAGGGGCTATATGTAAATATGTAAGTCTATATAAGGCAACGTGATGAAAATATCTAATATACTTTTCATTCCCCTCAAAATTCTAGGGGTTGTGCCTCTTTCCCCTTTCTGAAGGTTCTAAACTGTCACGACCCGAAAGTACGGAACATGACCGGCACTTAGGCTACGAACGTCTCAAGGCGTACGTACTCTAAGTAAGCCGAGCCCAGAAATCCAAACCAAGAAAAGTAGTGGAGTGAAGGAAAAACCATAAGTAAAACAACCAGTCTGCAATATAATATACAACGCCTAAAGGCGAGGATCACAACAGAAAGGAAACTCAACAGCATGAATCCCAGAGAAATATAACGTGCGACTCTAAGGTCGAAAGAATAATCAACACTGGTCTCTATCTCAAATAAGTACATGTTTGGTTGATGGAACTTCTAGATACAACTGAATATAATATATAATGTATAATGATGGGTATGATACAAATAAACCCACCTACTAGCAAGTCACCCGAAAGAAGCAGTGCCGCAAGCCGTAATGAACCCTGTACGGCAAACACCTGCAAGAACTGGGGCACAACGGGGGTGAGTTGCCAACTCGTGAATAGAAGAACATCTACGAACAGAAAATCGCATGTATGACGCAATCCTAGGTCATACGATCAACAAATATAAACCTCAAATGAACAAGTTTGAAGCATGCTGAGGTGGCAATGTAACATCTATACAGGTATGTAGTGCCAAGTACTCGCGCCAATGCCTCAGGTAATGACATGTCATAAATATGAGGTATGTCTGCATAGAGTAATATGATGAAGTATCTAAAATGATGTCAATACACATATATTAGCGTCCTATTCCACTAATATTGGTGTAAGGGTATATATAACAGCGTCCTCACTCACTGTTATATATACAAATGAGATATGATCGATATAATCAATATGAATCAATGCCAGCTATAACATGAATCTAGTAGTATGTGGATGTCCTCCAACTAGGTAATCAATATCTGTAAATCGGTGGATCCCATCCACGTGTCATCCAATGACAACAAGCATCATGCATGTAAATATCATAAAGCATATGCATGGAAATATGAAGATATAATCAAATCATGGAACCTGAGTGCCTAGCATCGACACTCGAAAACATCATGAACACCTGTGCCTAGCATCGACACGTAAATCCTCATGTATCTCAGGCGCCGCACACCCTGGTCGGCCCTCATATCATCTCATGACTCCAGTCGGTATCCCCCAGATAACCTACGGGTCCCAAATACTATCACCGGTAGGTAGTACTCCCCCTGCCGGGCTCACCGTCTAGCATATACGAGTCTTCTTGCCCCGGGTACCTCACCGGGTCCACCATGTACCCGCAATCGGTGCCTACCGCTCCTCGAATTGGGTATATCTACACAAGCTCTCTGGAACCGAGAAAACTCATGGTGGACGCACTGAAATATCATATCAAGGGTGACCAGATTTTTAAAACAATTACATATTTTCTTTTGAAATATCCACGGTCCCCAAATCCAGAAATATCATGGAAACAACATATCTCAATGCGTATAATCAAAACATGATTTATGCGATATGTAAATAAAGGTAAGCATATAAGTAAGTCGTGCAACATGGAATAGTAATGTGCACATGTCGAGGGAAACCGCTCTTTTTAAAATAAATCAGTTTTCAAGAATATCTTGCGGTTCCCAAATCTCTAATCAAGCCGGAATCATCTATGTATGTGTACAGGTATACGTGTACAATATGCCATGAAAGAATCACATCATGAATGCAACAGTACTACAGTGTAGTGGAAAGGCAATTATCGATGATGAAGTGTGTGAGCCGGCAAACAGTGTACGTGGAACATACGCATCATCGATAATGGTGCTGGTGTCCTAACAGCATGATGGTAATATCTCAATAAACACAAGTAATGCGATGCAAATAATATGAATATGCGGAATCAAATAATCAACGCAATAGTGAAGAGTCTACATCAATATGTAAGTGTCATGCAGTTTTACCTTTTTGAAATAAGACGAATCGGGGTTTTTAGTAAAATAAGGGCTACGGTGTTTTTAAGAAAAGATGCTCCCTTTGAAATTATCCGTAGAATCCCTTTTTGCCTGTCTTTAAAATACTCCCGATTCGTTAGTTTTGAAATAGGTATGACTCGGGTCTAGTCTAGCATCTACTATACTAACTACTGATCTAACTATCAAGTCAATCGGGAGGGGTAAGGAAACCACCTAAGTCTGAGTCGATATATAAAAATATAAAGATAGTAGTCGGTGATCCCGCATCAATAGTATCGCATACGATACCGTAAATCATCTGACACCCTCAAGTCATGAGTGCGGATCAATCATCAATATAAAGCTCGTACGGTAAATCGTCGTACGGCATCCCAATAGCTGGGTGCGGGTTAATATCACAATCATCACATCAATTATCTGGTATCCTTATCATCATATCACACAATCGGGGTACTGATCCAAGTCTAGTACGAATCGATACCATCTACAAAAGTATGAATGCGTGTGCGAAAGACACGCCCAAAGGCCCGCTAAATATCATATATCGTACCCCAAATACGAATCATATCATATCACCGATATCATGGCACCATGCCCAAACTCATCGACTCACATCCCAAGTCCTCCAATATCCTCGTCATCACAGTATGAACATAGCAAATAAGCACGTGTGTGCGTGTGGGTGCAAACTATTCTAGGGTTCGCGACTAGGAACTACACTAGTTACTTTTAACCCTAATCAATGCATAGTACACCTACCACATCCTAAACAACCAAGTCACACATAAGCTATCATATATAAGTACAGTATATATGGTATACTAGACATCAGACTGCGGGGGTGCTATACGCCATCCACTCGACTTCTCCCCGTAGATATAAATCTACTCACCTTCTTATGTGTGCCGGTACCGATGTCGCTATTTGCATCTCCAACGCTTCGACGCCACGTGGGGTACCTACAAGAATATCACATGCTAAAACACATGAAAACCATGTCGGAAGCCAAAATGGAGCATGCTACGCCCTTAGGTAAAAACATGTGGCCTCGCGTGCAAACACAGTCCATAACCCTCTGCCGTTGGCGTTCAAACGCCACCCGACAGAGACGAATCATCTAATACCAAAATCCATATGAAAACAAGTCGTAAATCATGCGCCAAGTCAAGAAAATCAACCCAGATTCTACCCTGGTTGGAACCAGTCAAAACTAGACATTCCCAGGGTCAAGTTTACAGGTAAAAGAGCCGTGCACGCAAAACGAGGCAGTTCCCTCTTGCTCTGGCCGGCCGGGGTAAGATGGTTGGGGCTAGGGTTTTGGGTGTTGGCTTCTATCTACCTGCACATCTCACTGCCAAGTCAATTTTATTTTAGGAGGTCCCGGGTTGTAGCAGATTCCAGAAAGGCTTAAAAAGTCGACAAAACGCTAACCGACATTAAATCGAACAATCTGGTATTTTGCTGGAATCTGGGGAAATTCTGGGTGAACTGGTCTCAAACACACCTAATAAGGTTATACCAACCATCAAAACCAACACTTGGTCAAGTCTCACTCAAATTTGCCTAAACTAGCACTAATTCACAATATAGACTCTAAACTTCAGCTATAAACAGAACTTGGCAAATTAGGAGTTGGGTTGTACGATTATACCTCAAGGGAAGTCCTAGGATGTAGGAGAAGAGAGGATGAAGGAGGAAGGAGGGGTGTACTGAAGTGCCCTGTAGCAGCTTCAAGTTGGTGTTCTGGTTGAACTTGCAAACTGCTGCTGCTGTAGTTATTTGTTGCTATTGTTTTTGTGTTAAGGACTGATATTGTTGTGTTGGGGCTGATGCTGGTGTGTTTGATGAACAATTGGAGTTTTCTTTGGATAGTGTAGAGGCTGTTCTTGCTGCTGTTGCAGCTGATGTAATTGGGGTTGAAGTGCTGGGCTGATGCTGTTTTGTTGCAGCAGAAGCTTTTGTTGCTACTGTGGTTGCTATATACTTTTGAATGAGGCTGTTGTTGTTACAATGGGCTGAAATGTGTTGAGTTGATGCATGGTTTCAGCAGTTGATGTAGCTGCAGGTGTAGGGGGCTGTTTTGTGGCTGAAGTAACTGCTGATGGGTTGATATGGGGCTGAAGTGTGCTGATGATGCTACTGCTGCTGCAGCTGAAGTGTTGGGGTGGCTGATGTGATGAAATTGGGGCCGGTGTTGTGTAGATGTGAGGGTGTAGATATGGAGCTATGATGTTGCAGCTTGTAGCAGCAGCTAGGGGGCTGATGTGTGGGTGAAGGGACCTGATGCAGCTGCTGCTGGAGTGTGCTGATGTCTTCACTTGGAGGCATTATCATTTGAGAGGGAGTGAAAGAACACAAGGAATAATGAAATGGGATGGATCATGGCACACCCTAACCACCTCTCTCTCTCTCCAAAATAATGCTCACAAGACACCAAGCCACCATGGCTCACTAAGCATGGTTCAACCCTAGGCTCAACCCTAGCTACCATGCACATATGTGTGCAGTCCAGATAAAATTCCAATAAAATATTCATAAAACCAGCTAAAATATTTGAAAGCCGTTTTGGTAAACTTTTTACCAAAACCCTACATTAAACACAATTACCACTAAATAACATATTTTAGAATTTCCATAATTTTTCTTCAGAATTTTCCCAATTTATCGGTATTTAATTATACCGAAATATTAAAATATTCAATAAAATAATATTAAATTATAAAAATTCCCAAAAATAATATTATATTTTTTCTGAAATGTTACAGTCTTCCCCCCTTAAAGAAATTCGGTCCCCGAATTTAAATTTAAACCCCCAAATTCTAAAACATTTCAATAAAATGTCCAAGTCCACGGGGCACCGAAATCATCAATCCATGAAACACATCGTAGCTGTAACCCTTCGAAAATCGTTTAGGCAGTTTTTCGGTAATCGGCAAATTTTTCGGTTTTTTCCTTAAAAAGTCAAAATTGATATTTTTCATTGTAGACCTAATTATACAAAATTTAAATAAGATATTACTATAATTTTGTCACTAAAATGTCATTTATAATTATCTAGTTAAATAAAAAAAAAATTCGTAATTAATTATTTTTTTTATTATTTTAAGCCTTTTTAAATACATTTAATTAGGGATAAATACAAATTTAATTAGGTAAATTTCTTAATTAAGAGTCTTTATAAGATAAAATATGGTGTTAATAAAATTATATCATGTCTTGCAAACCTTTAGATTTTTGGTGGGAAAATTATGAAAAAATGGCTTAAAAAGGGGTTTTTTTGGAAAAAATTGAAATGAAAAGCATTAAATGATATCTTATGATGTTTGTTTGACCTAGAAACTTCTCAAAAAATCCACAAACCCCCTCCTCAAGCTCAGGCCGAGCCTCCCCTCCTTCAGCCCTCATTTTTTTCCATTTTCTTTCTTCAAAAATCCATGAAAAAGTGCACAAAATCCACAAAAATGCACATTTTTCTTCTCTAATTCAAATCAAAACCCTAGGCCGCCTCTTTCCCACCCTAAATTGTTTCAAAACATGATGAAAGGAGGCTTCTTGGAGACTTGATCAAGCTAGGGTTCAAGCTTGAGAGGTGAAAATTCTAAACTAGTTGCAAATTGGTAGTTTGTTTATGCTAAATTAGATGTTTAAAGTATTAATTTAGTGCAAATCCTTGTTCATGAAAAATCAAGAGAAGGTTTTGGATTTTTATAAATTAGGGTTTGTAGCATAATGGTTGGATTATGTTATGGATGGTTGTCTAATTGATTAGAATGGTTAATGGTGAAATTATATGCTTACTAAATCGACAAATTTCAATGTTTGTATCAAATTGGCTAGAACTTCGCTTACTAGATTTTTGTAGAAAATAGAATGCGGTCAATTTGCGTTAGGTTAGCAATATTATTAGCTTCGTATAGGATTATTAGAATGCGCGAACGCGGGGTTTCGTCTATTCGGGTGGTAGTTTGTCGATTTCCCCGAAATGATGATTTTTGTTAAAGGATTGCGATTTTCGTGCGTTTTTCCGCGCACCGAGTGCATGCTATGATTAATTTGTGAGCGTCGATATTTGTATAATGTGACTTGCATCGTTTAGGGTTATGTAATCTTATGCTTGATGTTGTGCAAATTTAGGATCGATCGGGGAAACTTCGGATACGGCGCGAAAAGGCAAGGCGGTGGCCGGATCGGATTAGCGGGGATTTCAGGTGAGTAGATGTATTCATCTATGGGGGAATCGTCTGGATGGCGCGAGGCGCCCCCCTAGTTAGGATTACCCTACTTTATGCAAGATTTATATTGTTAGATAGCTTACCTCTTTATGTACATTGCATACCCTCACAGCTAACCGTATGCTAGATTGCATGGACATTCATCTTCATATATGCGATATCACTTCGAAGGACACGAACACCATTACCATTGGCATCTGTTGCACGCGCACTATTCATGTGACACACACGCCTTTGGTAATTGACATGCCAAGTGCACGATAGAACCCGTTTATCTTAATATCATCACCTGCATTCATACTTGATATATGAAACTGCATCGCATGCACATATCTCGCATCGTCATCATATTCACATAGAACTCTAGCCAAAGTTTACATCATACACATTGATATCATAGACATTCGTCATATATATAACATGTGGACATTATGATTTTCTTGAAGATTTCAGTTTTTGCTGCGATTTCTGGATTTTTGGGGAAAACCGCAAGAATTTAACAAAATCTTATATTTATCATTTTTAAAACAAAGTTGCGGTTTTCTCGTGATGTATGTGTCGTCCACCATGAGTTTTCATGTTTTTTGTTGGATTTCGAGACCCGATTCGAGGAGTGGATGAACCGTCTCGGGTACATGGTGGGCCCGGTATGGTACCCCGGGGCAAGAAGATCGAGTTGTAGACGATGAGCCTGGCAGGGGAAGACTACCTACCGGTGATGTCTGGCGCGGCGGATATCCGGAGGATACCGACCGTTGTCGTGAGATTTATGATATGGGCCGATCCGGACTGACGGAGCCCGACATTGAGACAGATATGATTCCTATTTGGTGTCGATGCTTGACACGGGTTTTCTGAGGATTTCTTGATGATATTTAGCTATTATGCAGACATTCGTTTTCTAAAAGTTAAGAATGCAGTAACATTAACATTTAAAACACTTAAAGAGTTAGAAAAGATATTGCATACATGTGCATGCATACTAGAGTTATTATATCACATATGGACATGCATGTTGTGGTGCATTGCGTGCATTCTTACGATTGCCTTATTAGATGTTATATTTACTCACGAGCTGGCAACTCACCCCCGTTGTGCCACAGTGTCTTGCAGGTCGGACCCGTCAGTCTTGTAGCGGCGGGCTATCTTGTCATCAGTTCCTTTTGCTCAGACTCGCGACATCGCCCGTAGGTGGGTTGCGAGTATACTTTATTTCTTTTTGCTTTATCATTATATCTAGTATTCTCCATCTACCACTTGTATTGTATATGCGACCTAGTGATGATACTGAGAGATTTGTATATTTGTGGTTTCTTTTGGGTCGAGCTCACTTGAGCCGACGTGTGTTTTCTGGTATTTGCATCTCTTTTATGCTCTTTTTCTTGATATTACTATTATATTGCATGTGGTTGTGATCCGC
This sequence comes from Agapanthus africanus, assembly GCA_030015575.1. Taxonomy (NCBI): domain Eukaryota; kingdom Viridiplantae; phylum Streptophyta; class Magnoliopsida; order Asparagales; family Amaryllidaceae; genus Agapanthus; species Agapanthus africanus. Next base: position 175,272,451 of record JASDDO010000016.1, on the reverse strand, counting down.
CTTGGGCGAAGAGCTAGCTCCCGCTTGGGGATGCCATTTTTATAATTACAGGTTTATTATCTTGTTGTACCCATTTTGGGGGATAGAAAATACAGGGGAGACTCTGCCGAAATTTTCGGGAATTCTTGATGTTTTAAAAAGGGATTCTATGCAACTTAATTGATTTCAAAACCGTTTTCATTTAAGGTTTTCCTTCACTCTCTTTGATTTTGGGTTAGATTTCTGGGCTTTGGCTGACTTAGGTTACGGTACGCCTTTAGACGTCTCGTAATCTAAGTGCCAGTCACGTTCCGTACTTTTGGGTCGTGACAGTAGCATAATACAAGCGCATGAGCAATGAGCAGATAACTTAAAATCAAAACTCCGTCAAGCATCCTGCAATCATTGGAGTCAAGGCGAAAACACGAAGGCTAAATCCAAAGAAAAACCGATATGCCATAAATCGGAACTATATATGTAAATATATGAAGGAAATGCATGCCAGAAATTCCTCAAAATCGATGTGCAATGCGCATAACACTGCACAGTGGCGGACGTCTTTATAAGAAAATAGCCATATACGTATATATCTTTTGTTTAGTATGCACGATCCGCCGTTTGAAAACAATTTAGAAGGGTTCCCTGTTTTAAAACGTTTCGTGTCATATCGGACACGTATGCAAATAATGAGACTATAGCTCGCTTTTGGAAATCCCTTTGAACTCTATCTATGCATGCAAAATATATCCAGGCACTGTCCTCTGACTAGTCCTGCTCAGTGCGAAAACAAATCGCAATATCATAAAAATGTACTGCTCCATAAAGAAATTAATCCCAAAAAGTGCACATGAAACCCACGTGCGTCTGGTGCGCACGGAAATCAAAATCCATACATGTGCCAAGAAGGTGCACAAAACGACATCAAGGTGCAACGGGTGTGCACACCACATCGGTCATAGGCAACGTGTGTGCCTGATAGCAAAATCAGGTGCATCTGACATGCACGAAAAATCTCGATTTAGTGCATCTGGTGTGCACCAAATCGCATCTCATAACATGCGTCCAACATGCGCTAAAAATCCAAATCCGGTGCATCCATCATGCACGAAATCATGAAATCCAATATCAAGCGCCGAACACGCGCAAATCCAATCAGGTGCGTAAAGTGCACAAGACAAATATCGAGCACCACCATCGAAATCGAAGTCCAGTGCGTCCAAGTGCACAAAATACATGTCACTGCACTACAAGCATATGTAAACTATACAGAGTGCAAAACCAAATCGTGTGCGTGCATCGCACAAAATCAATTCAAATGTATAAAATCCATAAAATCACAAACATGTGAAACCAAAGCACGAAAATGATATCAAGTGCAACAACTGTGCAAAAATCGTAAATACCCAATAGGTGCAACCAAGGTGTATGAAAACAAATGTCGTGAAACTCAGTCATCACGACTAAATCATGCAAACCGAACGTCCAAAATACCGAAATCCAAGATGACGGATGCGTGATAATCGAATCACAAAATCACAAATCATAAATACCGTCGTCGGTAGTCCCTCCTTCAAAGTCGAGAAGGTGTTGGTGCATCCAATGCTAGCAGCGCAAGATATCTCCTTGCTTCTTACTCACGGTCTGGCGTCCTCTGTCTCGGGTCCTTATCTTCTCTGTGGATTTACCAATCTCTCCATCCATCGGCTCATCGGCCCAGTCAGGTGTGCTAACGGAAATGATTCTGTTCTGGCACTCCTTTGGTCATCTCTCGGTCAATCATCACGACCACTCGTAAAGCAGCATCTCACTGGCATCGGCCTCTGGCTTTCTGAATGCACATCACACCTCTGATCCTGGTGCAACTATCCTTGCAGCCGTGTCCTGGAAGGAATCCTGCTCAAGGTCTCTTCCGATCTTGCCTATGCCGAACTGTACGGAGGTTGGTACTCTTACATAATCCTTTCTCGTTTTCTGGACATCTGCGTGTTCCGCCCACATTTTCTCGGAAACTGGCCGTATCCCAATGCCTCGGTAGGCATATCAGGGCTCTATTCTCGACGGAAGGCAATGACAGCTCGTCAGCGTCTCGCACGAACCACATGTCTCGCTTGTCTCTATCGTCGTCCACTATGACGTCACGCCATGCTATCTACGCACCGCACTGTTCTCGGCCACGGTCAATCCGAAGTCCCTCGCACGGACTCGAAATCGCGTACTCCGTAGATTCATCATTCTGTAGAAGACATCTGGCCGAACAGGTTCTCGGGCACGCGTCCTAACTATCGGAGGAATACTCAATACTCGTCCGTCCTCGATCAACTCACAACACATCTGGGTGAGATCCTATATCCGAACCTGGTCAACTATCTCGTCGATAATGCCGAACTCTGGCCTGCTGGACTGCGCTCCAATGGCTATGCTCATATCTGGAATCTCCCAAGCAGTGTGTCCCATCATAAGATATCCGAATGATGTCGAACCATCCGATCGACTCGTCAGAACCTCATAATCCCCCAAGAGCTCAACATCTTGGGTACAGTTTAACAGTATTGAGTACACACCACAGCATCGGTGGTCCAGCCGTAGAAGGGCAAACCCAAGCCTCACTAATGGCGCCGCAGAACTGCCGTAAACCCTAAGGTTCAAAGGCTTTCACACGGTCATTAAGTCGAGTTAGGGTTTCATTCTTCTAGAGGGTCCATAGAATTGCCTGCACGTCCTTCCGAATACTTTAAACTTGGAATAGTAGGTTTCTGACATTCGATCGTCCCTGTCGACTCTCAACATCTCCGCGTGAAGTCATCTCAGCTGGAATCAATCTATGTGATGACCTCGCATCGGGGTAGCGAACGATCCACATGTCCTAGTCATTCATCCTCGGTGACTAGCGGCCTTCTATCATCTCTTAGTACAACCCGTACTGCAATGACTCCAACATCTGGGGCAATATCTCGTCGTTCGCAGCAACAACTGGCTCCTTCGTCTGTACGCTGATCAGCGCCTCAATCCTCCAGGATAGGCGATACATTGGCGGTCATATCCAAATCGGACTTCTCTAGATCTGAGTAAGACTCCCCACACTGGAAATCTTCAGCTCAACTGGGCCTGCTCCGGCGCCTAAATCGGACGAACCACCTTCGTCTCTCAATCCGGGTAGACTAGCTATCATCTGTCTCATATCTGCCTGGAAGCTCCGGCGATCTCAGCTAGTAAGCTCCGGAAGCGACATCCTATCGATCTTAGCAATAGCTGGTTCATCTGCCTGCATGGTAGGCGGCATTGTAATCTCTGAGGTATGCTGTACATTGACAGTCCTCTCTCAACTGGCAGTTCTAACAATGGCCCGATCATCCGGTGTAAAACCAAGAGCTCCCCTCCACAAGAGGGCACAATCATCAATACTAGCTCGAAACGTTCCCATGACACCAGGAAACACAATCAAAAAGACACATCTCTACCATCGTGTGTCGCCGGAATTACACCCCGGTCAGTCCTCATTCGTAACGAGCTCATGCTGACCGCAACTCTAGCCGTAGCTTTCCCTGCCCGTAATCGTGGCAGTAAAACATAACGGGTACCGATGAGGCTAGATCAGGAATGAATATGGTACTGAACAAGTAAATGTACATCCTAAGGCTTCTTAAGTGGAGTGGTGTGTCGTAAATATGCCGCGGACATACCCACGGTACGTCACTCTACTTTTGTCACCTATTCCATCAACCAATGGTCATCCTACGCTCCGAAGGTAAAACCTAACGCTCTGATACCAACTTTGTCACGACCCGAAAGTACGGAACATGACCGACACTTAGGCTACGAACGTCTCAAGGCGTACGTATTCTAAGTAAGCCGAGCCCAGAAATCCAAACCAAGAAAAGTAGTGGAGTGAAGGAAAAACCATAAGTAAAAAAACCAGTCTGCAATATAATATACAACGCCTAAAGGCGAGGATCACAACAGAAAGGAAACTCAACAGCATGAATCCCAGAGAAATATAACGTGCGACTCTAAGGTCGAAAGAATAATCAACACTGGTCTCTATCTCAAATAAGTACATGTTTGGTTGATGGAACTTCTAGATACAACTGAATATAATATACAATGTATAATGATGGGTACGATACAAATAAACCCACCTACTAGCAAGTCACCCGAAAGAAGCAGTGCCGCAAGCCGTAATGAACCCTGTACGGCAAGCACCTGCAAGAACTGGGGCACAACGGGGGTGAGTTGCCAACTCGTGAATAGAATAACATCTACGAACAGAAAATCGCATGTATGACGCAATCCTAGGTCATACGATCAACAAATATAAACCTCAAATGAACAAGTCTGAAGCATGCTGAGGTGGCAATGTAACATCTATACAGGTATGTAGTGCCAAGTACTCGCGCCAATGCCTCAGGTAATGACATGTCATAAATATGAGGTATGTCTGCATAGAGTAATATGATGAAGTATCTAAAATGATGTCAATACACATATATTAGCGTCCTATTCCACTAATATTGGTGTAAGGGTATATATAACAGCGTCCTCACTCACTGTTATATATACAAATGAGATATGATCGATATAATCAATATGAATCAATGCCAGCTATAACATGAATCTAGTAGTATGTGGATGTCCTCCAACTAGGTAATCAATATCTGTAAATCGGTGGATCCCATCCACGTGTCACCCAATGACAACAAGCATCATGCATGTAAATATCGTAAAGCATATGCATGGAAATATGAAGATATAATCAAATCATGGAACCTGAGTGCCTAGCATCGACACTCGAAAACATCATGAACACCTGTGCCTAGCATCGACACGTAAATCCTCATGTATCTCAGGCGCCGCACACCCTGGTCGGCCCTCATATCATCTCATGACTCCATTCGGTATCCACCAGATAACCGACGGGTCCCAAATACTATCACCGGTAGGTAGTACTCCCCCTGCCGGGCTCACCGTCTAGCGTATACGAGTCTTCTTGCCCCGGGTACCTCACCGGGTCCACCATGTACCCGCAATCGGTGCCTACCGCTCCTCGAATTGGGTATATCTACACAAGCTCTCTGGAACCGAGAAAACTCATGGTGGACGCACTGAAATATCATATCAAGGGTGACCGGATTTTTAAAACAATTACATATTTTCTTTTGAAATATCCACGGTCCCCAAATCCAGAAATATCATGGAAACAACATATCTCAATGCGTATAATCAAAACACGATGTATGCGATAAGTAAAGAAAGGTAAGCATATAAGTAAGTCATGCAACATGGAATAGTAATGTGCACATGTCAAGGGAAACCGCTCTTTTTAAAATAAATCAGTTTTCAAGAATATCTTGTGGTTCCCAAATCTCTAATCAAGCCGGAATCATCTATGTATGTGTACAGGTATAAGTGTACAATATGCCATGCAAGAATCACATCATGAATGCAATAGTACTACAGTGTAGTGGCATGGCAATTATCTGTAGTACTGGAGTGGCATATTAATTAAGTAACCTCTTTTCCCTGTGGGCGTAGCCCCGCTAACACCTTTCTAGACACCTACTAGGTTTATAGCATTGATCGTTAAGTGAGAGTTTTCCCGAGGAGTAGCATATACTCACAGTAGGATCGGGATCCAAATATCATCGCGTGATAAAACCGAAGGAATCCTACCAGAATCATCACACTCCAAATGGTATGCAGCGCTAGCAAGTTTCAGTACTTATGAAACCCCCGATGTGGATTTTTGCCCCATGCTCTTATGACCTTGACTTTGGCCAAAATATCATAAGTCACATGTCAAGTTCTACCCGTCATTCTCCTGGTTAATTTGGACCCACCCGTACCTACCCTTGACTTTGGCCAAAATGGCAGCACGACTGTCCCAAACCAACGCATCTACCTATGCTGCTCATGAATACCCAATAGCTACCAATCACTATGCCTTGACTTTGGCCAACATACATAGCTTGAATACTTTTTGACCATTCATGTGGAATGACGGAGGGCTACGAATGGTTTTGGCGAAACCGTGAATGTAGTGAACTTGATATAATCGATGGAACGAGATAGCTTTTAAAAGGAGTGGTTCAAACTCCGCATTTAAAAGTTTAGTTTTTGAAAAGAACCGAGTGGTTTTCAAAGTGTTCCAATCGACTTTTACTTGGTTTTTTTTCTTGCATTAATCTTAATGCGTCCCATCTTTTAATCCTACCATTGCAGAAAACAACCAAAATATGGTGTACGCTTATGCCATCCGCATTCGCCACGGGGCCCCGTCATCACCCGTTAGGTTACTTAACTAACGACAGAGCGGGGGCTGGACTAGCGCGGATGAAAAACATAAGCAACACCTAAATAGTTATCATATATAAATATATAGCAATGATAGTCAATCCAGATCACAGATGAACACTTTGGATATACTAGGAATCCGCGATTCGTTCGAGCCTGCAACGAAAAGCGGATTACACGGTCGCGATGAATAGCCAATACCCCACCCAAGACCCCAACGGGTGCGGCAAACTACCCGCTAAGTACCCGAAGTGAAGCAACCTCCCTCAACGACGTGAGTAGGCCACTTGGCACTTCGAGATACCCGGTAGTTTGTGCACCCCTCCATGGGTCTATCCTAGGAGCAATAACAGTAAAAAGAAATTATACAATGACGGCTACAACCCCGACCCGGTTGTGCGGCTAAATAAATAATATTACATCAATTTACATATTACATGAATGAAAGAAAAAAGAATCTCTCATCTCACATCCACCCCGGCTATTCATCCGCGACAATCCACCGAGTTCATATACACAAACCAATAAGCATTACAGATCACAGATATGTATAACCCCCACTAATCAACGTATAGCGATTAGCAGACGTTAAATACATATAAACATCACAGATATAACCCAATAGTCAAAGTATAGTGAAGTTCGATCAAAAATACGGATTTATAGCCACCCAAATACAAATTTTTATTCTGGAAAATCTGGGCAGAAATAAAATATCTTAAAAATCCCAAAACCATGAAATAAGAACACTGCAAGAGAAACGAGCCGCGGCCGAGTCAACTCGGCCGCGGATCCGCGGCAGAAGCAAGCTTCTGCCACGGAACCGCGGTCGGTTGGTCAGTTCGCTGGTTCGTTTTTCTTGTGTGTACTTTAAAAACCCTGAGCCGATTTTTAAGGTGTGATTTATTATTTTTAGAGCAGATTTAAAAATCGGCAGAAACTAGGTTTTTGAAATTTAAGTTTTGCGATTTTTACCGATCGAACTTCTATACACTTTACTAACTAGCTAGTTTATGTTTAACCTGGCTCTGATACCACTGTAAGTCCACGTTGCCCACCCCGGTGCTTGCGGGGAGGCGGAAACGGTATAAAAATTGGATTTTTAAGATACTAGGCAACATGGACTATCAAAAGGAGGATCTTTGCTAAACAAAAACTAACTACAAGCTAACTAGTATTAGCTACATGGAAGAAAAGTTATACCTTGGGCTTTATGTCCTTCTCTCCTTGCTCCTTGGAGTGGAAGAAAGAGATCACCTTGTCGCCTTCTCTAGTCGAAGAAGGATCCACCCGAGAGCCTCAACCTTTGGCTTCAACTTCAAGCTAGAAGTAACTAAGATGCTAGAAGTGCTAATCCTAGAACCTTAGATGAGAGTAGAGATTACTTTAGAGAGGTTTATCTCAAGCTCATGTGTTTCTCAACTCATGAGAGGGGAGAGCTTGAGAGAGAGAGGAAGAGGAGGAGAGAGAATCTATATGATAGAATGAAAGAAATAATGATCCATTCTCTCTAATATGGGTGAATTATGAAATTAGATAATTAGCTAGATAATTGTCATGGTTAATCAAGACTTGACCATTATCATTTCACATTAAATGCAAATTGCAAGGATCAAAGAGCATCTTTCATATGGAATGATGATGGTCAACTTGTCAACCCAAGTCAACAAGTCAAGTATGGTCAAATGGTCAACAACCCTAACCATGCACAATTATATATAACTAATATCAATTATTCATAATACACACATAAGCATTAGGGTTAAGAAAATGACAATGGTCATTAACCCTAATCAAAGTCCTCTGCCTCTGTCTCAGTCAACTGTGCATACGCACCCGTATTCGTGATCCGAGGAACACGAATACAATGAGATAAAACCAATCCCAAATCATATACTAGGATCTGGCTTAAACCAAAGCCCGCTAGTATAAGCTGTCCAGACAGCAAACGTGCACAAGTGCGCGGATGTGAACGAACCCTGTCGCAAAACCATGCGACCTCTACTCATTTTTCCTAAAGGCGAATAACTCTGTGTGTAGGACTCTAAAAACTCGACACTACGCTGGCAGTGGGTTTAACCACAGACCGCAAGCGGCACTAGCTGTACGTAACGGTCCCCAGGTAGATGCCGATAAGAAGGCTGACGAGGTGACCCCATTTGAACTCCTACTGAGCCTGTATGTGACAGTCTCCGTACAGTCCGGTCTGTTCGTCTGATACATCGCATGGCGGGCCTAGGGGGCGGTAAACGTCAGTCCCCTAATAGCGGTACAAGTCGTGTCGGAGTGTAGCCCAGAACACCCTGAGATAACACTGGAAGCCTACCAGTATATCTCGCTTTCCCTGGCCAGGGACTACTTGTGTAATGGCTCTCCTGGACACAGCGCGATGTCAACCCCCAATACCGGGAGAGACGAATCCTGTCTAACCGTCACTGTCTCCAAGTGCTTCGGGACTGCACCCAACTACTACCTGTTTGCACGACTCCTTTGAGCAGTGGTAGGGTAGTAATCAAAGTACAGTGGGAACACACTCGAGGTGAAGTGACAGTGTCAAGTCAGCGGACTAAGCTGTACTCATGTCACCTGGGAACTGATAACTGACGATAGGTATAATACCAACCAACATTTCCCGACGAGTCCTGTCCAGTGCACTCGTAACCTAACGAGCACCCGCATACTATCTCAAGTACGACGTACTGACGGCTGTGGGACAGACCGTCTCCCACGCTGGGATGAGAAGCGCATACGTTAGTCTACTCCGGAGTATCGATGCCCTGTCTCGATAGTCCTACGACTAGGGACCTGTATAAGGATGTGCTTATGGATTACCCAGCCCCCACGAGTATGAGCGCCATCACAACGCTGGTAATCAAGCAAAGATCCTAAGGGCTCCACTAATGCGTATAGGTGATATAATAAAAGAAACACATGTACATATTAAAGCAGAGACAAACCAAGTAGCATACTACCATTTCGAGCAAGATTGTCTATGCAACTGTGAATATCCCAAGCTTCCATAAAGTAATATACATACTAGTATGATACATTAATGGCCTCTAGGGCATATACACTAACAACCACCGTTGTATTATTTCTTTTACTGTTTTTGCTCCTAGGATAGACCCAAGGTGGGGTGCACAAACTACTGGGTACTTTGAGGTGCCGAGTGGCCAACTCACTTTGTTGAGGGAGGTTGCTTAACTTCGGGTATTTGGCGGGTAGTTTGCCGCACCCGTAGGGGTCTAGGATGGGGTTTGGCTATTCATCACGACCGTGGAATCTGTCTTTCGTTACAGGCTCAAACGAAACGTGGAATTCTTAGTATATCCAATGTGTTCATCTGTGATCTGGAATGCCTATCATGGCGTCTGACGAATGGATATTATTATAAATGTATTATATAATAGACGTTACTTATGTTTTGCATTCGCGCTAGTCCAGCCCCCGCTCTGTCGTTAGTTAAGTAACCTAACGGGTGATGACGGGCCCAGTGGCGAATGCGGATGGCATAATCGTACGTTGTATTTTCGTTGTTTTTTGCAATGGTAGGTTAATTGATGGGACTGCATTAAATTAATGCAAAGCAAACAAACCAAAGCTGAATCATTGGAACAAATTTTAAAACCACTCGGTTATTTTAAAACAACAGACTTTTAAATAAGGAGCTTAAACCACTCCTTTTAAAAGCTATCAGGTTCCTTCGATTATATTAAGTTCACTACGTTCACGGTTTCGCCAAAACCATCCGTAGCCCTCCGTCATTTCATATGAATATTCAATAGTATTCAAGCTATGTTTGTTGACCTTCGTCAAGGCATATTGATTGGTAGTTGCTGGGTGTTTATATGTAGCATAGATAGATGCTTTGGTTTGGGACAGTCGTATTACCTTGTTGACCTTCGTCAAGGATATATACGGGTGGGTTCAAATTAACCTGGACAATGATGGGTAGAACTTGATATGCGACTTATGATTTGTTGACCTTCGTCAAGGTCATAAGAGCATGGGGCAAAAATACACATCGGGAGTTTCTAAAGAAACTGAAACTTGCCAGTACTGCATACCATTTGGAGTTTGATAATGTTTGTAGGATTCCTTCAGCATTATCACACAATGATATTTGGGTCCCGATCCTACTGTGAGTATCCGCTACTCCTCGGGAGAATTTTTCACTTATCGATCAATGCTATAAACCAAGTAGGTGTTTAGAACAGTGTTAGCAGGGCTACGCCTCCAGGGAAAAGAGGTTATTTAATTAAGGAACTTCGCGAAGGCATCGTAAAACCTCCCTCGAAGTACCGACACTAGTCTGGCCGAACGGTTAAGCAAGAATTGTACGGTGAGATCAATCCTGACTAATTCTTCTTTTTTGGTTTGAGGAAGGATTCGAGAAACAGTGGGAGCCATCCTGTTTAGATAAATTAAAAACCAATCTAAACTTGCAAGGGCATCATGCTAAGTGTTTTCTTCTCTCTCTCTCTTAAATTGTAGCGACCCAGTGACCAAGACTAGGTTACATCCAGATAATAAAATGACTGAATCTCACTATAATTACTGGTAAAGGTCTGTCCAGATGTCCATTACCTATGACAAGCTGGGACACCTCTTTACTACTAAAATCCCCGCCGTCTCAGGTCCAGTTTCCACCGTCGCGGATATTGATATCCGTAAGACATCAGAAGAAGACAGTGTGAATGCCAAGTGCCTCGTGTTGGCCTCAGTAGATGGTGTAAACCAGAGGCAGCACGAGAAGATGGACCTAGCTTCCATCTTCCTCCATAACAAAGATTTATATGGAGAGCAATCTCGTATCGCAAGATATGAGGCATCGAAGGAATTGCTTCAAGCGAGGTTGGTTGTCGAGTCATCCGTAGGGGACAACGTCCTTACGATGACTAGCTATATTGATAAGCTCACGGACCTGGAGACTACGTTAGAGAACGAGTCACATACTGACTTGATTCTACAGTCCCTACCTCCTACTCACGCCCAGGGGAAGAAAGTTATCCAGTTGAGGGCACCCTGAAGGAAACCAGGGAGACACCCGCTCTGCTTATTGGGGAATCTTCCTCTTCTCGATCTAAGGCGGATGCCAAGGGTGAGAAGAAGAAGACCTCCACAAAGCTGATATGTAGTGTCAGTAAGGTAGAAGGACAGGGAAGGGCAAAAGTTTCGGGGCTAACAGTAGGGAAGGAGGGATGTTCCTATTGTTGCGGGAAAGGACATAAGCAGAGGGATTGCAGGGCTTGTAAAGCCAGTAGCCAGGATTCGAAGCACGTTGTGGCTTCGTCTTTGAGTGTGTTTGTAATTGAAAACTGTCTGTCAATTAACTCTACTTCCTGGGTACTAAATACCGGATCAGGATCTCATATCTGTAATTCATTACAGGCTTTGAGAAACCGTAAAGTTATTAGGGTAGGTGATATGACTCTCAGGGTGGCTAACGGAATGAGCGTGGACGCTGAATCCGTAGGGGAATATCACCTAGGATTGATGAATGGGCATATATTGATTCTACATAACTGTTAGTATGTACCTAGTCTAGCTTGTAATATCATATCTGTATCCTTACTTTCTAAGGAAGGATATGATTTTACATTTGTAAGCGATGTGGTCCACATCCACCTAAATCAAACTCTGATTGGGTCAGGTATATTAGATAACGGTATATACGTATTAAATCAAGCTCAGGTTTTCAGTGTCCAGAACACACTTAAAAGAAAGTCTCCGGAATTAAATCAGGTTTTCTTATGGCATTGTAGACTGGGTCACATCAATGAAACACGGTTGACGAAGCTACATAGAGAAGGATATTTAGATCCGTTCGAATATCAGTCTTATGCAACTTATCAATCTTGTCTCATGGGAAAGATGACAAAGACTCCGTTCACTGGACACGGAGTAAGAGAGAGCGAGCTCTTGGGACTCATACACAGCGATGTGTGTGGTCCAATGTCTACACATGCACGAAGTGGTTATTCCTATTTCATTACTTTTACGGATGATTTCTCTAGGTATGGAAATGTCTTCTTGATGAAGCATAAATCCGAGGCCTTTGAGAGATTCTAGGAATACAAGAATGAAGTGGAAAAATAAATAGGCAAAAGTATCAAGACACTGAGATCTGATCGAGGTGGTGAATACTTAAGTGCCGAGTTCCTGGACTACTTAAAAGAGAATGGAATTCTCTCTTAGCTTACTCCTCTATACACACCACAACACAACGTTGTATCGGAAAGGAGGAATCGAACCCTATTGGATATAGTTCGTTCCATGATGAGTAAGGCTGAGTTACCGCGATCCTTCTGGGGTTATGCACTAAAATCAACTGCATATCTTTTGAACAAGGTTCCTACTAAGTCAGTGCCTACCATACCATATCAGATGTGGAGTGGAAAGAAACCCTGTCTTAAGTATCTTAAGACATGGGGATGTCCAGCTTTTGTAAAAAAGCAGCATGCGGACAAGCTCGAGGCACGCTTAGTACTGTGTAAGTCTGTGGGATACCCTAAGAACTCCAAGGGGTATCTTTTCTATTACGCAGAGGAACAAAAGGTTTTTGTTTCTCAATATCCCCACTTCTTGGAAGCTGAATTTTTAGAAAATCAGAAAAGTGGGAGCGCAATAGAACTAGAGGAAATTCCAGAACCATAAACTATTACTGAAAGCTTGGAAGAACCGGAGATTTCAGAAGAACCGTACATCCCCGTGCCACTCCGTAGAAGTAGTAGGAAGTCTTATCCGCCCGAGAGATACTACGGTTTTCTCATAGACGGGGATCGAGAGGATTGCATCATTGACAATGATGAGCCTACTAGCTTCCAGCAAACCATTCAGAGCGGCGACCCGGTAAAATGGCTGGATGCAATGCGGACCGAGATGAAGTCCATGTACACCAACAAAGTATGGACTTTGGACATTGCTCCAGAAGGGGTAAAACCCGTAGGCTGCAAATGGATCTTCAGAAAGAAGATTGGTGTAGATGAACATGTTGAAACCTATAAGGCTAGACTTATTGCAAAAGGTTTTCGTCAAAGACCTGGTTTGGACTATGATGAAACCTTTTCTCCAATGGCTATGCTCAAATCCATTCGGATCCTTCTTGCCATTGCTGCCTTCCACGATTATGAGATCTGGCAGATGGACGTAAAGACGGCTTTTCTAAATGGAAATTTGGAAGAGTGCGTCTATATGGATCAGCCAGAGGGTTTCATTCAAAGTGGGAGCAGCGGGAAAGTGTGCAAGTTGCTTAAGTCCATTTATGGACTAAAGCAGGCATCACAGAGTTGGAACATCTGTTTTGATGATACAGTCAAAGAATTCGACTTTATCAAAAATCCAGATGAATCATCATATATAGTAAGATTGTAGGGAGAAATGTGGTATTCCTCGTCTTGTACGTGGATGACATTCTCTTGATAGGAAATGACATTCCTATGCTACAATTAGTCAACGGATTCTTGTCATAGAGGTTCTCCATAAAAGACCTGGGTGATGCCAACTACATTCTGGGGATCCAGATCTACCGTGATAGATATAAGAGGATGTTAGGACTTTCGCAGTCAAGGTACATCGACACCATACTGAAAAGATTCAGTATGGAAGATTCAAAGCGCGGTAATCTACTGGCTTGTCACGGAATCACCCTCTCCAAAGAGATGTCTCCAAAGACTGATTTGGAAAGGGCTCGCTTGTCAACTATACCCTACGCATCTGCAGTAAGCTCTATAATGTATGCGATGTTGTGTATCAGACCAGATGTAGCATACGCATTGAGCATTGTAAGCCGGTATCAGTCAAACCCAGGGGAGAAGCACTGGATAGCAGTAAAAAATATTCTTAAGTACCTGAGAAGGACTAAGGAGATGTTTTTGGTGTATGGCGGAAAAGACCTCCAGATCGAGACCTTTGCTGACTCCAGCTTCCAGAGTGACAAGGATGACTCCAGCTTCCAGAGTGACAAGGATGACTCCAAGTCCATGTCGGGTTATGTCTTTACCCTCATTGGAGGGGCGGTCTGTTGGAAGAGCTCCAAGCAGGACACCGTTGTTGACTCGACGATGGAAGCGGAGTACATAGCTGCTTGCGATGCCGCAAAAGAAGCTGTCTGGATGAAGAAGTTCCTTATGGAACTTCAGGTGGTTCCAACCATTGTTAATCCAATACCTCTGTATTGTGACAACAACGATGCTATAACTTTAGCGAAGGAACCCAGGTCCCATCAGAAGTCCAGACACATTTTGAGGCGGTACCACTTGATCAGGGAGATCGTTGATCGCTAGGAGATCGAGGTGAGGAGAGTAGATACGGAGAATAACATTGCAAATCCACTCACGAAGGCCATCCCTCAGACACAGTTCTAGAGGATAATCGAGATGATAGGTTTGCGATATGCCAATACATGGCCCTAGTGCAAGTGGGAGATTGTTAGTGTATATGCCCTAGAGGCCATTATTGTATCATACTGGTTTGTATATTACTTAATGGAAGCTTAGGATATTCACAGTTGTATTGACAGTCTTGCTCAAAATGGTAGTATGCTACTTGGTTTGTTTCTACTTCAATATGTGCATGTGTTTCTTTTAGCATATCGCTTATACATATTAGGTTACGAGTACACTGGACAAGACTCGTCGGGAACTGTTGGTTGGTATTATACCTATCGTCGGGTAGCAGTTCCCAGGTGACATGAGTACAGCCTAGTCCGTCGACTTGACACTGCTACTTCGCCTCGAGTGTGTTCCTACTGTACTTTGATTACTATCCTACCCCGGCTCAAAGGAGTCGTGCAAACAGGTAGTAGTTGGGTGCAGTCCCGAAGCACTTGGAGGTAGTGGCGGTTAGATAGGATTCGTCTCTCCCAGTATTAGGGGTTGATATCGTGCTGTGTTCGGAGAGCCATTACACAAAGTCCTTGGCCAGGGCAAGCGAGATTTACTGGTAGTTATTCCGGTAGTTTCTCAGGGTGTTTTGGGCAACACTCTGGCATGACTTATTGCGCTATCAGGGATCTGACGATTACCGCCCCTAGGCCTGATATGCGATACTCTTAGACGAACAGACCGGACTGTACAGAGATTGTCACATTCAGGCTCAGTAGGAGTTCAGATGGGTTTTCCTCATCGGCCTTCTTATCGACATCTACCTGGGGACCGTTACGTGCAGCTAGTACCGCTTGCGGCCTGTGGTTAAACCCTCTGCCAGCGTAGTGTCGAGTCTTTAGAGTCCCACATAGAGAGTTTCCCTGCACCAGGAAAAAGGTGTAGAGGCCGTATGGTTTTACGGCAGGGCTTCGATCACTTACGTGCATTGTGCGCGTATCATGTTCGGGCGGATAATACTAGTAGGCTTTGGTTTAAGCCGGATCCTAGTATTATATTGATGGATCAGTTTCGTCTCTTTGTATTCGTGTTTCTCGGAACACGAATGCGGGTATGTATATACGGATGAGAGGGGCATAGAAGGAGACACCTCATTAGGGTTTTGACCATTTACTTGATTAAAACAATTATGAGGTGGAGGAAAGTATTTGTTATTTTTGTAAATGATAATTGAGGCATGGCTATTTGTTTTGACTACTTGACTATGTTTGACTATTTGACTTGGTTTGACCACTTGACTTGGTTTGACTATTTGACTAGATATTTCTTGTGAGATATTTTGTGGCACTAGATATTTTGGATGAGATATTTTTCATGCCATGCTTGTAGTCAAGTCAAGGTAGCCAGATCATTTTATCATTATCAAAAATCATTTCTCTTTCCTCAAGCTAGCTCTCTTCTTCTTCCTCACATCAAAACCCTAAAAGCTCTCATGTGTTGAGAATCCTAGGGTTTCAAGAGACAAATAAATCCATCTTCATACTCTACATCACCTAGGACATCAAGTTTAGCAAGCTTGTTGCCCTAGTTACCTCGGTTTTGAGGTGGAGCTCGGACTATAGACTCTCGGGTGGATCGTCTTTGACTCGAGGAGGCCGTCGAAGAAGCTACGATCCGGATCGATCCTTAGAGCCTACGACGACGAGGAGGACAGCGGAGAAGACCCGAAGGACTTGTATCATGAGGTATAATATTCTTTCCGAGTAGTTAATCCTCATGTAGTTTGCAAGCTAGGGTTTATGGACTATCCTTGGTTCTAGTCGGTGTTGCGAAACCCGTAAAAATCATTTTTTTCAAATTCTGCCTCCCGTGAACACGTGGGGTGCGCGACATCGACTTACAGTGCGCAGGGACATATGAACTGTCTAATGTTAAGATTTACATTCTGTTTCTACATGAAACTGCGGAACACATGACGGTTTAAAAGGTGTTATAAATATCAAACGACACCGGAATGCAATGATACCAATACCGTTGGAAAGCTAATTCAATCCTCTATGCTTCTATGTATGGTTCAGAACACTTGCGCATTTAAACAGGGAGAAACATGCGTTCCAAAACGAGTACAGGTAAAGACTCTGGCTCTGGACTGCAGTCTAGAGCCATGAATCGCCTCAGTTTTCGTCGTTATAACTTATAAAAATTCAGAGATAAAGTAGGTGGTGCTGTAGGTTTATCTGTTGGCTTCGAGACGAGCCATGAAACGTTTCATTACGAATCATATTCCATTTAATATGAATTTTACAATGTATCATGCACGACAGGAATCAGATTTTACGACGCATCCTGGGGACGTCGTTTCGTATGCGAAATTTAATCTTTTCAATCCTAACTCTTTATATGCTACACATTAACAGTAAGATGAACTATTGATTTAGAAAAGTTTGCTATCATTAAGGTTTTAAGTCCGGTATACGTATCGAACACTTGTCACGCTTATATGATTATCATATATAAAGTTGAATTAACATATATGTATATCGCATGATTTCATAAGTGAATGAAAGTGTTTCTTAGCACCTCTACTTGGTTTCCACATGGATCAGGTATGCAATTTTAAAAAATTTAGAGGTCTAAACAACACTAACCTAGAATCGAACTAGAGAATTAGGGTTTATAAGGACAAACTTTACTCTATGTGAAAAAGGAATACAACCGTTGTAGACCGGTACTTCACTTCTAAAGCTTCAAGTAGTAGTCCCTTAGCTCTAAGTAATGGTCCCTCGAACTCTTCTTAGGCTCTACTTGGTGAAAGGAACAAGCTTGCTTAAGGATCTTCGAGGCCGAAGATGATCCATCTTGAGGAATCTCTAACTCAAGCTACCTCTTCACTAACTAAGGAATTAGTAAAGCAAACAACCTACACTAATGGGCTAGATGAGAGTAGGTGATGAAGTAGGAATTTTTCTCACTTTATAAAACTCTTTCTCTTTTTCTTCTTTCTCACCTCACTCAAACCTAGAGAGCATGAATGAGATGAAGAAGATGAACTTGTGTTGAACTAGAGTGAGGAAAATATCTCATAGATATTTTTGTAGAGAGGTAACCATGGCTAAAGATAATGGTTGGGTTATAAAATATCTAGAGTAAAACAAAAATTAGTGGAATTAGTCAAGGCCTATACATGCTTCCACAAGCATCCAAGCCATGTCAATTTCCACCTAATTTTGAATTAACTCTTAATAAATAAAACCCGTTTATTATCTTTAGTTTGGTGTGAGTCTCATACACCCATGTCCTATGTATCATCCACCATAACACAATATATAAATACATATAAATATATATCACATATATATGAAATGCATTTAAAAGAGAAGAAAATCTTTAGTGAGCATTATATTAGTTAATATATATTTATATATCAAATTATTAAATCAACACTTGATTTAATAATCCGGTTATATCATATATAACCGACTAATATCATTTATATGTATATCACATTATCGAATCAAACACTAGATTCAATAACCTGGTCATATCACATATAACCGACCGATATAATATATCGTGAGATTAGAATACGGTATCACATATACGTATTTAATCAAAGTCCAGCACATATCACATATGTGCCCTACTTCGTTTTGCTTGAGCTAGGAAACCTCTGTGTGAGATTCTAAAGACTCGTCAATACGCCAGCAGTAGGTAATGATCACATCAGTCACCCACAAGCCGTCAGCTGTACTAGCTGGACGTAACGGCTACCCAAGTATTGAGCGAATAGAAGATCAACAAGCAAGTTTGTCCAAACTCTCCGCAAAGCCTATAAGCAACACTTACCGTACAGTCTGGTCTCTTCGTCTGATATGTTGCATATTAAGTCTAGGGGTGGAATCGTCAGACCCCAATAACTTGATAAGTCATGCCGATGTATGGCCTATAACCATTCGAGAAACTACTGATAACACTTACCAGTAAATCTCGTCAGCCCTGGCCAGGGACTTGCTGTTATAACCAATCGAGCATAGCGCAACATCAACCCCCAATACCGGGTGAGATGAAACCCCTCCTATCGCTCATTGCCTCCATGTGACTCGAGACTGTACCCAAAATCCACCTGTTTACACGAATCCTTTGAGCCGTGGTAGGGAGGAAATCAAAGCACAGTGGGAACCACACAAGACTCTATGACGATCTCGGGTCTACAGACTAACCTGTACCAGTGTCACTAGAGAACTGCTATCTGACAATATGTATAATACCAACTAGGAGTTCTCGGCGAGTCCTGTTCGGTGTACCCATTCTCCAATGAGCACATGTGTACAATCTCTGATGTCAAACACCATTGTCTATGGGATCAACCATCGTCCCATACAGGGTCAAGAAACGTACACACTAGTCTACTCTGGAATATCGATGCCCTGTCTCGATACTCTCTCGACTAGGAACCATTAAATGATGTACTTATAGACTACCCTGGCCCCACTAGTTTGATTTGCATCATAGTCCTGGTAGTCAAGTACACATCCGAAAGACTTTATCAACATGTATCAGAGAGACAATATTGTTAGGAATATGTATACCCTAGAGGCCATTATTGTTGATATAGTGGATGCTTGGACATATATATAGAGGACTTTCTTGCTCGACATGATAGTATGCTATCTGGTTACCTTTATCTTAACATGTAGACTGGTATTATTATACTGTCTGTCTCTTACATGTTGATAAAGCCCTTAGGATATGTACTTGACGACCGGGATTATGATGAGATCATACCAGTGGGGCCAGGGTTGTCCAAAAGTACATCCTTTAACTGTTTCTAGTCGAGGGGATATCGAGACAGGGCATCGATATTCCAGAGTAGAATAGTGTGTACGTTTCTTGTCCCTTAGAGGGCGATGGTTGATCCCACAGCCATTGGTGTGTGACATCAAAGATTGTACACAGGTGCTCATTAGAGAATGGGTACACCGAACGGACTCGCCGAGGACTCTTAGTTGGTAGTATACATATCGTCAGATAGCAGTCCTTTGGTGATACTGGTACAGGTTAGTCTGTAGACCTGAGATCGTCATAGAATCTTGTGGGGCTCCCACCGTACTTTGATTTCCTCCCTACCATGCTCAAGAGGAGTTGTGCAAACAGGTGGATTTTGGGTACATTCCCGAGTCACTGGATGCAATGAGCGATAGGAGGGGTTTCGTCTCTCCCGGTATTGGGGGTTGATGTTGCGCTATGCTCGATTGGCTATAACTGGAAGTCCCTGGCCAGGGCTGCTGCTGAGATTTACTGATAAGAGTTATCATTAGTTTCTCGAGCCGTTATAGGCCAGACATCGGCATGACTTATCACGTTACTGAGGTCTGGCGTTTACCACCCCTGACATGATATGCGACATATCAGACGAAGAGACCGGACTGTACGGTAGTGTTACTGATAGGGTTCATAGAGAGTATGGACAAGCTTGCTTGTCGATCTTCATATCGCTCAATACCCGGGTAGCCGTTATGTCCAGCGAGTACCGCTGACGGCTTGTAGGTGACTGATGTGATCATCACCTACTGCTGGCGTATTGACGAGTCTTTAGAGTCCCACACAGAAGTTCCCTGGTTCAAGCGAAATGAAGTAGGACACATATGTGATATGTGTGTGGGCCTGATTAAATACGTGTATGTGATACCGTATTGTAATCTGGCAGTTATCTGTTATCGAGTTAGGTTATATGTGATATAACCAGATTATCGAATCAAGTGTTGATTTGATAACGTGCTATACAGATAAATGATATTAGTCGGTTATATGTGATATAACCGGATTATTAAATCAAGTGTTGATTTAATAATATGATATATATTATATTTGATATAACTATATCTTAACTAATATTATTAGCTCACTAATTATTTTCATATATGTATTAATATATATATATATATATTTGATATATATATAAATATATATTAAGCATGGGATGTATTTATATTTTTTGGAAAATAGGATATGAGGTGGAAATTGAAGAGATATGGAGGGTATGGTGCATAGCATGGTTCCTGGAATTTTATATTACTCTTGACTTACAATTCAAGTATGGTTCCATTTTTTATTATTGAAAAAAATGGATGCTTGAATAAGTAAGTTTATTTTTGATTAACCATTCTAGTCTTTGCTAATTTTTTCTTGGCTTGAGCTCACACTCTACTCTTCATCTTCTTCTTCCTCCTCTTCATGCATCAAAGTTCCAACCCCTCACATGAGATGTGAACTATGGAACTTTGAACAAACTAGTGAGCTTCAAATCCCCCACTTCACCATCCCACACCAAATTAGCACTTTGGTGTGGCGTGTTTCGTTCACTAATAGGAGATTAGTGAAGAGGTAGCATGAGCTAGTGGGCTTCGCGTGGATCATCTTCGGCACGAAGGTCATCGGAGGAAGCTCGTCCAAACTCTCAAGTGGAGCCTAGTGGAGTCGCGTGGACTACTACACGGAGCTTGTGAAGAGAAGGACTCGATCTATGAGGGTATAACCTCCTTCCCTTCTCTTCAGTTTTCATATCATCATAGGTTTTAACCCTAATCTTCTAGTTAAGATTTTGGTTAGTCTAATTTAGCACCTAGAAAAATTTAAATTTGGCATGCTTGATGCTATTAAAACCTCATGGTGGTGCTTGGGTAGAATTTCATGGTATCAGAGCCAAACTAGAACATTTGGGTAGGTCTTTACGATATTAAAGTATTTGATCGGTTTCGAAACCCGCAAATTTTACTACTTTCTGTCGAATTTTTCAAACGTTGGACTTTTCGTAATTAAAAATATCTAAAAAATCTTGCAGGGTTTTTATGGAGCCTGTAGAAATTTGAAGACCCAATTCCAATAAACCGCCGCGGAAGCGCGGCCAAACCCCATGTTTGGCCGCAGTTCCGCGGCTAGTTAATGGCTTTGTGGTTTCAATTTTCTCATGCTGCTCCATTTTGGCATCATGCACTTTCTGGTTTTTTTAATACTTCTCAAGTTGTTGAGGTGTCTGGAATTTATGGAAGTTTGATAAACCGATCGAAATGTTTAACGTTGTACAGATCTTGATGATATGTGATACAATATTTAGAATCCAAATAATTAGTTTTGTGAAAACTAGTTAGTATATTGTAAATCTAGTGTTTTAGTCTCGGTTAATCATTTGACACAGAGTTTTGATTTGGATCAAAACTCTGTCGCAATCGTGTATAGTACGCGAACACTTGCCGGGTAACTCTAGTAGACAGCCACGCCCCATTGCCCCGACCAAGTGACTGTAGAAGAACCCCGTTGTCAAAAGCACCCACTCGGATGCTTGCGGCCACGGTGTTCCGCCTTAGTGCACTTCGTCGACGGCATCGGGGGTGCGGCCATCTGATAAAGTTTCCAACGAGTATTCGATAATGTAGTCGGGAATCCTGTTGAATTACCCGACTAAAGCAATTGAAAAGTGTTTTCAATTTAAGACTAAAATACAAGGTTTATAGGTTAGGCATGAAATCCGGAATATGTGATATTCCGGGTTTATGATGTCTAAGGATATACAGATTCTAATTATTGTAGTTTTCTATTTCTTTTCTGCGACCGTAAGTGTAATATGTGGGGTAACCCGAATCTCGTTGCTATATGTCAACGAAATTTCGGGATACGCATATTTACTTACGTTGATGACATGAGATGTTATGTGTTGCTGGTGATATTATTTATTGGATCGTCGTGAATGAATAGCTGGGGGTTTTATGTGAGATGAGAGTTTTTATTTTCATTCATGTAAAATCTGTATGTAATATTATTTTATTGGGGCACTTCCGGGTTGAGGATGATGTCACCATTGATTTATATTATTTACTTTTCCGCATTAGGATAGACCCAAGGCGGGGAGCATAAGTAACCGGGTTCTAAAGTCCAGTGGGAGACTATCTCAAGGAGTTGAGACCGGGTCTCCTAACTCTAGAATTGGCAGGGTTACTTGCCGCTCTCGTAGGGGTCTAGGGATGTGGGTTTGGCTATTCATCACGACCGTGGAATCCGTGTTTTAGATTACTGGCTAAATTTAAAACACGGACATCCTAGTATATCCAATATTTCATATGTTGCTTCTGCCGCTTGGTTCTGTGATGTGATCATATAACTACGTGAGATGAATGTTATATTATATTTATGATATATAATAAACGTTGCTTATGTTTTGCACCCGCGTTAGTCCAGCCCCCGCTCTGCCGGTAGTTAAGTAACTTAACGGTGCATGACGGGGCCCAGTGGCGAATGCGGATGGCATAAGCGTACGTTCTATTTTCGTTTCATTTTTCTGTGATGTTTAGGAAACATTAAATAATGTGACTTCATTAATGAGATTAATGAAAAGAAAGAAACCTAAAGATGTTGTAGAATCAAATTTTCAAAAAGGGTAGCTCTAGTTCTTGCTTTGCATAGTGGTATTCCTTGATGAATATCCAGCACCTCATTCGATGAGAAAATAGACGATATCCCTTCATCGGGAGTGACCTCTTTAGCGAAACTAGCAAATGCTACAACCCACTCGGTTTTGTTTTTGATAGCTTCTTTAGTTCTTGCTTTGCATAGTGGTATTCCTTGATGACTATCCAGCACCTCATTCGATGAGGAAAGAGCCGAGATCCCTTCACCGGGAGTGACCTCTTTAGCGAAACTAGCAAAAGCCTAAAAAACACTCCTTTTCAAAATCACTAGATTCTACAACGATATCAAGTTTATTACGCTCATGGTTTTCTTAAAAACCTGCGTAGCCCTCCGTCATTTCACATAAGCACTATTTAGTATTCGTGCTACGTTTGTTGACCATAGCCAAGGCGTAGTGTGCAGTAGCTAATTAGTGCTTGTCTGCAGCATGTGATATGATTGGATTAGGGGTATTGAAGTATGAAAGTCTGGGTCTCCCGCCCGTCTTAGCTTTAGCTCTTATCTCTCTTCAGCAGTCAGTTGTTCGTCTTTGTTGACTTTAGCCAAGGGTCGTACGGGTGGGTTTAATTCAATCAAGAAATGATGGGTTGAACTTGTCTAGCGCTTATGATTTGTTGACCATAGCCAAGGTCATAAGTTTCTAGGGGTAAAAACATTATCGGGAATTTCAAGTGTTGAAATTTGTAATTAGATTGCATACCTTCTATATAATAGTTGGATCCCGATACCCACCGTGAGTAAGAGTTACTCCTGGGAGAGTTTTGCACTTTACAATTAGCTAATCCAGTAGGTGTCTAGAAAGGTGTCAATGGGGTTATGCCTATAGGGAAATGAGGTTTATTTTAATTAGGTCCGTGCGAAAGCACGGAGAACCTCCCTCAGAGTACCGATACCTGCCTGGCCGAACGATTGGCGAACCAGTATGGTGTAATTAATCTCGGCTAATCTTACCTTTTAGGGTTTGAAGGAAGATTTGATAAAAACGGTGGGAGCAATCCTGATTAGATAAAAACCAATCTAATCTTGCAAATAGTGCAAAGTGATTATCCTTCTCTCTCTTCTAGTAGCGACCAATGACATGCCTTAATCAAGATAATACTATGGATGTATTGACCGAACCTACTTATTATACTGGGCTAGGTTCCGCTCTATCTTATGATTGTCATAAGTCTGAGCAAGGAATAGGGGAATATTCGGATTCCCACGCCACCTAAACGAAGAATAAGCATGTTGATGCATTGTCTTCGTGTGTGTTCGGTACCAAGAACTGTTTCTCAGTTAACTCTGCATCCTGGTTATTTGATACCGGATCAGGATACCACGTACGTAATTTGTTACATGGGCTATAGAGAGGTAGAGAACTAGGAAAGGGTGATATGTCTCTAGTAGTAGGGAATGATGCAATTGTTGCAGCCAAGGCAGTTGGCGAATATCACCTTGTATTACCAACTGGTAATATAATGATTCTGAGCGACTGTTATTTCGTACAAAAAATATTGTGAATATTTTCCTAAATCAAGTGTTGATTGGGTATGGAACGTTGTATAACGGTATATACGTTCTGAATCAAAGTACAGTTCTGAACATACAGAACACACACAAGAGGAACAGTTCAGAAATGAACAAAGTCTTCTTGTGGCATTGTAGACTAGGTCATATC
Organism: Agapanthus africanus; assembly: GCA_030015575.1. Taxonomy (NCBI): domain Eukaryota; kingdom Viridiplantae; phylum Streptophyta; class Magnoliopsida; order Asparagales; family Amaryllidaceae; genus Agapanthus; species Agapanthus africanus. The sequence goes on along the minus strand of JASDDO010000016.1, from coordinate 175,247,737 downwards.
AATGCGACAAGACTAGCTAAAGTTGCATAAGGATGCATATTTGAATCCATTCGAATTTACATCTTATGTAACTTGCCAGTCATGTCTCAAAGGTAAGATGACCAAATCTCCGTTTACTAGACACGGAGAAAGAGCTGCTGAACTCTTAGACAGATAGATAGTGATGTATGCGGTCCTATGTCTATACACACCAGGAATGGTTCCTCGTACTTTATTACATTCACCGATGATCTCTCAAGATACAGACATGTGTTCCTGTTGAAACACAAATATGAATCTTCTGAGAAATTCAAGGAAATAAGTATGAAGTAGAGAACCAGATGGGTAAAAGTATTCATATCCTTCGATATGACCGGGGAGGAGAATACTTGAGCACGGAATTTTGAGACTATTTAAAAGAGAATGGGATTCTCTCTCAGCTTACTCCTCCGTATACACCACAGCACAATGGTATATCGGGGTGGAGGAATCACACCCTATTAGATATGGTGCGCTCTATGATGAGTATTGCTGAGTTGCCTATTTCTTTTTTGGGGTTATGCACTTAAGATAGCTGCATTTCTATTGAATAGAGTTCCGACCAAATCTGTTGCCTACCACTCCATATGAGATATGAAATAGGAAGAGACCATCTCTTAAACAAGTTAAGATATGGGGTTTTCTGGGCTATGTTGAAAAGAAAAATCCGGACAAGCTCAAGGCAAGGTAAGTTCTGTGCAAGTTTGTAGGATATCCCAAACATTCGTGAGGGTATATCTTCTCCCATATCAAGGAACAAAAGGTGTTTGTTTCTCAACATGCCACCTTTTTAGAAAAGGAATTTTTTGTAAAAGAAATTAGTGGCAGTGAGGTAGAACTGGAAGATGTTCCAGCAGCACAAACTACAACTGACGATTTGGTGGAACCGGAGAATCCAATAGTACCCAACGAACCCCAGCCACTCCGTAGATCTAGTAGGGTTCCTCATCCACCTGAGAGAAACTACGGTTTTCTCATAGACGGTGGGAGCGAGGATTGCATCATGGACGATGATGACCTAACTAGTTTCGAGCAGGCCATCATGAGTAGGGAATCTATGAAATGGCTAGATGCTATGCGATCTGAGATGGAACCATGTACACCAACAAAGTATTGACTTTAGATGTTGCTCCTGAAGGGCTAAATCCCATCGGGAATAAGTGGATCTTTGAGAAAGATAATTTGGTGTAAATGGAAAAGTTGAGACTTTCAAAGCTAGACTTGTAGCAAAAGGTTTTCGTCAACGACCTGGTGTCGACAATGATGAAATCTTTTCTCTTATCGCTATGCTTAAGTCTATCAGGATCCTACTTGCCATTGCTGCATACCATAACTACGAAATCTGGCAGATTGCACGTCAAAACCTCTTTTCTAAATGGTGATTTAGAAGAGAGCGTGTATATGACACAGCCAGAGGGTTTCGTAGACAGTGGGAGCAGCGGAAGCGTGTGCAAGCTGGTTAAATCCATCTGCGGATTAAAGCAGGCATCGCGGAGATGGAATGTCTGTTTTGATGAAGCTGTCAAAGAGTTTGACTTCATAAAAAATATAGATGAACCATGTATATACAAGAATGTTATAGAGAGTAAGGTTGTCTTCCTCGTATTGTACGTGGATGACATACTCTTGATAGGAAACGATGTTCCTATGCTACACTCGGTCAAGCTCTTCTTATCACATAAGTTCTCCATGAAAGATCTAAGTGATGCCTCCTACATCATGGAGATATAGATCTAAACGGGTGTTGGGATTGTCCCAATCCAGGTACACAGACACCATACTAAAGAGGTTTAGTATGGAAGATTCTGAGTGTGGTAATGTACCCGCTTGTTCAGGAATCACTCTCTCCAAAGAGATGTCTACCAAGACGGATTTGGAGAGGGCTCGCATACAAGGGATACCCTGTGCTTCGGCAGTCAGATCAATCATGTATGCGATGTTATGTACGAGACCGGATGTAGTTATTCACTATGTGTAGTGAGTAGGTATCAATAAGATCTTGGGGAAAAGCACTGGACAGCTGTGAGGAACATTCTTAAGTACTTGAGAAGCACTAAAGAGATGTTCTTGGTGTATGGTAACGGAAAACTACAGGTGCGGTCCTTTACCGATTCGAGCTTCCAGAGTGATAAGGACGACTGAAAGCCAGTCTCGGGTTTTGTCTTTACCCTCAGTGGAGGGACGTTATGTTGGAAGGGCTCCAAGCTATATACCGTAGCAGACTCGTTGATAGAGGCTGATTACATCGCTACCAACGATGCCGCCAAAGAGGCTATCTAGATGAATAAGTTCATAAGATGAACTTGGTTCCTGCCATTAAGCATCCAATGCCTGAGTATTGTGATAACAATGGAGCTGTAGTTTTGGCCTAGGATCCTGGGTCCCATCAGCGATCTAGACATATTCTTACCCAATATCACCTGATCAGGGAGATAGTTGATCTCCGGGAGATCGAGGTCAGGAGAGTTGACACAGAGGGTAACACAGTGGATCCACTCACAAAGGCCCACCCCCCAAATGCGATTCGAGAGATTTTTAGGATGTTGGGTATGAGATACTACAACAACTGGTCTTAGTGCAAGTAGGAGATTGTTAGGAATATGTATGCCTTAGAGACCATTATTGTTGATATAGTGGATGCCTGGACATATATATAGAGGACTTTCTTGCTCGACATGATAGTATGCTATCTGGCTACCTTTATCTTAACATTTAGACTGGTATTATTATACTGTCTTTCTCTTACATGTTGATAATGCCCTTAGGATATGTACTTGACTACCAGGATTTTGATGAGATCATACTAATGGGGTCAGGGTGGTCCAAAAGTACATCCTTTAACTGTTCCTAGTCGAGGGGATATCGATATTCCAGAGTAGACTAGTGTGTACGTTTCTTATCCCTTAGAGGGCGATGGTTGATCCCACAGCCATTGGTGTATGACATCAAAGATTGTACACATGTGCTCATTAGAGAATGGGTACACCGAACGGACTCGCCGAGGACTCTTAGTTGGTAGTATACCTATCGTCAGATAGCAGTCTTCTGGTGACACTGGTACAGGTTATGTCATGACCCGAATATTTCGACTCGTGACCGGCACTTAACCACGCAACGTCTACAGGCGTAACGCGACTAAGTAAGCCGAACCCAGAAATCAAAACCATATAAAAGTAACGAGTGTTGAAAACATTTAGTTAAAACATTTAGAAAACCTTAAATAGCTCAATAAGTTCTTTTAAAGTCACGTTATCATTTAAAATTTTGGCAGCATTTCCTTTGTAAAAGTAACCCCAAAATCGGGTATAAAACAGGATATAAGTGAAAATGAGATCTAATGAAATAAAGCATCCCCAAACGGGAGAAATCACGCCCACCGGCGGAAACCATCCCCACAAGAGTAATATACGACGCCGTAGCGAAGAATGAGCAATAAGTAAACATCACAGAATAATAAACTGCATATATAAACAGTCGGCTCCCACGAGCTCGACACCAGAATACAAAAATATATATCATCGTCCTCACACTGTCTCTAAGTCCAGTACATATATGGTAGATGGAGAATACTAGATACAAAAGGGGTACAATATAAGTAATCAGATACTACAACCCACCTAACAGCAAAACAGCTCTCACACCAACTGTAGTGGTATCTGTACCCAAAAGATGCAAATGGCAGCCTGCCGCGACTACTCTGAGGGGCAACCTGCAAATACTGTGGCACAACGGGGGTGAGTTGCCAACTCGTGAATAGAGATAACATATAAAGGTAATCGCGAGCATGCACGTACTGCGCTACTCTATCATATGCCAGCAAGTAAGATCTATATGTGACAAGCAGTAGGTGCAATAATCATGCAAATGCTCTGTCAGGTAAAATAACTACAGGACGAGATACATGATAATCAATGCTGAGCATGGGATAAATAACATCTGCACGGAATATCAACGTGGAAAGATATCGGTGCCCAAAACTGCACCCCAAATCCCAAATAAACTCAGGCGCACGGCATTCTCCTCGGCCCTCAAATCCTGTAAATCTCTGAGAATCACGAGTGACCAACATCGGCACTCAAAATATCATAAAATACTCGTGTCCAACATCGACACGCAAATTCTCATATATCGGGCTTCGCATGTCCGGATCAGCCCACGGGCTCCGTCTGCGGTATCGGCCCTCGGCCCCGGCAGTACGGATCATCCCGCATCCATCTCTCGACTCTGGTCAGTATCCTCCGGATAACCGCCATGTTCAACCAATCACCGGTAGGTACTCGCCCAACTCCAGGCTCAATCGGCAAGGTCCATCGATCATCTTGCCGAGGGGAACCATACCGGGTCTACCACGAACCCGCAAACGGATCATCCAACACCTCGAATCGGGTTTCAAGCACACGTCTCAGCACCAAGAAAACACGTGGTGGACGCACCAAAATATCATATCACGAGGAACCGGGTTTTTCAAATAGTGCATCTTTTCTTAAATAATCCCACGGTCCTCAAAACCAGAAATCACATGAAAATCCAACACCAATAAGTAAATCAAATGCGATGTGCTATGTACATCAAGCCATAATATAGGTACAAGGGAGAAACCGCTTTTTGAAATAGTTTCAGTTTTCAAAGACATCATGCGGCTCCCAATTTCTATGAAAATCATATCGAATCATATGTGAAATGAACTACAGCATAATAATCATGGCAATTCTACAGTGAGTGTGTCATGGCAATTACTAACGGTGTGTGTGTAACATGCAGATTAGTGCTCGTGCAACATGAACCGTTAGTAATAGTGCGGTGTTCTATCAATTCTAAGTTTACATACATATAGCAGGGAATGCAGTATGCAGCATGTCATGACCCGAAAGAGCACGTGACTGGCCCTTGAACCATATGAAGTCTATAGGACCCCATCTGATCCAAGTAAGCCAAAAGCCCAGAAATCTAAGACCATTTAAAGAGTAAATAAGGAAAACTGGTTTAAGAAGTAAAGAAATCATGTTTCGAAAATCAAAGTTTTTAAATAACTAAGCCGAATATGCATTTTTAAAATAACCTTTCTTGAAAATTTCGGCAGAGTTTCCTTTGTAAAAACTGGCCCCGAACGGGGTACAACAAGAATAACATATATGAAATGATAAAAGGCATCCCCAAGCGGGAGCTAGCTCTTCGTCAATCGACGGTTACAACCACGCAAGCAATAATAATATACAACGCCAAAGGGCGAGGATCAAAACCCAAAAAGAAACTCAAAACAGCCAGAAAACCATAATACTACAAGCGCGACTCTAAGGTCGAAATAATACATCACTGTCTCTAAGTCTGAAACAATATACAAGTTTTGGTTGATGGAATGACTAGATACAACTGAAAGTACATGTACAAGGGTGGTTCTGATGCAAAAGAACCCACCTACCAACGCAAGTCACCCATATGGAAGCAGTGTGCCAGAAATGCCGCTATGGAATCTGTACGGCAAAAACCTGCAAGAACTGTGGCACAACGGGGGTGAGTTGCCAACTCGTGAATAGAAAATATCTACAAGCAGAGATCGAATGTATGACATATCCTAGGTCAATACAATCAGATATATATATATAAACCTCAATATGAACAAGTCTGAAGCATGCTAAACTGGCAAGGTAATCTCTATACATGAGTGTAGTGCCAAGTGCTCGTGCCAGTGCCTCAGGTGATAGCATATCATAAATGTGAGGTATGATCAATGAAATCAATTGGCATGTACGTGGATCCCGTTCACTCGTCACCCAATGACAAAAACCATCATGCATGTAAATATCATCAGTATATGCATGGAAATATGAGGATATAAACCACCTGTGTCCCTCGCGACATGTCAAAATCATGGAACCGGAGTGCCCAGCATCGAGACTCGAAAACATCATGAAAATTGTGCCCAGCATCAGCACGTAAATCCTCATATATCGGGCTCCGTCAGTCCGGACCAGCCCACGGGCTCCGTCTGCGGAATCGGCCCTCGGCCCCAGCAGTACGCCCATATCCATCTATCGACCCCGGTCGGTATCCTCCGGATAACCGCCAGGTCCAACCAATCACCGGTTGGTACTCGCCCGCCTCCAGGCTCAATCGGCAAAGTCCTTCGATCATCTTGCCAAGGGGAACCATACCGGGTCCACCATGTACCCACAATTGGCTCGTCCGCTCCTCGAATCGGGTTTCACATGTCGCTCTCAGCACCGAGAAAACACATGGTGGACGCACTGAAATATCATATCAAGGGTAACCGGGTTTTTAAAGCAATGACATATTCTCTTTTGAAATACCCACGGTTCCCAAAATCCAGAAATATCATGGAAACAGCAACTCTCAATGCGTATAATCAGTAAGCATGATGTATGTGACATGTAAAGGAAATGTAAGCATATCAGTCTGTCATGCAAGAATCATATCCTGAATGCAACAGTACTACAGTGTAGTGACATGGAAATTATCGATGATGAAGTGTGTGAGCCGGCCAACAGTGTACGTGGAACATACGCATCATCGATATTGGTGCTGGTGTCCTAACAGCATGACTGTAATATATCAACAACACAAGCGATGCAATGCAAAAAGCATGAATATGCGGAATCGAATAATCAACGCAACAGTAAAGAATTTACCTCAAAAACTATATCATGCAGCCTTGCCTTTTGAAATAAGACGAATCGGGGTTTTTGGTAAAATAAGGGCCACAGTGTTTTAAGAACAGATGCTACGTTTGAAAATATCCGTAGAATCCCTTTTGCCTATCTTTAAAATATCCCCGATTCGTTAGTTTTGAAATAGGTATGACTCGGGTCTAGTCTACGCCTACTATGCGAACTACGGACCCAACTATCAAGCCAATCGGGAGGGGTATGAAAACCACCTAAATCTGAGTCGATAGACACATATATATACAATAGTCGGTGATCCCGCCTCAATAGTATCATGTACGATACAGTATATCTTATAACATCCTCAAGTCATGAGTGCGGATCTAACATCAATATAAAGCTCGTACGGTAAATCGTCGTACGGCATCCCAATAGCTGGGTACGGGTCAATATCACATTCATCTCATCACATATCAGGTATCACTACCATCATATCACATAGTCTAGGATACAAGTCTAAGTCTAGTACCATCGATACCATCTATATAAAAATGTGTGCGGGGTAAAACACATGCCCAAAGGCCCACTAAAACCATCATGTCGCATCTCAAATACGAACTCTGTCATATCGCCGAATCTCACGGCCTCAAACCTCATCGACTCATCTCAATCCCACGTATCATCCTTAAATCCCGTATATGAACACATAGTCCTATACCCATGTGTAGGTATACACACCTCCATATGCGCACAGATAAAAGAAGGAATGCATGCAAGTATATGTGTACGTGTAAGTGTGGGTGCAACCACTACTCTAGGGTTTCGCACTATACTAAACCAATACATCCTTGTCATCAATAAACTTAAACAACATATAATAAATATACGTGTGTATATGTATTCGTATACATCACCACGGACTGCGGGGGTGCTATACGCCATCCACCCGACTTCTCCCCGTAGATATAAATCTACTCACCTTGCTTCTCATGTGCTGATGCCGATGTCGCCATCTTCATCTTCTTCGCCTCAACATCACGTAGGGTACCTACAAGTATATCACAACGCTAAAGCACATGAAAATCACATCGGAAACCAAAATAGCACACGCCACTCGCATAGGTAAAAACCTATCGTCTCGCATGTAAACACGATCAATATCCACTTGTCGTTGACGTCCAAACGCCACCCGACAGAAACGAATCACCAAATACCAAAATCCATGCTAAAACAAGTCGTAAATCATACGCCAACTCAAGAAAATCAACCCAGATTTTACCTTAACTGGAATCAGTCAAAACTAGACATACCCAGGGTCAAGTTTATAGGGCAAAAGGCTACAGAACAAAAACGAAGGGGTTCCAACCTGCTCTGGCCGCAATTTGCGGCCAGAGGGATTAAATCTGCGACCCAAACAAAGAATTAAGGGCTAGGGCTTTGTGTGGTGGTTCCATGGTGCCTGCACATCTCACTGTCAACTCAGTTTTATTTTTGGGGTCTCGGGGTGATAGCAGATTCTTAAATACGATCACAGATTCACAGTTTTCCCCGATATCGATTCCGTAAATCCGTATTTTGGTTTCATGTTAAGGTTTGGGTCCAAATTAGCATCACACAAGGGGTTCTAAGGTCACAAAAAGCCTCAATTTCACTTTGATTTCAGGTCTAACCCTAAACCCTAACTTGAATTCTCCAAAGTCCACAAAACGACGCAACATCGATATGAAACTAGAATTGATGCACAAGGAAATTGAAATACTACTTGAGGGTGCGGAAATTACCTCCTTTGGCAACTCAAGAAAATTCTTGAGTTGCTCAAAGTCCTCAAGATCCACTCTTCCTTAGTCCAAAGCGTTCCTCTCGAGCTCGTGCACCTTTTTAGTGAAGGAAAGATGGGGTTTTGGAGTTGATTTGAGTGTGATGGAGATGATTTTAGTGAGGAGGAAGAGCAAGGGGGCAGCAGCAGCAGCAACTGAAGAAGAGGGAGGGAGAAATGAGTTGAAGAATGATGGAGGAATGGTTCAAGTCAACACACCTCATCTACTCTTTCTCTCTCTCACCATGCTTCATAATATATTCCCTTTTCCTTTTTCTTTTCTTTAACCCTAATTCCTTCTCACCCCAATAGTGAACCCAAATGAACAACCATGGCAAGAAAAATGTAACACAAGTGTAGAAAAAGATATGTGCATGTTTTGCACAAAAATGCCAAAAATCCGATTAGCGATTTTTAATCGCGATTAACACTAAATTAGTGTCAAACAAATCATAAAAACTTTAAAATGGCATAATTCCATAAAATACCCTAATTTAGAATTTTCCATAATTTCCCCCAGTTATTTGTATTTAATTATACCGGAATATTAAAATATTCATTAAAATAATATTAAATTATAAAAATTCCCCAAAATTAATATTTTAATATTTTGAAACGTTACAATCTACCCCCTTTAAAGAAATTCGGTCCCCGAATTTAAATTTAAACCCCCAAATACTAAAATATTTCAATACAAATTCCAAGTCATCAGGGCTCCGAAATCATCTATACATAAAACATCATAGCGCAATGCATGCGCATGAGTACTGAGCAGATAACTCAAAAGCAACACTCCGTCAAGCATCCCGCAATCATCGGAGTCATGGTAAAGACACAAATGTCAAATCCAATACAAAACCAATATGATATAGATCAGAACTATACATGTAGACATCCAGTCTATACATGTGAATAGCTGATGTAAATGCATGCCAAATCTTTTTAAATCGCCGTGCGATGCACGTAACACTGCACAGTGGCGGACGTTTTTCATAAGAAAAATAACTATATACGTATATATCCTTTGTTTGCTATGTACGTTCCGCCGTTTTGAAAACAATTTAGAAGGATTTCCTTGTTTTTAAAACGTTTCGTGTCATATCGGACACGTAGATATATATGCCGAGACTATAGCTCGCTCTTTGGAAATCCCTTCGATAACTATCAATGCATGCAAAATATATTCAGGTACTGCCCTCTGACTAGTCCTGCTCAGTATGAAAACAAATATCCAATATCACAAAAATGTACTGCTCCAAAAGGAATAAATCCCAAAAATGCACATAACACCACCCTGTGCGTCTGGTGCGCACGGAAATCAAAATCCATATATGTGCCATACAGGTGCACAAAACAACATCTATGTGCAATGGGTGTGCACGAAGTATCTGTCATAGGCAACCGGTGTGCCTGACAGCAAAACCAGGTGCATCTGACATGCACGAAGAATCTCAATTTAGTGCATCTGGTGTGCACCAAAATCGTATCTCAAAACATGCGCCCAACATGCGCGAAAATCCAAATCGGTGCATCCATCGTGCACGAATGAAAATCTAAACCCTGCGCACTCAACATGCACGGAATCATGAAACCCAATAGCAAACGCCGAACATGCGTAAGTCCAATCAAAAGCACGGAGTGCAAGAATCAATCATCAATATCAGGGTCAAAATCGACGATATAATGCGGCTCAATCAAAATCAGGTGTACCGCGATGGAAAATCTCACAACCGCGTGCATCAGCGTGCTCAAATCAAATCAAAACACTAAAAGTGCATGAAAACTATGCTGGAAGCGTAGATCAAATCACCGGCATAAAGTAGGCATGAAATCACAATCAATACCTCAAAAGTAATAACTATGCGCAAGGTATAAATACCCAGTAGGTGCAACCATGGTGCACAAAATCGAATATCATGGAACTCAGTCATCAAGACTAAATCATGCAAATAGATCGCCCAAAATACCGAAATCCAAAGTGACGGATACGTGATAGTCAAATCACAAAATCACAAATCATAAATACTGTCGTCGGTATATCCTCCTTCGAAGTCGAGAAGGTGCCGGTACATCCAATGCTAGCGGTGCAAGATATCTACTTGCCTCTTGCTCGCGGCTGGCGTCCTCTGCCTCTGGTTCCTTATCTTCCCTGTGGATTACCAATCTCACAATCCATCGGCTCATCGGCCCTGTCAGGTATGCTAACGGGAACGATTCCATTCTGACACTTCTCTGGTCATCTCTCGGTCAATTCTCATGACCACTCGTAAGGCAGTACATCTCTGGCGCCGACCTCTGGTCCTCTGAATGCACATCACACATCTGCTCCTGGTGCAAATCTTATTGCAGCAGTGTATTGGAAGGAATCCTGCTCAAGGTCTCTTCTGATCTCTCCTAAGCCAAACTGTACGGAGGCTGGTACTCTGGCATAATCTTTTCTCGCTCTCTGGACATCTGCGTCCTTAGTACAACATTTACTCGGAAGCTGGTCGCATCCCTGCGCCTCTGTATGCATATCCGACCTTTAATCTTGATGGGGAGTAGTAACAGCTCGTCTGCATCTCGCACGAACTTCTTGTCCCGCTTGTCTGTATCATCGTCCATTTCGACGCCGCGTCTCTATCTGCGCACTGTAATGTCCTCGCCTACGATCCATCCGACGTCCCTCACACGGACTCAAAATCACGAACTCGGTATCTTCATCACTCAGTAGAAGATATCTAGCCGAACACGTCCTCAGCGTGCATATCGCATCTCTGATGTCAGCGGAGTAGAACGTCATCTCGTCGAAATCTCATGCGAACTCTTTACTCCACTCTGCTTCAATATCGACTGATCCGGACTCATCTCATCGTGGCTACACAGACTGCGCTCCAACGGCTATGCTCGTATCTGGAGTCTCCCAAGCAGTGTCTCATCACATGATATCCGAATGATGTCGAATCGTCCGATCGACTCGTCAGAACCTCATAATCCCCCAAGAGCTCAACATCTCGGGTACAGTTTAATAGTATCGAGTACATACCACAGCATCGGTGGTCCAGCCGTAGAAGGGCAAACCCAAGCCTCACTAATGGCGCCGTGGAACTGCCGTAAACCCTAAGGTTCAAAGGCTTTCACACGGTCATTATGTCGAGTTAGGGTTTCATTCTTCTAGAGGGTCCATAGAATCGCTTGAACGTCTTTCCGAATACTTTAAACTTGGAAAATGGGTTCCTGACATTCGATCGTCTCAATCGCCTCTTAACGAATTTGCGTGAAGTCGCCTCTAGCTGGAATCAATCTATCTGGTGACCTCGCATCGGGATAAGCGAACGAACCACATGTCCTAGTCATTCATCCTCGGTGACTAGCGACTCACCGTCATATCTCTAAGTATATGCTCATGCTGCAGTAGCTCCAATCATCTGGGCGATATCTCATCATTCACAGCAACAACTGGCTCATTCCTCTGGTGCCGATCAGCACATCCGGGAAATCTCGTAAAAGCGATCAATCCAACGCTCATGGCGCGAAAACACAATAAGACGACACCTCAATATGCAATCGTATATCTATGGAATCACGCCCTGGTCAGTCCTCGTCCACGACGAGCTCATGCTGACGCAACTTGAGCCGTAGCTCACTCTGCCCGTGCAATCGCGGCAGCAAAACCATAACCAGTATCAATGAGGATAGATCATAGGAATGAATATAATACTGTGCAAGAAAATGTACATCCTAAGGTTTCTTAAGCGGAGTGGCGTGTCATAAGTATGCCGCGGAACATACGTACGGTACGTCACTCTACTCAAGCAACCTACTCCATCAACCAAGGGTCATCCTATGCGACGAAAGTTCGGGTATAATACCCCCTCGACCAAGTCTAAGTTCCGTAAGATCAAGCCTAAGTTCCGTATATAGATAACGCCCTAGACTACACAAAGTCAAGCATAGACTCGAACCAAGGTCAACCTAGCGCTCTGATACCAACTTTGTCACGACCCGAAAGAGCACGTGACTGGCCCTTGAACCATATGAAGTCTATAGGACCCCATCTGATCCAAGTAAGCCAAAAGCCCAGAAATCTAAGACCATTTAAAGAGTAAATAAGGAAAACTGGTTTAAGAAGTAAAGAAATCATGTTTCGAAAATCAAAGTTTTTAAATAACTAAGCCGAATATGCATTTTTAAAATGTGTAACCTTTCCTGAAAATTTCGATAGAGTTTCCTTTGTAAAAACTGGCTCCGAACGGGGTACAACAAGAATAACATATATGAAATGATAAAAGGCATCCCTAAGCGGGAGCTAGCTCTTCGTCAATCGACGGTCACAACCACGCAAGCAATAATAATATACAACGCCAAAGGGCGAGGATCAAAACCCAAAAAGAAACTCAAAACAGCCAGAAAACCATAATACTACAAGCGCGACTCTAAGGTCGAAATAATACATCACTGTCTCTAAGTCTGAAACAATATACAAGTTTTGGTTGATGGAATGACTAGATACAACTGAAAGTACATGTACAAGGGTGGTTCTGATGCAAAAGAACCCACCTACAAATGCAAGTCACCCATATGGAAGCAGTGTGCCAGAAATGCCGCTATGGAATCTGTACGGCAAAAACCTGCAAGAACTGTGGCACAACGGGGGTGAGTTGCCAACTCGTGAATAGAAAATATCTACAAGCAGAGATCGAATGTATGACATATCCTAGGTCAATACAATCAGATATATATATATAAACCTCAATATGAACAAGTCTGAAGCATGCTAAACTGGCAAGGCAATCTCTATACATGAGTGTAGTGCCAAGTGCTCGTGCCAGTGCCTCAGGTGATAGCATATCATAAATGTGAGGTATGATCAATGAAATCAATCCGCATGTACGTGGATCCCGTCCACTCGTCACCCAATGACAATAACCATCATGCATGTAAATATCATCAGCATATGCATGGAAATATGAGGATATAAACCACCTGTGTCCCTCGCGACACGTCAAAATCATGGAACCGGAGTGCCCAGCATCGACACTTGAAAACATCATGAAAACTGTGCCCAGCATCGGCACGTAAATCCTCATATATCGGGCTCCGTCAGTCCGGACCAGCCCACGGGCTCCGTCTGCGGAATCGGCCCTCGGCCCCAGCAGTACACCCATATCCATCTATCGACTCCGGTCGGTATCCTCCGGATAACCGCCAGGTCCAACCAATCACCGGTAGGTACTCGCCCGCCTCCAGGCTCAATCGGCAAAGTCCTTCGATCATCTTGCCGAGGGGAACCATACCGGGTCCACCATGTACCCGCAATCGGCTCGTCTGCTCCTCGAATCGGGTTTCACATGTCGCTCTCAGCACCGAGAAAACACATGGTGGACGCACTGAAATATCATATCAAGGGTAACCGGGTTTTTAAAGCGATGGCATATTCTCTTTTGAAATACCCACGGTTCCCAAAATCCAGAAATATCATGGAAACAACAACTCTCAAAGCATATAATCAGTAAGCAGGATGTATGTGACATGTAAAGGAAATGTAAGCATATCAGTCTGTCATGCAAGAATCATATCCTGAATGCAACAGTACTACAGTGTAATGACATGGCAATTATCGATGATGAAGTGTGTGAGCCGGCCAACAGTGTACGTGGAACATACGCATCATCGATAATGGTGCTGGTGTACTAACAGCATGAATGTAATATATCAACAACACAAGCGATGCAATGCAAAAAGCATGAATATGCGGAATCGAATAATCAACGCAACAGTAAAGAATCTACCTCAAAAACTATATCATGCAGCCTTGCCTTTTGAAATAAGACGAATCAGGGTTTTTGGTAAAATAAGGGCCACGGTGTTTTAAGAACAGATGCTACGTTTGAAAATATCCGTAGAATCCCTTTTGCCTATCTTTAAAATATCCCCGATTCGTTAGTTTTGAAATAGGTATGACTCGGGTCTAGTCTACGCCTACTATGCGAACTACGGACCTGTAAGTCCACGTTACCTCTCCCGGTTCTTTTGGGCTTGCGGAAATGATGAAAAACGATTTTTCGGGTCATGGCAACATGTACTATAAAACACGGATCTTTGCTAAACTACACACTACTAACTAACAAGAGCTATTGCTACTCGGTTAGGGGTTATACCTCAACTTGAACTCCTTCTCTTTGACTCTTGATGGTGGTCGGATGGTTCGTTCCTCGTATCCTTCTCTTGCCGAAGATGGATCCACCTGAGGGTTTCTACCTTGAGCTCCTTTCTCGATCTTGAGAGAACTAAAGTGTCCGGCTTGCTAGACCTTCAACCTTAGGAAGAGTAGAGAGTGGCTTTAGGTGTTTAATCTCCAAGGAAAGGTTTCTCAACTCATGAGAATGATTCTCCTTGAACTAGAGTAACAGGAAGAGCAAAATGGAGGAGAGAGAATGGTTATGATAGAATGAGAATAGTTTTACAACCATAACAATATATGTGA